>JAHFWI010000048.1:2400000-3000000 GCA_028554975.1 Himalopsyche kuldschensis
CGACGCCGCAAATTTGCTGAAGGCCGCGTAATTAATTACTAGCCCATTCGCATTTAATGGGTCCCAAATACCACCTTGAAATGGAAATGGGGTCAACATCCTGTATTTCGACAATTTGCATGTATCTCAGCTGGAAGAGCTTGGCATTGAACACCATTCGAATATCACGTAACTCAAACTGTGTGCGAATAAGCTTCGATTCTAGAGCGCCGAGATTATGTAGAGATATTCTGAATAGTTAAAAAATCTCACACTAAGTTTAAATATTCAGTTTTAACTATCTCCTGAACACTTAGTGTACAAACTGACTTACACGATGTTATAATTAACCCTACGATATGGAATATAATTAGAATACTCAATGCAATTCAACTGCTTGAATTGATTTCCTGAGATCACAAAAAATAAACATAGAATAATGCTGGAGATAAATCTGTAATTTTATTTGATATTATGTTTTGGGAAACCCCTTAAAAATTCAGTTCAAGAACAAAGAAATAGTATGTCATTGAAAGAATGAATATTCATCTAAATGATAAATGATTTTAGATCCGTTGCTGTCTTCTTCATCAAATAACGCCATACTTGAGCTTCCTCAAACAAAACTTGTACACATCAAAAGTATCTATAATATAATTAAATTGATTAAAGACAAGATAATCTATGCAAAATTGCTGTTGTATTAGATGAATGCCGGATCTCAGACCTGAAATCTAGACTATCTAGAATCTAGAGCGTTAAACATTAGAATATTGTAATTGGCGATTCAAAATAAAAGTGCAACCTCCTGTCCTCTTTAATCATACTAAATACATCGAATACGAAACTCGTATTTTAATGTACATTAAAACGCTCAAATGAAAACTTGTAAGTCAAAAATGTAAAATCAAGTGTATAAATGTGTACAAACTGTTAGCACGAAAATTTACATAAGTCCGCAGTTGAACGTATCAAAACTTGTCCTTTATTCATTGAAACATTGTGCAAAACGGTTTATTTATAAAAAAACTAGGTTCATTGTGACATATCACGTTTTACAGTTAGAAATTTACGACCTACGATCGGAATTGAAAGAAAAACACTTGGTCACTAAAAATTGAAATTGAATCAAGCTTTAGTAACTAGCTGGTTTACATTGATATGATATGTCAATTGTTGTTTACATGCATATCTGCGTGTGAAAGACATATTATGGTTTGTTTTTAGGAGATCTATTAAACAAGAAAAGGAAGGCAAGGCTTGCACCCATTGTGGATCATATGGACTCTTAATGGAGCTTATTTCAACAGAAGCTGTTTAACGAGACATGCTTGTTACTCAGTAGATCAATTTACTTTTTTCTGAGAGAATAATTATATAAAGTTAAGTAACGATAAGAGCAATGGTTAGCAAATCGACACCTTAATTCGAAAAGGTCTTACCTGCTCTTGAACCTGTTTTGAGATTTGAGCGTTTGAAGTTTGGATTGATCATACTATTTAATTCAAAAGAAAAAAATAGCTTGTTACAATGAGCAAGTAAAAATGTTTCAAATGACTTATTTTAAGCATATTTTTTCACAACTTGAACCGTTCTACTGAGAAATAATGATGGAAATAATGATGACAATCTTAGAACGCTATGATTCTGAAGATGTCATATATACTATAATAGGGTTAATACAAACATTTCCGGCCAAAAGTTAATTTTTTGTCAATTATAAACTTTTCAAAGTAAAGTAACAAAATTGTAAAATTCCGTTTTACGCTCATGTGGAGCCGAAGATATTGAGATATCACAAACATCCATTCATGAATCGAATGAACTAACAATTTATGAAGCTGTATTTAATGGAAAACTGTGAACAGAGCAACCGAAGCCAATGACGTTGACCACTCATCTATATGCTCGGTTGGTTAAGTACATATATTTAATAAGCATTAATATATTTTTTATCCCATAATTTGCATACAAATCTTGCCTTTGGTTGTGGACCTCATGCGTTGCTCCTTCATCGACGACTAGTTGAAGAAGTGTCTAATGAAAATATGTATTTTTCAATGTTAATACATCGGATTCAAAGTCCTTTGAACAATATATTATATTTAAAAACCAAGATTTTCCAAGCTGTAAACCAAAGAATACAGAACGAAATGGTTACGCGTCCAGTTTGACGACCACTGGCATAGAAAAATATATGATATCTAAAATAATTGGTTTTTAATATTTTCGTGTCTTGTTAACATTATTTTATTCAAATTGAAAAGACGACCATTGAATTTATTTAAGAGTTCTAGTAATAATAGATTATGTATTAATTATATAATTATTGATTGAGTAGGCATTTACTTGGTAGAACTCCATTATAGTATTTAGAATTTATTAAAAGCTTACGCCTTCGTCAGAACTAAGCGTCAGAACGAAGGCGTAAGCCGAAATAGCTATCAAATATATAAAATAATTACATATGCATTATATAATATTCATTATATAATACCCATTGCTTATTTTATTTGAAGCATATAAATCCAATTATATTTATGTTATCAGTCGTTACAACCAAAATTCCGTAACTTTAAAAGTACTAAAGTCATATTATGTTGAAAATTAAATTTAGCGTCATCGTAATCTACTCTAGCTATATCCAAAACGTGGCCCTCTGTGGCCCTATTGGAGCCTGAGGCTTTCTATATATTTCACAATTTGTTTTTCACATGATAAAAATTGATCGAAAAACTTAAACGTGGAAAATAAGATGTTTATTTGTGTTTGATATGTGCGGCTCACCAAATACCTGTAATATATTTTTTCGACCACCAAACCGCCTTTCGTTAAGCACCGCTGATCTACTCCGTTTGAAAATATAAGCGGTTGTGTTATTGAAAACTAAAATATAACTTATTGCGTGTGGACATATGACCAGTGGTGGCACTGCAGCACCCCCAAGCAAACTAAGAAAAATGCAACATTATAATATGCATGAATTTATTTGAAAATATCTATATTATTTAAGCGTGTATTAAGCTCACCCGCGCACCGATGCAGTCAAACTTTTATCACGCACTGCAGTACCAATATTTAAACAGTACTTTTTGAGATGGAATATATTCGAGTTGGCGAAGGAGAGGCGCGGGAGGAGAGTTCGAAGATACAAGCTTACTTTGGTACTGTCTTTCTAGCAGTGTTTCATCCGTACTTGTGCGAGCTTTATTTTTTCTTATCTGTTTCTCATTAGAAAGTGTTTTACTCAAGGAAAGAAATGCGTAGATTTAATGATTTATGACAGTGGTCACTAAACTACGGCCCGCGGGCTGGATCCGGCCCCCCTAAAATTTTTGAATTTTTGTATAAATTATTTATATAGAAAATATTAATTTACAAAGAAATTTAAGATTTTATTGTGATTTTACAATACGACATGTGTTTCAATTTATCAATTGGAATAAGCATAAAGTAAGCATAATGATTATATAACCATATAAATTAATATTCTAACTAGATTCCAACACGAACTTATTAGTCGACCGGCCCGCCATGTTTTTAAAAATTTCAAACCGACCCGTTTCTCTAAAAGTCTGGTGACCCCTGATTTATGAAATGTATATCGTTTTTAATTTAAATAATTTTGATATCAGTGGTATAATATTTTTTAAATTTTTAATTAACCGCAGTACTTCCAGCTATCTTATCCACAAGCCGCTACTGCAAACGACCCTAAAATATTTTTAATTTTGTGTAAACTACTCTATTTACATTCAAATATTTATAATGAAAAATTACATAGCAATGGAAATTAAAAGAATTTAATTTAAAAAAATCATAATACTTATTAAAACAACACAAATTACAGCATTTATGTTAGTGCTTATATCTCACTTTTAACAGACTTATTTATTTTTCCCCCACAGATTTTATATGATGGATTTTGAAATTACTAAAATTAAAACTACGTTAAAATAAGACACCATAAATAGCCTATTCTATTGTTATACTAAAAAAAGAACGGTTAGTTAACTCTTAGATATTTATTTTTAATAAATAATTCTATTGTTTTATGATTGCAAACATAAAACTACTTTTTCATTTTTTTCTTTTCTACGGTTACGTTTCAACAATAATCATAAATTCCTTGTACAATAATGTAAACCATTAAAACTATGAGAGCGTAAGCAATATATTTTGATGACACAGAATAGGTCTATTAAAAAAAGTCTCGCGATTAAAAACACCAGATTGCGATCTTTAATATCAATATCACGAAATTTAGTATAACAATTTTGAGAACATAATAAAGACTGCGATAGTTGTAATCAATTATGTAAGTTTTACATGTAATGGGCACATCTTGGAAGAGTTGTGCAAAATTTAGATGAATCGTTCGGACGAGGCTAAAATTTTATATATGTGTTGTTATTAATGTTGCAAAATTAATATTTATCAAAGTTTTAAGGTTGCTCCAAAGGCGTACATAGTTTTTTTTTTAAACCTAAACTATATTCTGCAATGAAAGGGAGCGAACGTCGCAGTCGCTTGTGATTTTACCACACTGGTAAGCCTAGGGACTAGAGACTACAATTTGATCATAACCCGAGTATTTAAAAAAATACTCGGGTAATACTCGTTTTAGTAATAATCGTCAAGGGTTTTTTCTACTGCGGGAATTATAAGAACGCAACTTAACCAACTTAATATTTGAGGCGTTTAATTCACTATTATTGTTGAAATATATGTTGTATAAATTTGTTAAAGTAAAGTTGAAGTGTTAAAATTGATATAAGTTTTTAATTTTTTTTTTATTTCATATTTATACCTTTCCCGCATTCGTCCTTTCCCGCCATTTATCGTTTGTTTTTTACGGTCCCCTGAAAAACTTAAAACCGGGGTCTCACTGTGCGTGTAAAATAGTACGCCACTTAAAAAACATAGCGATGGTTGAGGAAGAAGTTACATGAGTAAGAATACATTACAAATATGATCATTAAAGTTTTTTCTCATGACGTGTGAGACTTTACTGCAATTTCATATCCGTGGACCGAGTTGAATACTTCAAATTGTTCTGATTACCGCAGATGAAACACTTCCCGTCACATTACTACACATTCGTTCGATTTTAAATAGTGTAATTAATATCGGTATTAACTAACCATATCTGGCTCGTATTTTATACGTGAGGTTTGCGTTGCAATCATCTTCGAACTCAGGGATAGTAAAATCAGTACTTCCGCAGCCGGGATCCCAATATTTTGACTGTTTATTTTACAATGTCAAAATACTAATCTAAAGGTATTATTGATGAGAATTTAGAATAAAATGACGGCACCACTAATCGATGGCTGTTCTAAAAACATGTTCTCAAGATAAGGGGACTTCTTTAGTAGCCAGACTTGTTTGCAAAATGATTCGCAGTTTCACCCTAAATAAACTCGCATTTTTTCATATCCACTCCCTATTCCGAGCATATAGCCACCACACGGTGCTTCCAGGATTCTCTATCACCCGCCAGCTTCCTCGCTTCTTCGCAGGTCATCCCGGCGTCCCGTAGCTCCCATGAGTACATCATATGGGTGGTCATCAAAGGCCTTTCAGGACGTCGGGATCCATCAGGTCGATAGAATAGACTGGCAGGATTCAGGCTCCCCTGGGGCATCTACAGCTCATGTCCAAGCCAGGTCCATCGTCACCTTTTTATTTTGGACGTAATAAGGCCTCTCTTGATTTCAGCATTTTTAATGTAATTATAATTCAAAGAAAACATTATTTGATTTGAGATGTTAAAGATATTATATTTATATGTAAATTAAAAAATAACAAAACATGGTTTGTATTCAACAAAAAAATATTTAGATCAAGACCGGGTTTTGCTCAACGCAAGCATTTACAACTGAATTTAATTTATGATATATTTTTTAATTAAATGCCCTTCCAAGCTTCTGTTTTATTTATTTTCAAAGAATGATATGCATTATTTTTCTAAATTTTTAACTTACTTCTTACCGACGTTGAAAGCATAATAAATTAGAAAATATACACACATCTTCATAATAATATTTATAATAGTTAACTCGAGTTATAATAGTCAAGACGCCATTGACCTTGGATTTGTATAATATATTTGTTTTAAGAAACATTAACATAATCTGTATTAGAAAATATTCATCTTTTCCGGTAGCTGATGTGTTTTAAAAATAGCTATTAATTTCACGACAAGCAGCGTGACACAACATTTAAAAGGTAGATTTTATCACTCCGTTGGCCATGAAGAAAGACAGTAGTCGGTATTTAAATATTCTTTTTTTAAATTTAGAATTCCTTCGAAGTAAAGACAATCATCTTTATTAGTTGTATTATGTTGTCTATGGAATATCGAGCCCAAACATATCTGATTATGACGCGTGCTTCTTGCCAATCGGCTGACATTGGATTAGGATTTCTAATGATTATGGAAGTGATTTTGCGCTGAAACTTTGTCTATAATTTTGCAGCTATATTTTTTATTACCTTCTAAAAACCAAGTGAAGCCTGAGGACTCTCAATTTCCTGACTATTTTTAGCAATTAAATTAGTATAGACTTTGTATTTATAACGATACAGCTACGCTATTAAATGTTATTTTAGCTGCAGGCTTTGAATACAATTTTACATTATAATCAGGACCAGTTCCTTCGTCAAGAGAGCGTTTTTAACTGATGATAAATAATAAATCAACTGCTAGTTACATAATATTATGTACTACCAAATGATATTTTGTGACACAAAATAGTTGCCAAATGGATAATGAAAAGAATGTACACAGTATCTAAAGAATTAAAAAATAATAAGATGTATTCCACAATAAATGCACTTAGATCTTGACCGGTTTTGCTCAACCCGAACATTTTAAGCTGAGCTGAATTTATGATTATTTTTTAATATAATATCATTCCACAAAGTTTGCAGTGAAAAGTAATCTAAAGAATTATAAATAAAAAATATAAAAACATTTTTAGTTCTTATACCACATTAGATTTATTGAGATCAGGCCTGGCTCCGCTCATCACGAGCATTATCAACATTCAATTAATCTAACGTGATAGAACTAAAAAAAAAATTTAAATTTATTATTACAACTTAAAACAATTATAAAAAAATGAAATTAAAAACTTAAGTCTGCGATAATTTACACAAAAAAATGCATGCATCAGAAAAAAATATTTATACATATAAATGCATTATGATAACAGTCACACTATTGAAATAAAAAAAGAAATTAATTTTTCATCAACTCCTTCATATCATTCAACAAATATAATGAAGCTTAACTTTTGAAATATTTTCTAATGCATGTACTTTATTCAATTTTTATTCGTACGTCATGATCTTTAATATTAAATATTTGAATGAAGATCTAATTTAATTCATACAGAAATTATTTATTGCGGCTTCATTTTACATACGTGCATAAAACTGTTTCACTCGTGAAAAAGTTAACCCAGATGATAATCTGAATATCCATTGACCAATATTTTTGATTCACCACTGCTTTGAGGTAATAATTGTGTTGAACCATAACACTCTCACGACTTTTTTCGTTGCCAAGAACCAAACATTTGGCAATGGAATAATAACAATAATTCGAAACTCTAAGTGACTTTGTACAGTATTGTTAAGAGAAATTATTTGTTTGACTCTAATATTAATTTGAAAAATAAACGTTCAAACCATTTGGAGATAATAGTGGTTTTTTAAGTGATCAATTAAAAAAATAAGAATTGTTTTTTGTTGGATTATAATGTACACACAATTTAATATTAAAATGACACTGACTTTCGAAGGAATTTGATTCAAAACAATACAAATTTTAAATAATAATACGCTTTTAGTACTTATTCTACATTTGACTTATTAAAATCAGGGGCGGTTTCACTCATTGTTAGAGTTATCAACCGATGAGTATAAAAATACAGCTTTATTTATACAAAAGCTAAACAAGACTAATAAAGGTATGACAAACAATTTTAAGTACAAATATGCAAATAGTTCACAGTAAAATAAATCAAAATAAGCATTATCAATATCAAATAGTCTATAGTAATAGCATTAAAAAATGGGGAATTTTTCATAATGTTGAGCCAAAGCGCAAAGTGGGGTAAAACGGTGCCGATAATTGATTTTGTCGAACTTCATATTTTTTTTCCGGAAAGATTAAAAGTTTTTTACAGATAAATATGTATTTAATGACAATTGAATTTCTTTTTCGATTTTTTAAAAATTTCTGCAATGTGAAAAATAAAAGGACAAAGTAAGTAGCAGGGCTGTGGAGTCATGGAGTCGGAGCTTTTTGGCCGAAGTCGGAGTCGGAGTCGCCTGGGCGATTTGGCCGGAGTCGTACTCGGAGTCGGAAATTTTGAAAAGCTTGAACTTTTTATTTTTGCATTTTTATAAGTCAAATTTGGCTTTTGGTCGCATTGATAGGGTTGATATTTAATTTAATACACATAAATAGGAAAATTAGGGGAAAATAAATACGATATTGAACTTTTTTTGGTCAGGAGTCATGTTTTTGGTCAATGTTGGAGTCGAAGTCGGAGTCGGACTTTTTTTCACCGACTCCACAGCCCTAGTAAGTATGTATAAAGATTTTTTCCAGTTCTATTTGTGATTCCTGGTTAACAGGCCGAATAAAAAAACCATCAATAATTGTGGTAATTGATTGAGTTGGCATTTACTTGTTAGAACTCAATTATAATAAGGGAAAAAAAATCATTAACAGAAATTATTTTAATATATTTGTTGATAGCTATTTCGGCTTACACCATCGTCAGAGCTATGTTTTAAACCTGCATTTACTCATCCTTATATTCAGTTGTAGACAGGGTACACAATACATCTTCTTCTCTGTTTCACCATCCTAGTTTTATATGGTAATAATAAGTTAATAAATGTGACAAATTGATTTGATGTATTGTAGTGCTTTATAGTGACGTCACTCAACTGGTCTCTTACGGATAGAATAAGGTTGTGCATAGGAATCCATGCCTTTGAAAGTCCCTTAATCGATTGCAGCTTTGATTTTTGGAAGCAATTCTAAATTTCGAAAAACAGAAATAAAAATGTGCAAAGTGTAACGAAAATTACGGACATTTGTATTTGGTAACTAGATTCACGTGCATCGATTGATGAAAAGTTTTTATTTTTGACGAAATTAGATAAATTAAAAAAAAAATCATAGAAAATATTGTTAACAGAAGTTTATTACAAAAATCCACTTTGTGTAATAAATAATAATTTGTCAGTCAACACGACTTATAACATAATAAAAAAGTTTACAATGGTTGATATATTTAGAGTGATTCTTACCAAATAGTACAATTAGAGTGAATATTTCAATACAATATGTATGAGGAAATTGAATCGGAAATGATAGTATACTCACGTACTATTAGCATTGTAGCTCGTGAGAAATACCGAGATATTATCAGGAAAGCGAAGATGAAAATTTACATATAAATAGATAATATATTGCCATTAGTAGAAGTACATGTGTGTGAAATTCAATTTTAATATACAATAGAAACACGAATGCTTAGCTTAATCGAATTGAAAGTGATTGACAGAAGATAATTTTTGTTAAGGTATTCGAGTTCACGTAATTTTGTTACGTAATTTTATTGTTCTGTTTTATAAAACAGATTTGGTTATATTTCGATATATTATATATAATATTTCCATACTCACTTGTAGATCACGTGGACGGATCCAAAATATATCATTTTTTTTAATAACTAACGACGATTTTTAAAAATTAGTTGTAAAATAGTAAATTATATCCAATTAATAATAATACTTGCTGAGACATTTTATAATATAATACAATAAATTGAATGTATATTTTAATATGTAATTTATATTATTAATGAAATCTACTTTCTTGTAATATTATTACATGCTCATATTATATAATAAATACAATTATATTGAGTAAAGTTGATTTTACTTTAGAAGGCTCAATCAAAATGTCAAAAATCAGCATGGATTTTATTTATTTATTGATGAAAATACAAAACATGGCACTACAGCTGACGCCAATGCGCCATGAATTTGACAAATATATAAACATTTATTTATTTATATATATATTTATACATACATACCTTCATATACATAGCAAACATCACAAATTATTATAGTTTATTGCGTCTGCAATGTAAAAAAAAGATGAAAAAATTCTAGTCATCAGAACAGAGAGAAAAAATAAATTAAGTCACATTGGAAATTGTCAAAGAAGTCAACCGAGTGAGTTCCGACAAAATAAACTTTCATTCATTAAAAATAGTATTCGTCTGAACTCACTCACGTCGATGTGAGATCTTTTGACATCCGAAATTATGCCGTTTGAAATTTTTAAGGCACTTCCCAGTGGCATCCCCATTGGCAGACTGGTTCTTACCATTGGAAGAACAAACAGCTAATGTTCACGATTCTTCCAAAAATTATCAGAAACATTCAATTTAGCATTCACAAGAATGGTAGAATTAATCAACCCGTATAAATAGGCATCTCATTAATAGGGAACACTGCCGAAGCGGCCATGTTGGATTATCTGTCAATCACTTTAAATTCGCAGTCTAAATGAGTACCAAAAAGTCTAATTCACTTCACAAGTCTTACACTTTTTCACCACTAATTTATAAATCCGAACCAGTCTGGTCAATATGGGAATATAAGATAATTTTTCAAGAGATAAAGGTTATGTTTCAACTTTTATATTATTTCAGTGTAGATAGATAGGGTTCAAGAGAGTTTTACGTTATATACAAATTGAAGTAGGTAACAACTTTCAATATATTACTGACATTTGAGAACATTATTCGAAACACAATTTACTGACAAATAAAAGAAAATAGTCTCGAAGGAATTGATTGAAAACTATTATGTAGTTTCCATTCCATCATATAGCTACAAAACATATATAGCTTTATAACAGATTGTAGGCAAAGATTTGTTTTTCCGTATCGTTTGACAGTAAAAAGAAATTGCCATAGAAAAATATATCACGCTGTGTTACCCACATTCAAAAACGTCATACGTATTTGACATTATGTGAAAAATAACAACTGTGTTGTCATAGTTTCACATTGTCAAAACAAATGATTTGTAATATATTTAACCCCGGATACAGGAGAAACATCCTGTTTCTATTTTCATACCAGCTTTATTTGTACAAAAAACCTTTTAACTCGATAATAATGGCGGTGTGGTTTGTCGTGCGTCACACGATATCACAGAGCTAGATCCCATTTTTTTGAAAGAACAAAAAATCGTACGATATCAATAGTGAACCTCAGACATTAAATACCTTATCAGACAGTCTGATGTTGTTTAATATTGACTGACATTAAAAAAAGCGGATATATGAAGGTTTGCACGAGATACTCGTAATTTATTATTACACTTACCAAAGTGAACAATCCTTTTAACAATCTCGATAATATTGTGTAGATAAAATATATGACTTTAAAAATCAGCCCGCAGTTATAGTATAACAAGATACCATAATAATTTGTATAATCATTTATTTGTCCAATATTTTCACTTGAATTATTTTCGAATGTCGATTTAGGTAAACAGGCACACGTTATATCATGTTTCTGTAACAAATCGGATAATTTTTGAACTTGCAGTAAAATGTCCGATTCGTGCTCAGAATTTTCCGAGCTCCAATTATAGTGAGGTTTATATTAATCATGCTTCAATTTGACATCTAAGGTCTTACGTATACGGCTTTTTTATGTTTCTCGCATTGACATATTCACACTTTATGTTACTTTTAAGCAGGGCTGTGGAGTCGGAGTCGGAGCTTTTTGGCCGGAGTCGGAGTTTTGGCCGGAGTCGGAAATTTTTGAAAAGCTTGAACTTTTTATTTTTGTATCTAATATGTCAAATTTGGCTTTTGGCTTTTGGCCGCATTGATAGGGTTGATATTTAATTGAATACACATAAACAGAAAAATTAGGGGAAAAAAGTTACGATAATAACCTTTTTTAGTCGGAGTCGGAGTCGTGTTTTTGGTCAATGTCGGAGTCGGAGTCGTGGTTTTGGTAAATGCTGGAGTCGGAGTAGGACTTTTTTTTACCAACTCCACAGCCCTGATTTTTAGGGTGTTCACTGTCAATACTAGGTGGAATACCACAATAATAAAAATAATAATACATTTTTGGTACTTATAAGTGTGTTATAACACAGCGGATTTTTTATTATCGGGACCAGTTGCGCTCACCGCGAGCATTTCCAACTGATACAGTGTTATTTATACCAAAACTAAACCAGAATAATAAATTGTTATTGAATAATTGATAATGCTCGCGATGAGCGAAAGCGGTCCTGATCTTAATAAATCCAATGTGGAATAAGTATTTAAAATGTGTTATTACTTTTACAATGTGACTTTGTTGAAATTATCTTTGAATATTATAAGCTGAGTTTAAAATAAAGTCTGGCGAGATACATACATATGTATGTAAGCTGAAATGATATCAATACATTTGAATGCATATTAGCTGCACTGTGTGTAATAAGAATTATAATATTTATAAACCATTTCCTTGTTACCTTCTCTTTTTATAGATTTAAGACAGTTTTAGCAATCTATTAGCAGTAAGTAACGGCTCGAATTGACTTATGGCATTATGACTTTTGAAATAAAGTTGTAAAGAGTTTCACGATATTGTTTACAATTACAAGATAATCCAATAACCAAATGAACTGTTTATTCATTTCGGATAAATGTCGCAATCGTACAAAAGATTGGTACGAAAAGCGCCAAAAGTGTTTCAATGCGGCAAAATTTGGCTAAAGCAGGCAAGAGCTTATGCAATGATGTTACTCATTTGACTGCTTAAAATTCCACAACTTTACCAAACATTTAATGAAAACAGCACAAGCATTGCTCATTCACTCAACGATGTCTTAAACGAAAAAAAAAACAAACTGAAAGGAATCATAAAATAGACATTTGGTTTTGACAAATTGAACTCTCTATAGTAAACGTCATTAATTTTGAGTTGTGTATAGATCAACTACACAACATAGAAATACGTGTTAAATAAAACTAGAGCTGTTTACGTGCCAGTTGCATGAAATCGAATTTATTTTTTTTTATAAGCAATTCTTACCAGTGGCGGATTACCACATAAGCGCAAGAGGAGCGCGCTTGAGGCCTCTAAGTCTTGGGGGCCTCAAAATTAACTTACATTAATATAGCCCAAATAATATAGTTTGGAAACGTAAAAATATTTTTAACACATTTATTTGGTTTAAGATATCCTCAGCTGTGTTACCGAAAATGCATTTTTGAAGGGTCATAAATAATAAATTATGGTGAGCGGGTGTGATAGGTACTCATTCTGATTTTTTTATAGTGAAATGCGGGGAATACCGTTCATTGTTCAAGTCATACTATCGATCATTTACAATAAAAAAGATTTAGAGAAACAACTCGAAATGAAAACAACATTTTTAAAATAAAATTTGAATTGTTTGAATTTTGTAATTTTTACATGAGTTTTGTCGCTTTACGACCCGGATTTCACCTTTCGGCATCTTCAGGCATTCAAATTTTATATTGAAATTCCATCAAGCACCCTCAGTCGAAATCCTTAATTATTTTAAAAATATATTTCAAATTAGTCTAATTTCGAATAATTTTTGTGACGATTTTTTCATCATTCGAAAATGAGGGCCTCATTGTATTGCGCATGGGGCCTTCCATGGACTTAATACGCCACTGATTCCAACCATAGTTATCTATACGTAATTAAGTGCAAATACACTATCAGCATTTAAACTAATTTTGCGATTGGAGTGAAAAAAACTTTTGTTAACTCTGCGAATCGAAAAAGTAAGCTTTCTATATTGTACACAATTCATTACTTAGGGTGCCAGTGTCGATTGTATAAACGTATTACTCAATACGCCTTTTATAATGTGTTATATAATGAAACAACATGTAATATATTCGGGTGACTTTTTTGTGGTGTAATAATTTTACACTTTATTATTACTGAGCGATTTTGCTGATTTGATTTGTAGTCGTACTTTATGGGTATCTAAGTTAAATAGACATACATGAACTGAAACAATATTTGCCTTTTAATGTTTTTAAATATCTAATTTTAAAAACACATGTTTATTGATTAACAAACCAACGAAATTATATATTTTTACGCACATATGTACATTTGGTTTACGCATTGGAAACAAATTGCTCTTTTCCCAACAATCATGTTTGATTCGAATTACATTTTTTTCTTCACCTCGATTGCACTTCAGGGTCACTGTAAAATCTTTCCAAGCGTAAATTCAAACAATTCGTCAGATAATTCACATGTAAAAATTGCAATACACTTATGTCAAAGACAAATATTTTATCAATCTATCTATATATATAAAAACGAATGTCTGTATGTATGTCCGCTATGGACTACTAAACCGCTCGACCGATCGATGTGAAACTTTACAAATTTATTGAGTGCACCCCCACGATGGTTTCTGGCCTACCAACCCCTCCCCCCAACCACCCCCAACCTCCCCCCCAACCTCCCCCCAACCTCCCCCAACCTCCCCCCAACTTTTTTTAACTTTCAAGAATTTTTCGAGTTCACTCCTTCGAAGGTTTCTGGCATACCCCCCCATACGCTCCCCAAACCCCACCCGCCAAACAACCCTCCTCCCCCTAAAAATTGATATCGAATTTTTACAAATTTTTCGAGTACACTTCCGCGAAACTTTCTGGCGAACACCCCCTCCCCCACCCCACTCCCCCAATCCCCCCTACAATTGCTGGCGTAGCAACGCGCGCAGGGTACAGCTAGTTCTTCATAAAAACCACCGATTGTTCTTAATATATGTGTACCGTGTTTGGATTTATTATATCGTTTTGTGGATCTCGACACATCTCATTGCCAATTGAGAATAAAGAAAAAAAAATGGTGACATTGAATCTTTATCGTTGTCATTGAAATATCCAATAAGATTATGTTTTTATCTCAATCAGTTCCGTAGTGGAGTAGTCAAAGCCATTGGCATTGGTCACGGTGCTCACGGGTGCTAGTCCCACTACGTGCAGTTTGAAAACATGATTGTTTGTGAATGTCTAAGTTCCCATCACCTCACTCATCGGTAAATGAAAACAAGTCCGATCCTAGAGAGGCTGAGGAACTGATTAATAAGCATCATCGTAGAATTACTTATAACGTCCACTAAAAGTCTATATACCAGGGCTGTGGAGTCGGAGTCAGAGTCGTGGAGTCGGAGCATTTTTGCCGGAGTCGGAGTCGGCGCGGCGTTGTGGCCGGAGTCGTACTCGGAGTCGGAAATTTTGAAAAGTTTGATCTTTGTATTTTTGCATTTAATATGTCAAATTTGGCTTTTGGCCGCATTGATAGGGTTGATATTCAATTGAATACACATAAATAGGAAAATTAGGGGAAAACAGTGACGAAATTAACCTTTTTTTAGTCGGAGTCGGAGTCGTGGTTTTGGTAAATGCTGGAGTCGGAGACGTATTTTTTTTTACCGACTCCACAGCCCTGCTATATACTCATTGGAAACAGATATGATTTGTATCGACTCACTGAAGATTATAGGTTGATATTTCAGATCATCCATTTTCACCTGGCACCAGTATTATCGATTTGAAAAAAATGCAGTATCTTTCGTCCGTAACCTGCCTAATTGAACATGTTTTTTAAAAGAAAAAAATAATTGCTTATTCAATGAAAAAAAAATAATGTATTGGTTCCGGTTGTGCAATACAATTGTAGTTTTAATGCACAGATATTTGATTCAGATATTATGACAAACAGTTTAAATAATATATTATAATTTGCTTTTATTATCAATGATTGTAAACCCATGGCAAAAACTGGTCTAGAACCAACGCAATAAATGACACTGTGAAAGTAGTTTATTGTTTAAATATTTTTTTATGTGATATCAATTTCTTTACATTGTTCAGATGCAATTGATATCCTTGAATGATACCTACTGGCTTGTTAGGTATAAGCTGAGCAAATATTATATTTGTTCATTTGTTGTTGAACATAAATTTTGCACAATTTGAAACAAAAAGTATCACACGATAGTTTTTTTATTCACGTCGGCTTGAATGTTGTGTTTTACTTAATACAAATAATATATTTCCAAATTGAGAATGGGTTGTTGATCTTGGTTGGTTTTGTTGATAGTGTCATCAATCTAGGGCAGAGGCCAACAAACGTTTTGAGAAACGGGCTGGATTTAATTTAATGATAATACTATCATTGGTTGACTTAAATAAAAAGGACACTACGCTAGCTAATTCAAAATAAAATTCATCTAAAAAACCACCCAGTTCTATTAAAACAGTTTCTGTAAAGATGCTCTATATGCTCCATGCTGAGAGTAGAATTAATTGTAAAGAGTCAAAAATTTTGCTACAACTTTAGTGAAGCTTGAGCCAGTACTCTTAAAATAGTCGTTCTTATGCAACGGAATGAATACAAATTATCATTGAATTAAAGGTAAGGAAATTTAAGATCCGTCAAATTGCAACACTGAATGCCATGAAAAATAAATAGAACCATAGTCAAGATAACGTAAAAAATAATTAAGAATATGGTCGTTCTTAATTCAAAAAGCCAATTTTTTTAAGAAAGGAAATAAAATATGCACTTTTCTTATTACAATATATGCGCAGATGAGTTAGTATGGAAAATATTCGCTCGTAATAAATAATTGCTCACAAAAATAGGTCGTTATATATTTACGATTTCCCAATGTGGAGAATTATGAACTCATAGTGGAGTTTATCTCAACAGTCTCATACGAGAACTGCTAAGAGAGTGGAGGTAGTAAGAAAGGACTACGACAGAGCTAGTGATCGGCTCGTTCCCGTTTTTAGGATCGAATGGCCGTGGGTTCACCGATCATGGGCTTGACACAATATAATGTTAACATTAAATGAATCAAATACAAAAAAATGACAAAAACAAGGATGAAAAAAATGTTTGCATACAAATTGAAATAAGAAACAAAACCGTACTCAGAGTTCTTTGCTGAATATTATACACCTCTCTAAGCAATGCATAGATAAAACAACTCTTGCAATAGGCGTCTCACATGACCGACAAAAATGAGACGTTATATTTTTTACTTTGTTCCAATGTGGAGCATTGTGGTCATATAATGGAGTTTATATCAACAGTCTCACACAAGAGCTGCTAAGAGAGTAGGGGTAGTAAGAATGGACTACGAGAGGACTAGTGATTGGCTGGTTTCCGTTTTTAGGATCAAGTGACATTGAGAGTGAATTGATACACACATACATACATGTATCCGAACAGATATTAATAATTCGATAGCAAAATGGAACTGCCTGGTCTGAGAATCGAGCCCGTGAACTCAGCAACCGAAAGCAACGCCGTAGACACCCGTCCATGCACCCGACGTTATTAAATTACTTTGCTCAAATTGCCATACAACGAGCGGTGTGCGTCTACCAAACCAGTCTTAAGTTATAAGGTTATAAGTTAAAAAAATATATGAAGAAGATTCATGTTTCGACATTCTCAAATAACAATTCAGATAAGCAAGTGTCAAGGCATTCCTGAAATGCAAACCAGATTCGATGATTTGAGTTAATGAGACGCAAGTCAATAAAGAAACACACACATAACAATGATGGTTTCAAGTCACCTTTAATATTTAATGTATATGCAGTTTCAAAATAATGGTTTGTCTTATATGACGTTTGTGTGTACTATTTTTTTAGCGAGAACCCATTAAAATATTTGATGAATTAAGTTAACCTTTGATGCGTTGTTTATGAAGTTGCATCACGTTAAAAAGAAGGGGACATCTTCAATACATCACATACGGAAAGTTGATTGAACCGTTCAGTTATCTTCTTTCCTAAACCTATCTCTGTTTTTCCATCCTTGAGTTTTAAGCGGCCGTATTCAAAGTATAGCAAATATGAAACGTGTCTGAAGTTAGCCAGGAGTGTTTAAGGAGCAAGTGACCGAGACTTAGGGCAAAGAAAATCATCGTCACAATTTGTTTGCTTCAAAAGCCACCGTTGCCGTGGCCGATCTTATAATCCACTTATATTTTTAAGAGAATATTAATTGAAGTTTCTTGATTGCATTAGCAGCTAACATAATAATAAAAGCGTTATTTTAAAGTGAACAGGTTCACCGTCCTGATAAGTATTTATTTACTGTCAGAAAAAATGGACAGTATATAGAATATAGATGTTTATCTGACGAAAATGTTCTATCATAGGTTTGATACAAAATAATGTTAACATCCCCTGTGGTCTAGTGGAAAGAGCTTTGTCCTAGCGATCTGGAGACTCGGGTTCAATTCCCGGGAAGGTCAGATTTTTTCAATTGAAAAAAAGAGAACTTGGGCTGGGTGTATGTTATTTATCGTTGATTTTGTGCACAACTGATTTATTACTTATCATCGAGTTAATCTCGTATGACTTTCACAATTAAGAATATTTGGCGCATTGGCGTAAGCTGTAATGCCAAATATTTTTTCAATTAAAAAAAAAAAACATTAAATGAATCAAATACAAAAACAAGAAAGAAAAAAAAAATTGCATACACATTAAAATAAGATTTAAAAACAAAACAGTACACGAAGTTCGTTGCTGAATATTATCCACTACTCTAAGCAATACGTTCATATACTGATCCTTGTAATAGGCGTCTCACATGACCGTTGCGAATTTGATGAAAATGCAATATTATTTATAATTGAAGGTCAAGACTCGTATCGTTTAGCCAGCTTAGCGGGAAAGCAGTTTCAAATATTCACAATTCATAAAAAGTAAAAAAATATGTAATTATGTTAAAATAGGAAATATTGGCATAAATTTATTATGAACAGTTCATAAATAACCATGATTAATGCAACTTGCAAATTTACGATGCTGTTAATTTGGTTTGTAATTTAGAAAAATATTCTATAGGTTTTTGCCGTTTCGACCAACAATGAAAGTGGTTTTTTCTTCTTATCCAATTAGAAATTAATTGGTTTGCAAGGCGAATTTGAGTTTAATTTCGGGTATGCCAAATTAATTGCAATAATTATAACACTACTTTATGACCACTCAAATTAATTGTACCATTTAGTATAATTCATTTGCAATATTTTTATATATCAATCTTTATTAAAAACAGGAAAATCAGCGATAAAATATTAAGTAATTGAATCACTAAGAAATATTTATAATTGTATTGCCAAACAATTATTGGACACAGAATTTGTAAAATAATCATTCACTTATTTTCTTATCTTCAAGTTTATTTATGTTTTGTTTCAAATTAACTGTAAACAATATATGTTAGCCATATGTACATGTGTATTTGTTACACATTGATCCATTGGTGGATGGAATATTATTTTGTATATTTTCATTATAGTCGCAAGGTCGCAAGGTCGCAAGAGTCCGTGGTTGAAGTGAATGGACATATAGTAAGTACTGCCTTTGTCAAATATATTTTTTATTAGTATTGGATTGTTTTTTTCTAAAAATATTTTGGCGGTGTTTCTGAAAGTTTATTGAAATTTATGGCATCTATGGTATGGTACAGAGGGGATATTTTGCACTATAACTGCCTTAGTGGACATATACTTTAATAAATCTCAGTTATCAGATCAGGTGGTTTTTTCTTTTAAATCACCCGAATAAACATATTTTTTAAATCGAGGATTTAATGCACTGGCAAAGAATTCTCAAACACACAAGTGCATGGTTAAAAATCAGTCCCGTGCAGATCTGCTCGGGCCATGAGTGTGAGGGGTAAACTCCTTTGTCTATTTCGATAGCCTTGTGAAAGGTGGCCATGAAACATTGGCTGCATATACATAACGGGTGGTGGTGGGAAAAACCAACTTGTGTACTAACACAGAAACAAATCTATATAGAAGACTGCAATTTTAATTATACGAAACCAATATAGTTTCTTCGGGCATTTCAAATGAGCTTGAACTGATGTTAAAACCCGGGTCGTCGATAAAAAATTAAATGGATTCAAGTTTGATATTAAAATTCCATCAGTCAAACTCTTAATGATGCCACTATAAATAAATGTGTTTTATTTTTTATTGTAAAGCGTGAAGGTATTTAAATGTTATTTTTAATTTATTTTTGACAATCTGTCAAAAACTTGTTTCATGTTCAATTATGTATTCTGTGTGTGTATCTTTTTATGTTCAATATTCATCACATAATTTTTGCTACTACGAATTATCTTAGCAATTTATTATAATTTGTGTTTGATGTTTCTCATTAATAAAAACATACTGTCAACGTATTTGATTTTGATTGTATATTTGGCAGTTTGGTTTCATGGCCAATTCGATCTTTCACTGTCATAAAATATTTGTATACTTGGCACACTAATGTTTTGCAATTGATCGTTACGTAAAACACTGACAATAAATGAAAGCACTTTTACACTAAACAAATGTCACACTAACGTGCAAATAAAACTTGCCATTTTATATTATGGTTTGTTGTAGACAAATGTATTTCTTAACCCTTCCACTCCTCAATATCTTATATTTTTCCTTGCAGCAACTCCTCAATAGATTTGAGAAATGGATTAATATCACAAGGTTTACTTATTTATTAGCATTGTAAAACGGAATACTGAAAAATTTACCACATTATAACACGTTACATACTTAAACTAAGGCACACAATACAATAAATACTTTCAAGGTCTTTGAAATAAGGATAGCTTTAAATTAATATAAAAATAATTGTTCAACCAAATTGTACAATATAACATAGAAGTTTCGCGTTACCTATACTTGGCATAGGAGTTCTAGAAGTTAAACAAACATAAATGTCTTGTCGCTTCCACCTATTCGAATGTTGGCTATTCAATTGTTTTTTGATTGGCACTAACGCCTGTTGAATTAATATCTGACTTCACAATATTCTGCTAGGCATCTTTGAAACGGGTAATCTCTTTCCAGCCATTCTCGTAAGCAGCACTCCAGGCGTTGTTCTCCTATCTCTTTTTAGGGCGGCCTATCTGTCATCTGAAGTTATTTCATATTTCTTGAATTCACCAAAATGGCTTGTACAGATTTGAGTATAGAGAAAACTGAAAAAGAATAAAATAAATATTGATAAACCGATAAGAATCAAAACAGCTCGATTGAGTGTCAATCAAATTTATTTAAACCATATAATATTTAAACATTGTACACAAATATTATTTAAGTAAAGATTACGCGAGATTCTAGTTTACGAATTTATTTCAAAATATTTTTTCTGTGCAAAGAATTTGGGTGTTAGGTTTAAATGAATATTGGTTTAGAATTTAGATAATCCATTATTCAGACCGGGAACAGTAATATTATATTTCATAAAACTGTTCTAGTTTGTTTTTTTCTTCAAATCAAAACAAAAAAAAAACATTATTAAATTTGGTGTGTACAACGCAATACGAAAATTAATAAAAGCGATTGTGAAACGTCATTTACTTGTTTTCATAATCTGGTACACCTATCGGATTATTTTGAAAGTTTCGTATTCAAAATAAGAACACTTTTTTTTATGGGCGATAAAAATGTTCGATTCACAAACGCCTGTAATAATTAATTATTTAAATAAATATGCAATAAATTTGTGGCCTGCAAATTAAATTAAACTATATTTATGACATATTTGTGGTAGTAATTTGAGTGCACAGTATAAAAACGGTAACAAAATAGCCATTAATGACACAGTGTGTATTATATTTACTATTACAAATAGCAATTATAGCAGGTGTGAAATATCCCTCAAAACATAAATTATTATATATCACTGATTGGTATCGTTAAATTGAATATTGATAAAATTTTAATTATTAGTGTTATTGATACAATAAACAAATATTATCATGGTGGAAGAATCGACCCAAATATAAAACCGAAGTGTTAATAATAAGATAAAATAAACACTTTTATATTTTGAGGTTAAATTAAAAAATGTATATTAACAACATATTTCAAACTTTATTTGTAAGAGTAAAATAATTGATATCTTATTATTGATTTTTTTTCAATTAATTCACTTTCTAGGTGTCCTTCAGAATTGATGATGCTCGCGATTAGTGAAACCGGTACTTGTACTAAAAAGATGTGTTTTATTTATTTAAAATATTATTATATAAATAACCCTTTCTATCTGAATGTTGATGCATTTAAATATATTTTAGATTAGATTTGAAAGTGGTTAATACCCATGTTGCTACTTTATGAAAATAGTTTAACTTTTATGAGAAAATTATTTGTTTTGGTAATTTATAGGTGTGAGAAGGAGGTAGCTTTGTTGATAGCGTGCTTTGGAAAGACACAGTACGTACGTTATTACGAAATATTTAAACATTGTATACATCATTTAATAATACAGTTTCTTGCACACGACATCGCAAAATGGTCATTGCAATCATTCTTATTTTCATTTATAAATATATATATTTGAGCTTTTAAGAAATAAAATGTTTTCGTGACGCGCGAAAATGTCAGAATATATTATTGATTATAATAATAACAAAAATGCGATGATTATGATTCATTAGGAATGAAAAAATGAACAATAAAAATATCTTGCCATCGAAAATATAATACTACGAATTATATTACAAACACAGATTTTTAGCGAAGCAAAATATGACCTATTTAAAAAACGGAACGGTTCAAGTAATAACGGAAAGACAGTGATTATAAAATTAGGTAGTCAGCCATTTAATGTGATCAAGAGCAGTATAGAAAGGGATGTCAATCATCCGACACCAACAGATGCATAAATATATATTTGGGTGAACAAGTTGGTTCTTCCACCACCCTTCCGCTATGTGTGCAGCCGTTTTTCACAGCCGCCTTCCATAAAGCGATACAATCAAGGAAAGAAACGAATTTACTCCTCACTTAATTGGCCCGAGACAGAGCTGCACGGGACTGATTTTTAACCATGCATTAAGGTGCTGAAAGAGAAGAAAAATAGAAAGGAAAAAGCCACTTTGTTAGAGTGATATTAAGTATGCTATGTATCTTTATGCTGAGAATCCGTGAAGTTTAATCTACTTCGCGTTGCATAAATATTAATATATATATATTTTTCTATATCCGCTCCCTCTTCGGAGCATATGGACGCCACACGGTGCACAAGGATTCTCTTTCACCCGCCAACCTCCTAGCTTCTTTCCAGGCCATCCCAGCCTTCCGTAGCTCTACTGAATCAGGGAGCAGGATTTGCAGAACTCATGCTCCCCTGGGGAATCCACAACAAATGTTGAAGCCATTTCCATCGTCGCCTTTATATAATACAATATTAATATAATCGAATTATTTTACATTGCGTCAGAATATAATACATTTTATAAACATTGAGAACTGCCAGTAAACAATTTTGAATTTATTACCTGTTTTGTCCACTTGATTCAATGCAAATCGACACCAATCTGTTAGGTCGCGGATGCAAGAAAAGTAAAAAAGCCTCTCTCACGAATTTGCTTAAGGCTTCGCAGGTATCATAATACATGCTTAGCCACCGCTCGGCACTGCGAGGGTATTTTTTCGAAAATATCAACAAGTATATTATGTATATACTTTTACAACTGGTGAAGGGAACAAAGGAAGTAGTAAGCGAATGCTATTATTGTGTAATATTGTAAGTGGGTGGGCCCTAACATTCCTAATGTAACGATTACTCTTAACCTATTATTATAACATCAGTGAAACAATTTTATTTATTTATTCTTTGAATATTTTAAATTGGTTCAGTAGTTATTAGCATTCGGTATTTTGGCGTAAGATAGTCAATATCAATATATATATTCGTCTTACATTCAAATTTACCAGTCAACCATCATCATCATTACCAATGCAGCACAGACGAAGAGGATAAGAAGCCTTGCCTCATGACTCATATATTGTTCATAAAAGCTATCTTTATCTCAAAATTTACGTGACAAAAGTTTTGAAGTTATCGTTGTATTGAATACATTCGGGAAAATGCTTCTCATACGTATTTATCAAATAGGAACTATATACAATTTCATTAAAATGTTCGTTTGAAATGGAATCGGCGAAAATCAACAGTGGAAATAAAAGACTGTGCATAACAAGCTTCTTGTTTCCTGTGATTGGTTACAACCAGGGCTGTGGAGTCGGTAAAAAAAGTCCGACTCCGACTCCGACTTCGACTCCAGCATTTACCAAAACCACGACTCCGACTCCGACATTGATCAAAAACCCTACTCCGACTCCAACTAAAAAAAGGTTGATATCGTCACTTTGTTCCCCTAATTTTCCTATTTATGTGTATTAAATTAAATATCAACCCTATCAATGCGGCCAAAAGCCAAATTTGACATATTAAATGCAAAAATAAAAATTTCAAACTTTTCAAAATTTCCGACTCCGAGTACGACTCCGGCCACAACGCCGCGCCAACTCCGACTCCGGCCAAAAAGCTCCGACTCCGACTCCACAGCCCTGGTTACAACAAATTTAAAAAGAATATACGAAAAAGAAGAACTAACTGCTTTTGGAATTATTATCTATGACTTTTTTTATCGAGTAATTAATTGTGAGTAAAACGACCACTCTTTTTCATGAAGCTAATCACGTACTTTCACAATTGAATAAAAAAATGAACCAAGATCTTTATATAATTATATGACAAAGTACTACAAAACAAAACGTGTTTTATTTAGTTTAATACGTAGAATAATCAAAGTTCTTTATATTAAAAAGTAAAAAGTTCAAACGACTTAAATTTCAAACACTTTCAGTCGAAATCCTAAATTATTCTTAAACATAAAGTTTTTATTATCTCAAAAGATTCAATATATTTTTTTTACCAATATGCCTTTACGGAAATAATGTATTGAATATAATTTAATTTATTAACAATATATTATATGGTCAACGGATTCACGGAACTCAAAATAAGAGGTGCTCTGATTGACAATTAATGTATATTATATTTAATATTGTACGTACATACTTCGGTGTTGATTTTAATTTTACTATTAGTGTCCGGTCTTGAAGGTCGTTCAATATACGCTAAGCATAATATGTATTGAAGGTCGAATCGATGACCCGCAGGGAGTTCGATCAGCATTTTTTTTACATAAAAGGTGTGGTATTAATATTATTATAAATTGTTTGCTAGAATTATTGAATATTATGATTATACTCCAATAAACGGAGTGACCATTTATTGTAATTCAAAGCGTCACAGCATTTGTCGCTGGCAGCTATAGCATTCATAATGGATAGTTTAATACAAAATGTAGATTTGAAAACTATCTTCACATTTTAATATGACGAGGCGAAGAAATTATAAAAGAAATTTATTTGATCATTTAAATGAATTAAAAATTTACAACATGTTTCCACGCTGAGTGACACGTGTTTAATTCTATTGAGAAGCATTTTAACGACTTCAAAATGTACTGATTGTATGGGATTCTATAAAGATTATTTATTAAATATGTGTATTTTAGAATTTCAACTGAAGGTGCTTGATGGAGTGATTTTTGTCCTATAAGTTTTTTCACTGACGATATTATTTTATTATATATACACATTAGAAAAATAAAAAGAAATTATTTAAAATTTTGCTCGGTCCGTGGTCAACGTCTTTGGCTTCCGTGACGGACAACCCCGGATCGAGTCCCGACACGAGCAGATTTTTTAAGTCTTTAAATCGATTCTGTTTGAAGGTGAACCCCTTTACACCCTTCTGATCCCAAAAAGCAGCGCGAAGCGACAGCGATTATCTTACCACCTTGTCCTAGTCCTTTTTTCTTTCAATCCCTGCACTCTTCGAAAGAGAGAGTTTGAGCAACTGAGTAACTAGCAGTTCTCGTAGAAAAAACCTGTTGAGATAAACTCCGTGAGGAGTCCATAAGCTCCAAGCTAGAATCGGACAAATTTAAAAAAAAATATATATTTAATAATGAACTTTTAAAGTGTTCACTTTCAATACTTGGTGGAATGGCATTAAAATAATAAATAATGACACATTTTTAAGACTTATTCTACATTAAATTTATTGGATCAGGACCGGGAGCATTAGCTCATAGTTTGATAATGCTCGTCATGAGCGAAACCGGTTCTTTTTCAATAAATTGAATGTGGAATAAAAATTTTATTATTTTTATTATTAATAATGAACTCTCAAATGTTGCATACCAACTGTTTGGATAATCTTTAGGATTTTTTTTATCATGGGTATAATAAATATTTATTTATAACAATACTGTAAAAGATTGGCAAGATCACGACCTGCTCTAGTCTAAAAGGATGTAAATAACCACGATTGTAAATACTTAGTTGGACGGATATGATGATAAATTATTGTTAATTCTACGAACAGAGTTGTGTTGAAATGGTGGCCTTGCACTTTCATCAAAAATGACGGGAGCAAGGATAAAAAAACATAGGAGGTAACAAATAATCATTAGTATCGGATATAATTTACAAAAAAAAACGTAATCATTTGAAACACCCGTGGAGCAAAACAAATTGATCTCTTTTTTGTATTAATACTAACAATTATAAAAAAAACAATACTAGACAGTTTTCTTTGTTGCCTTATTTGATTTTTTGACCATTAGTTAAGGGTCAATTGAATAAGCCTAAGGGTCAGTATATAATCAAAATGTTCACACGTATCAGTGGTGGTAAACATTTTTGAGATCTCGTCGCAGCATTGCATGAAAACTACAATAATTACTAAAAAACAGTTTTTATTTGAGTAAAGAATCCCTCTCTCTTCCACAACATAGTAAAAATACATTGATTGAATTGGCATTTACTTGGTAGAACTCCATTAAAACACGGTGAACAAAATAACAATGTATTTTGGTTCTACAGAAATTATTTTTTATATTGTTGATAGCTATTTCACATTTCATAACTTATAATAACAATATAAATAAGGATGTTAGTAGATTAAAGACGATGTTTTGTGTATCCTGTCTACAAAAGTATATATAAATAATGGCCTGTTTAACCGTCGATAAACGGGTCATTGAAAAATAATGCGTGATCCAAAGGGGGGCTCTAACAATACCCCAGTGGTATGGCTTTATTGCCATAGTTTGCATTAAAAAACGTTACATAACGTTATCTTATCGCGTATAGGCAGTGAAGTTTGAATCCATGCAATTTGCAGCGACGATATGAACGGTTTTTGGTCAATTTTATTTAATTGCGATGAAGCTACTGGATAAAAATCAGATTTTTTTTCTGCAAAAGTTGTAAAATACAATGATTTAAGAATACCAAAAGTTTACACATTGTATCTCTAATATTAAGATAAAGTGGCAGTGGTGGTCGACTGACTCACACACCGGGTAAGAAAAGTTAAACATAGTTTTGACGATGGCGAAATATGTAGCTATCAACAATATATTGAAAAAAATCTGTAGAACTAAAATACATTGTTATTTTTTCACCGTGTTAGTGAAAAGATTATAATCATCCTATGCTTAAAATTATAAATTATGCTACTATCATATCTGAAATAGTTAAATTATTGAATAAAAATTCCTCGTAAGAAAGGTTAAGGCTAAGAAAAAAAATATAATAATTTCTATTCATCCAGTAACTGATTTAAAAAATCTGATTTTAACAAAACGCCAATCTTTTTTCATGAGAAATAATTAAATATTCTTGATGATATATTAAAATTCATTGTAATGTCTATAAATATAAAATTCTATACATAAAATCATAATTATGAGACCTTCGGGCGCGTAACAAAAGATTGTTAAAGTGTGATACCCAGGTCTTAAAAAAAACCAAACGATGAAACATAACAATGCTTTCTAAGGTCAAATGCTCCATACAAAATATTTCACTCGATTATACCTACTGCCAAAAATATGAAAAGTGTGTAAATTATTAAAAATTAGAGTATCATATTTTAATTACTTTGTTATTCAAGGTTGGCAGCTCAAGTAATTGCATGATTTTTATACGTAGCTAATTTTGTGAATTTAACAATAAAAGTAAAATCAATAAATCATTCACAATGCCATTTTTGTATACATATAAATATAAACTAAATATAAAACCGAAACGGCGTATGTATGTCTGTGGGTTTGTAATTCCCTTTTGCATTCTTGGTCATTAAGTTGCCATAAAAACGAATATGAAATAAAATATGTTTGAATTTTTTATCGGCGAAGACATTTAGTCAAAATGTAATAAATTAGTCTTCTACTGAACTTTTCCCGGCTTTTATTATTAATAATAATGTTTATTATTTACGTGAATGTATTATTTGACATTTCTTTGACAGAAAATTATATTTTTTCCTTGAATTTGGACATTTTAATGGGTGAGAATGAGGCTGTCAATATATGAAAGGGGCTGTGAAATGTCAATGCCAGTCTGAAATGTTCATTTTAATTCCATTTTAATTGTCCTAGACTTTTGAATTTTGAAAAAAGTTGTTTCAACTTGGCCCGTCTGAATTTACGCGCCGAGGTGAACATAACCCCAAACTGGTCCGATCAAAGCCGGGTAGCAATACTAGTAAACTAATAAGACTTATTGGTTTTAAAACATAAGAGTCATTAAAATAACATTATATTTCCACTCCCAATATAGCCTCCTAATGGAAAAATTTCATCAGAGGAAGTTACACGAAAACTTCTTGTCACCCGGATTCAATATTAAAATGATTTTTTTAACCATGTTCCCTCCCAGCTTGGACCATTTGAACTCCTCGCGTAGTTTATCGAAATATGTTTTTTTTTCAACGACGCCGGAATGTTCCCCAGCTGCTCTACCTCTCTTTTCTGAAGAGAGCATGGATTGATAGGATATGAGGACTAGGGCTGGACTAGTGATTAGCTTATCGCTCTCGCTATGCGCCACTTTGTGGGATCGGAAGGGTGAGAGGGGTTTTTAACAACACAGACGCGCATTGCTTTCGAGCTGAATCGATTTGTCGAATGAAAAATTTCTGCCAGTATCGGGACTCGAACCCGGCCGGTCCGTCACAGAAGCCAACCACGTTGACCACTGTACCACGGACCGGGTGAAACAGTCTTACGGTAAGAAAAATAACAATGTATTTTAGTTCTACATAAATTATTTATTAAACTATGTTCTGACGAAGGCGTAAGCCGAAATAGCTATCAACAAATATATAAAATAATTTATGTAGAACTAAAATACATTGTTTTTTCTTCTTACCGTATTATAATGGAGTTCTACCAAGTAAATGCCTACTCAATCAATAGCTTATATTTGTCAGAATACCCAGTTTTAAGATTTTACTTTAGACATTGTCTACATCAAAAGTTGATATTTTTTTCTCGAAAAAACATGAATATAAGGAAAGTGCCAAGAAAATACTAAATGTCAGCTAATGGCTCTCACAAAACTTTTTTTATGATGTAATGGGTGGAAAATTCTTCAGACATTGTGTTCGTTCACGCTTTTTAAGAAATTCGTAAATCATTTGTTTTTTTTTAAAATTTAGAATGTGTAAAAATCATGTAAAATTACTAGTATCAGAAAAATAAGAAGCATAGAAACATGACAAAAACTTATGCTTTTAGTCACAGATTCATAAAAAGATAAGATAATACTGTTTAAAACAGTTGCAGTCGCTATTTTAAATGATGATACCTTTGCCGTAACTTAAATAAAATATTGTAAGTGACTCAAGACATTGTTACCTTTGTACTTTGTGTTGCTTGTAACTTTTTAGTTACGGTGTATAAAACAATGATATTCTATTTTTACAGTACTTATTGCAGAACAGCGAAAGTTAATTCACATAATTTGATCACAGTTTGATTATAATTATACGAGTCAAATTAAAAATACATTTAGCCGTGAAAGATTTTTTTAGTACACTGACAAAGGTGTGGTACAATAAATGGTCTTTTTATATTTCTCCAAACATAATTTATAGCCATTAAATTTTAAAAAAAAACTATGATTTATACAAAAATCAATGAAGTGGTTATAAAATAATGAATTTATTATATTCTTTTATACACGATGTAGAAATAAGATTGACAGCATCGCATGTGAAATAGATTTAAATCGAGCATTAATGAAGTTATCGCTAATAAATCATTTGAAATATTATTCAGATAGATAATTTGGTGTGCTCGTAAATTTTCAATATCATATTTAGCTTTGACCTTGAGTTATAGAAAATCGAAAAATCTTTCGTAAATTGTAATCCGCATTAATTAACATGGCAAGTACCTCTGGAAGACGCTATTTACAACGCTGGCGGTTAATGCTGTATTGTTATTGAATCTCAGCATGGGTCATTTAAGCACTTATGATTGTCTTATTCCAATATTTGACGGGAGTTGGGAGCATTGATGCAAAACCTTTTCGACAGAAAGGCCAGCTTATCAATGTTGTAGTGCCGCAATTGCAAAATTGACTAAAAATAACATTATCAGTATACATATAAACCTGAAATTTTTCATTAGATGTGTACCATATTATTCTCCAAACATTCTTCACATCATAACGTGCATATTTTCCGAGAGATAATTTTTCCTTGCAAAGTTCTCCTTGAAACATTTAGTATAGTTCTGTATGTATTCCTTTGATACTATCTGAACTTTTGTTCTGAAGAAAAAGAATCGATGAATAATTTGTCATATTGGGCCACAGGTTGTTCATCACTGAGATAGAGTCTAAATTACATTCTAGAATTACCCGTGGAGACAATATGAGTTTTTTTTATCATTATCAGAATTGCTACAAAACCGCTACCATTTTATACAATGTAGAATTTATTCAAGAAGATATTGTGTTTTTCACCGTGAATTTCAATTTACCACCAAAATCAATCTTCTTAAACATTTAAACACAAATATATCTCACATAAAAGTCTTCTCATATTGTCTAATGAAGATTTATAACAATTTCAACATTCTTTGAACTAGATTATGAATGAAAATAATTTTTGTAAACGAATTGTTAAAGTTGAAAAGGAAAAAGAATTTTCATTTGAATTTCACAATACGTGATAAGTCATTATTTATTGTTTTTTAAATTAAGATAAATACACTTGTCGTAATATATCATTTTTAGGTAATTATTGTTATTTTCAGCTAATCGAATTTAGTATAAGGACATTATTTATGAGTTTTTACCGTGCTTAAACAGTTTTAAAACAATAAAAAATGACAGGAAACATAAAAAAATCATTTATATTTATCTGTGTATATATACGGTCATTTGAGTAGTATGAAAACATTAGTTATACTATATTGTCACTTATTATGGTCAGTAAATGTTTCTTGGCCAATGGCAGGAAACTTCTGGGCGTTGTGTGAAATAAACAACCTTGGATAATTCACTTTTATAATTCTCATTATCTACATTCTTGTATTCCGAGCATTCAATTTTTAGATTCGACTTTTTGTGTGTTGCTCGCACAAAAAAAAAACAGCCTGTCAAATCCGATACAGTTACGGCTGCAAAAAATCGCATTATGCGATCAATTAAACCAATATTTACATTCGAAATATGCAAAGCATGCAACTAGGCGGAAAAGAATCACAGCGACCTTATTTCGCGGAATATATTACGATAATATTACACCAATATTTGAACATAACAATTCAAAATGAAATAATATTTTATCAGTTGTTAATTCCCGCGATGAACGAAATCGGTCGTTATTTTTACATATCTTCAGCCCTTGAGATGTGAGGTGAGTCTATTCTAAAAATTGTGAAACTTTTTACTTAGTTTTTTTGTGGAACACTATAACATTACGTGGAAGCCTACTACATAAATGAACAGAAAAAGAATTTTGAGGAATTAATGACCGAATTTTTTTTTAAAAATGGTGAGATTATTTCACCGCTAACATATCATTTAAGCTCGTGGAAAGTGAAGTGAGCCAAGTAGCAAAATGTGATGAAATTTTTGTATTAGCTAAGAGCATACTTTTATTTTATGAAAAAAAAAACAATATTTCATAGCGTTTTAAGAATCTCAATTCACCTTTTCTAATTAAACTTTATATAATTACTAATTACTTTACTAATTATACTTTAATACCTTAAAAATATGAAATTGCATCTAACTTTTTTGTTCGAAAATACCACTTGGTTCACTTCACTTTTCATAGGCTCATATATGTTGAAGTAGCAAAGAGAGCTGTGTTTTATTTATTGGAATAAAAATCCATTTTTTGTAGTTGTTTCACATTAAATTTATTTATCTCAGGACCGGTTTCGCTCATGGCGAGCATTTTCAACTGATGAGAAAAACAACAATACAGAGTTACTCATTTATTTATTTATTTATTTAAGAAAAAGCAAATCATGGCATTACAGCTGATGCCAATGCGCCATGTATTTGACAAATATAAATACGTGTATTTATATATATATTTACATACATGTAAATACATAATATTAATCACTAATTAATTAAAAACAAGATGCAAACATTGTAGTCATAATAAACTAAGCTAAACATAAAGATGTGAGAAACAATTATTGGTAATAAGAATATACAAATAATTCAAATATAATACAATTCCACCAATTATTGACAGTAAATACCTTACATGTGTTCTATTTATTGAAATATATTGCGATAATATTGACATAAAGATGTTACAATTATTGGAAAGAAATATGCAAATAATTTTAAAAAATAGTGTCTTTAAATATAATACAATTCCACCAAGTATTGACAGTGAATACCTAACATGTGTTTCATTTATTAAAAAATATAATGTCTTTCCACCAAGAAATGACAGTCAACTTGACACGTGAAACATATTGATAAAAATATTTTCTTAAATTATATAAATAATAATTATAGGCACACAGTTCAATCGGCAATACAAAGGGGTGTTCCTAAAATGAACACGTCAACAATGACGAGGCTTTGAAATGAGCCATAACTCAAAATAAAAGCTGTCATTAAATGAAAAGTAAAACGCTTCCGCAATTGGAAGTATGGTCGCATCATAGAAAAAAATCTACAAAAGTTGAACCGCATGCAGATGGAACCACTCAGATATACAAAAAATATTTTTTCACAGTCCAAAGCAGTGGTTCTCAACCAGTGCACCGCGAAAAAATCCACGAAATAGTGAATATCGAATTTTACGTGAAGGCACTGAAAATCTTGCTACAGTTTCATATCTTTTTTTTTCTCCAACCAAAACCTACCACGGCCGTACGTTATGGTACTAGCAGACTAGGCCCGTGGCGTAAACAACGTGAGGCGTATCTGTTTCAATTTTTAGCGCAGAAATTGTCCGGGAGCAGAAGCTCATGAACTTGCAGGCTTTGCACTAGAGTGTGCTGACTGTCTCTACCATTTAAATTAAAAACAAATGAAATGAATTGAATCCTGAATCGCGAAGCGGGGGGACTATGTGAATAGATCCGCTCTGCTTCAGTACGACGCCGCAAATTTGCTGAAGGCCGAATAATTTAATTGGCATGCCACCAAGTCCGCATGTTCCGTGGGTCCAACAGAAGGTCTTACCGCTTTGAGCATCTCTTCCCTATCACCGTCCATTTCATTTTCGAGGCGCTGCGACCCACTTAAGGGAGGGAAGATCTGCCATGATCGGAGACAAACTGATTATTCCCCCTCCGGGGCTTGCGGACATTGACAGGCACCTCCGCCTGGGTGCGGCTAGCGCCCATGCGGTGGACGAGGCGCTTCGGATTTGGCAGCAACGGTGGGACGCTTCCCTTAAGGGGCGTCATACCTACAGATTCTTTCCTGCCGTAAAGTGGCGAATGCAAGTCTCGAGAGGACTTTTTGTTGATCATTGGACCAGCCAGTTCATATCTGAGCATGGTGGTTTCGCTGCCAAGCTCTTCAAGCTTGGCCGGAGGGTAGATGGGCCGGCATGCAAATGTGGCGAAATCCAGGATGCTGAACACATTCTCTGGAGTTTCATATCTGTGTAAACTTGAATTATCAACGATAGCTTACATAAAAACGACAAAAAAATTTGCTACCGACAAGGTTATTGAATCAAATAAATTCCGTTTTGCTAAGGCTATTCTGATCTTTCATATGTGCTTGTTATGTATTTTCTTTCTCTTTTATCTAATTTGCTTGGTTTGTAATATAATATATGTCCGCATATGTATCTTTGTTTTCTAGCCGTTTGATTTTGATGCAACGCAATTTTTTCTTATGACCAAAAGGGCACCGTGGTTTTTAAAAAAGTAAAGTTAATCACTGGTATAAAGGGTTGTATTTGTATAATACGACTAGCTATATAATACCGTGATATTAATCAACCAAAAACAGTATGAGAGGGTCAAGAATGAGTATGAAAAGTATTTTTTTATGGTTCATCTTTGAGGAGTCCACTGTAAATTATTTGTGGAAAGATAGGTACTATGTTCATAAAAAAATTGTTTTATGCTTTATTATTAATTAACGTTATTATAAATATAGCTCGTCGTTTGTAGGTTTTAAAAAAGTTTATTCCAGTACCAATACTTTTTTAAATTCAATCGTTATTCTTTTATTTCTAACTTGACATTATCTATAAAGTTAAAAGATATTTATCTTATAGATAAATTATGTGCATTAGTATACTACAAAATGTTAAATTGACTGCAAGACATTTCTAGTCACGTTATCTAATTATAAAATAAAGGTTATACAATTTACAAATGAGGGGTGTAAAAGCATAACCGCCTCTATCCATATATTATCATTTTTGAGATAATGATTGATTAATGATCCGGTTCTTACGTTCTATGCCCTGCAATCTTCAAACCAACGAAAAATGACCTCTAAGCTATTTAAAATCGACATCGAAAATGACGATCAAATGCATAACCGCCTCTCTCCACCATATGTGAAGTTCAAAACCGCCACAGTCTAAATGGACAAATCACGAGCCAGGGAACAGCGACCTACCGCCCTGTCACCATACAAACGTTTTGTGTTCCCTTTGCAAATTATTCTAATATTATACTTAAAGATTAAAATCGTTTTTTTCGATTGCTGAACAATTTGACTTTGTGGAGAGAGGCGGTTATGCATTTAAACCCCTCAAATAGTGTATTATTATTTAAGAAAGTGTTGAAACGATCAATTTAGATACATATTATCCCTATTGGTAGAGAAAATTGTTATAGAGAATAGGATTCTACCGCCTTTTTAAAAAAATACTGACAGAGATCAAAGAAAACTGGGTTGATCTTAAAGAAGATGACTGCGGTCATCCGAATATTGATTACGATGAGGTTTTATACAAATATTGGCATACTGAGACGTTTGAAGAAGAACAATGTGCAGTAACATCAAGAAGAAAAATTCTTAGTAAATGTTACCCTGAGAAAAAAAATAGAGCAAAAATGTTGCCGAGTGCTTCGCCTTTGTGGTGACATCTATACATTGATAACTATAAACTTAATTATTAATAGATAATTTGCTTTTAAAATTGGAACGACGCCGTTCTAAGAATTTGTATTAAACAGACGAATACATCAAAAAAGAAAACCCATTTCATAGCCGAATAAAATTTGTCAATCTTAAATAATTTTGAATACAAATTGAATTTCCACAATAACCTAATTTGATTTTATTATAAATTACAAAACAATGAGACCAGCGCACAAATAGGCAACAGTAAATTTATATGAAATCATCTACCAAACACAACTTGTCAAAAAAATCACGAATCGGAAAAAAGATTTCAAGTATAAATCTCATTTTGCGATTTCACCAATATTAGCAATAATTTTTTCAGTCGCTTAAATGATTAAAAGACTGAATCAATTATGATTTCAACAATATTCGATATCATATTCGATCAGCTGTTGCAACTGCGCCATTTTTTTTTTACATTTTCCGTTTGCACTAACCGCAGCACACTTCAGTTGTTTCAGTCAATCAAAATTGAACTGTTAATTACATAATGAACGGCCAGGTAAAGTTTCAAACTCAAAGTCTGATTTCTCAAAATGGAAAATTGACTGAGCCAACATCTTCTTGAAAAAATATACTTATAAAGATATATAATAATTTATAGCAAATCCACTTTCAATGAAGATCATTTAAACATGAAATATCGTTTTCATGTTGCATGTTTTCACTGATTTGTACTGATCATTTATACTGTAAAGTGACTTTAAATGAAATTGATTCTTGACAAAACAACCTTACAGCAACGACTTGTAATCACTTGTTACGGCTTAACAAAATGAATTGTCAGTACTTAGGAGAAAAGGCATTATATAAAATATAATGAAACATTTTTTTTTATTTATTTCACAATTACTTTATTGAGATCAGGACCGGTTTCACTAATCGCGAGAATTTTCAAATTGAAAAATTGTTGAGCAAAGCCGGTCTTGATCTTAATACATAAATTGTGGAATAGGTTCAAAAAATGTTTCATTATTTATGTGTAATTTATGTTTTTCAAAAACAAACTTTTTTTTATCATTTTTTTTTAATCACGTAATTACTTTTTGTTAATCTGGAAATAAAATAAAACTGTATCAATTTCTTTTGAAACTAAGTAGCAAATACATACTGTCAATAGCAGTGACGGCTGGTGACGGGGTGTTGGGGGGTGCAATGGAAGATTCAACCATTTTTGCAAGAGTTATTTCCTAAATTTGAAAATTAAATGGACTTTCAACTCAAATGTTCGCAATACCAACTGTTTCTTTTCCGTAGTACAAAAAAATAGTCGAATCTTCCTTTTGCACCTCCCAGCATCTGTCACACAGTCGTCACTGGTCAATAGATTTTAACTGTAACTTGAAACTCACAAATATATCTGTTGGTTCAAATGTCACTGGTGAAGCATTTTGTTTTAGCCTGAATTGCAGTTAGTGTTTTGTTTTATGAGAAACTATTTTCAAATGTTGCAATGTTACATGTGAAATCAGTTTCCTGTGAGCGTCCAAAACCTGCTCCATATTAATTAATAAATTAATTTAAGCCTCAAGTCGCAAGCAAATATGGCGATACGTTTGTGCGTCGAAACGCGCGCGCGTGTGTGAAACTGACATTATTTTAGAAAGTCCAATCAATGTTTCTGAATCCAACTTCCGATTTATTTATTAATCATACAATAGAGCGCGGACGGCAACACCTTGTGAATTATGATATGACCTTGAATGGCGGAAAAAGCGCTCGCCCATTTTGAATACGCTACAATAGTGTTTGGCAACCATTTTGTAGATGTACCATTAATTAGTCGGTCCTTGTGGTCTAGTGCAGTGGTTATCACGTAAAATTTGGCTGTGGCCGCATTAGAAACATCAGCGGTCCTACGGAAATGTCTGGTGGCCGCACCAAATTTGTGTGTTGAGACTTCTTCGTCAAAAAGACATAAAAATATATGTGTTTGAGTTTTTGCTTACTGAAAATTATTTGACTTGATGTACAATAGAATACATACGACATATTTCATTTTCAATGTCTTTGTTGACAAATTAGCTTGTAAGAACACATTTTTATTTAATACCAATATTAACTATGAAGCTGTTGGTGGCCGCATGTGGCCATCTTAGCCGCACATGAGAACCACTGGTCTAGAGACTCTTGTGGAAAGAGCCTTGACCTCGCAAACAGGTGGACCCAGGCTCAAGTCCTGACAATTTCAGATTTTATCATTTGCAAAAGAGATCTTCAATATGGGCGCATGCTATTTTTCGTTGAGTTGTTCTTGACTGATTCATAAAAAATATCATCGAGTTTATCTCGTATGACTTTCATCATTAAAAATATTTTGCGCATTGAAATGTTTTCAATATCCTAGTTCAAACGATTAAAATACATGTTTTTAATCTACCATTAAAATTTACAAGCAATCAGTCAGCTCGTTCTTGAGATATCGTGAAGACCAGTTAGAAAAACACAGTTTTGAGAAAAACGCTTTTGAATCTTTACTCCCCATTGATCTGATATGCCTGGTCCATAAATAATTCTATCTATTTCCTGTTTTAATTCCTTTGAAGCTGCTTGCTTCGCTTTAGCTTTAATTTTGGCTTGTTTCATGAATTGAAATTACATGTGTATTGAAAGTTCTCATGTAACAAACCGAAACGACAAAATGGGTCGGGTGTCCCGCCCCCAAACAAGTGTCACCGTACTGCAGTAACTTTTCAACGACTTCAAATATTGAAAAATAAGAATAACTTTAAGGAAAAAAAAACGTTTTTTTTCAAAAAATCACACGCGGAGGACACTTAAATGAATCTATTTTATAATGTCAGTATTTAAAAGTTTGTAGTAAACATTTGTGTAATATGATAAAGCAATGCGGGCAGTTAACGGTTGCCGACCACTGCCTTAGAAGCTTTCACGGCAATTTTTGACTGACAGACGCACACGCATTCTGATTCACTGGACTATCTATATTTATGTAAATTTTGCAGAAAATTATACGTAAAGTAATTTATTCGTCATGGATGAATAAAAAAATGTAAAACCGGCTCAACTAAATTTGCACTAAATGTCAAGTGAGTGGGTGAAGAAGGTTTTGAAAAGTAAAAATGCAACGTCATGAAAATAATAAATCAATAACTTGAGGAAAGCTATGCTTCAGGAAATCTTAAAAATGTTTACACTATGTTTCAATTTATAAGAAACATGGAAATACGACCAAGCCTAGCGTGACGCTTGTATTGCATCTTCGGCGATTTTAGTGAAAAAAAAATTCAAGATAGAGTATCTTGTCTATGGATATTTGATTTATCTCTTTATGTTTTGTCGATCCATAAACATTGAATTATCCCAATGTTATCTGTTAAACATAACTATATACTTATTATAACAAGAAAGTCTTAGTTCTCTGCTGTTGATATTTACCAGACTATTGATATTTATTTCCTGTTAGCAATTCATTTAGTTTATGAGTTATATTCTTTGGTTTATCATATCCGTTCGTTTGATACATGAGATTTGAATCGTTTGAATTTTGTACTTTTCGATGAGTTTTTCCGATAAACGCGGGTTTCACCTATCGGTATCTTCAGGTATTTCAAGTGCACGAATGAACTTTTACTAACGCCATTTAAAGGTCATTCGTGCACTAAGAAGACGTGTAGCAAACAAAACTCATGGCAAAGCACAAAAATTTATACGATTTAAAGTTGATATTAAAAATCCATTAAGCACCGCACCTTCAGTCTAAATTCTTAATTATGAGATATGAGTTATATAAAATATTTAGTACGATTTAATACATTTGTTTTATCCGTGTCCGCTCACAATGTGACGCATATCGATTCCTTATGGAACATTTTTTTCTACAATAACTACTTGTTACGCTAGGAAAAGGCTAGGAAAAGATTAGTGGTTTGCAAATCACTCTCGCTACACTCCGTTCATAGTATCGTATGGTTAGGAAGGAATTTTAAAACTCGAGCCCGAGAAGTACGTCACAGAAGCTAGTGAAGTTAGCCACTGTACCACAAACACGGATTCCAATCAGTTACCAAAAATGGAAAAAAAAACTTAGAAAGTCATGTTTTTATTTCCTTAACTGCATTGCATTAAAAATAGCATCGATAAAATGCTACTTGTTATTTTACTTGAACCCATGAAGTATATCACATAAGCCAGAAACGTTGACCACTACAGACTACACCACGGACACGGACTCTAATCAGTCATCAAAATTAGAAAAAATTCATTGAAAATCTGTCAAGGTTTTATTTCTGTCCGATTTTTTCGAAATTCGTAAATATACGAAATATTTTTTATTGCAACCTGCGTTTACTTGGTTATGCTAATTATTTGGCAATAAATTTATAAAGAAACGTTGAACTGAAAAATGAACTGGTTATATTGCTGCCGATACAAAATTAATATACGATGAAGGAATGTTGATTAAGCAGTCAAGATATACAATAGTATGTTGTATTTTATCCAAATCTTAAGTGTTACTTTCAATGCAATCTTTACATATTTTAGGGCCAGAGTTTTGTCGTCGAAAACAATGATGTTTTGTTAAAATTAGGATTGAAAGTTATATTTATACAGCACCAGATAAAAAATGCCAGAAAACGGAAAAAAAACAGCCCCTTAGTTAGTGATGTAATCGTCCAAAATAAAAAAAAGTGACCATGGACCTGGCTAAGACATGTAATGTGGATGCCCCAAGAAAATCTAAAGCCTTCCTGTCTCTTCCATCAACCTGATGGATTCCGTCGTCTCGAAATGCCGCTGATGACTATCCATTGGATGTACTCAGAGGAGCTACGGGACGCCGAGATGACCTGAGACAGAGAATCTTGGAGGCACGGTGTGATGGCCATATGCTGCGAATAGGGTGCAGATATGAAAAAATTAATGATATAATATGCAGGAAAAATATATCCAATAAATTTTAAAATCGTAAACCCAGATTTATGTAAAATATCAACGTTATGGTAATGAATAAAATGAATCAAAAAATTCTTGTAATTTTAAGAAAACACTAGAATCTTTCATTAGCTGAGCAGTGACGACTAGTAGACCGCGATAAATAGATTAAGTAGCCCTGGTATAGGGTTTTTTCAACAAGATGTCTTAATTAAAATAAGCTTTCCGCTTAACTGTCTGACAAAAAATATTGTCCTTCATGCAAGTTAACAGTCGTGAGAAAATGTTAAACAAGTAAACAAAAAAAAGCTTACATTATGTGAAACTGAAAAGTTTACTGTCAAATTATTTACACTCGATTCCAATGTTCATAACATTTAATTTATATTAGCAGCGTCATTGTACTTTGAGTCTGACATTGAAAGTGAAAAATACTTCAAGTACTAACAACTTTGCTACGCAGTTGAACTAATGGAAGGTCTTTATCTTTTTTTTTAACGTTCGACTTTAATTTACAAAGGCGCATTTGTGTTACAAAAAGTAAATTAATCAGCATTACAATAATTCCCGAGAGTTTAAATAACATTGATAGTTTTACCCGTTAGAGATTTTGCTCCTTAAATACATACAGCTGTTTAAATTACTACGAAACTAACAGCAGGTATGTGAGCTAAATATATTAAATACTAGTGTTCGAACCCGGCTTCGCTCGGACCAGTTTGGGGTTATGTTCACTTCGGCGCGTAAATTCAGACGGGCCAAGTTGAAACAACTTTTTTCAAAATTCAAAAGTCTAGGTCAATTAAAATGGAATTAAAATGAACATTTCAGACTGGCATTGACGTTTCACAGCCCCTTTCATATATTGACAGCCCCATTCTCGCCCATTAAAATGTCCAAATTCAAGGAAAAAATCTAATTTGCTGTCGAATAATACCTTCACGTAAATAAAAACATTATTATATTAATAAAAGCCGGGAAAAGTTCAGTAGAAGACTAATTTATTACATTTTGACTAAATGTCTTCGCCGATAAAAAAATCAAACATATTTTCTTTCATATTCGTTTCTATGGCAACTTAATGACCAAAAATGCAAAAGGGAATTACAGACCCACAGACATACATACGAGGTTTCGGTTTTATATATGTACTACTCGATACTCGAGTAATTGGAGTCTCTACACACACATTGATAACGAAACAAATTTACCGTCGAAGCTTTCGCGAGCGAAATCAATTCGTTTGTTTGAACTTGCAACAACAATGCAAAAGGGAATTACAGACATACATCCCCCGTTTCGGTTTTATATATAAGATTATACAACATATTTGAATGGCAGTCTTTCGCTTTATTAAAAAACATCATAGTTTCAACATTTTTGTGGTTAAATTAGTATAACATATAATATTTTAAGTCCATTCACTATTTTTTCCATCACTTTGTAAAACTGACTTGTAAAACAATTGGATAACTATTATTTCTTATTACTTCATTATTTTTATCACAGCCCTTCTAAAATATAAGCTTATCGATTACTTTTCGTATACTTAGTTCACCAATTCAAAAATATTTTAAAATGCTATTTATGCGGTCTAAAAATACAATCAATAGATAGTGAAACATGGACGTGAGGAAATTAGAACTCTAGTAACTACGAATCTTTCCGTTACTAAAAAAGGTGGTTGAACTTTTATTTTTAAGTCCTGTATCCATCACCCGTAATATACTTGGAATATTTTAATGTTTTTTTTCTAAAACAGGATGTATAATGCTTGATATGATAGACTTTCACTGTATCATATGTTTAAGGAATTACGTAGTTGTAGCATTTAACTGTTCATACTGATACAGTTCCTTGATAAAATTTGAATATAATATTTATGACCTCAGTCGTTACGGAGCAATGCACGACAATTTTTACAACCTTCAATGTGAACTTTAAAAATCGAGCATAGCTACCACACCTACATACAGAAAAAAGCACTCGATTTAATTTATATAAACTAGTTTAAAACACTGGTATTAAGAACGGCTATGTAACAACGTGAATATTACCCACACATCCAAGCTTTGACGGCAAAATTTATATGTGCAACAAGTTTTTTTCGCCAAAGTTGCCCCAGCCCGGTGTCGCAAATGCCGAGGCAAAGTTTTCCCCGGCGCGACCGGGAAACCCCCCACCAGGAGAATTTCCAAAGGCCGTTCGCGCGGCGGCACCAAAGAGGGGCAGGCCGCCGAAAAGCATTTCACTCATTCGTCCGCTGCCGCGCGGGCAACCGTCTATACCTTGACGCGTCCGATATCTTTAAACAAAAACGGCGCGAATAATAAAAGAAAATCAAAAAATTTATCTTTACTTGTCGAATTTAAATACTTGTGAATGATTGCATATGTTTCAATGTTGCGCATGAATATAAAATGCAAAGTGTTTTTATTATAATAATAAAATAGTGCAAACATATAAATTCCTTGTTGTGGGTCGGCCAAAATCCAAGTGTATTAAATCTTTTTTTCTTCGAAAAGAACTATCTTGACAGTTGGTGGTTTCCCGTTTGAGGATATAATTTTTGGGACTTTGCAATTGGAAAAGCTGAAAGATGACGAACAGTTTTCAGCGCTCACCTGCGCTGTTAGCCGGCTTGCTGCTTATATTTACAGGTAATTTTTCCCCAACACACACACCGTCACAAACACTGATCATACTAATAATTTAATTTCACCATAGTTTCACATTGAATCAAATTCAAAAAGTAATTATTATCTCGTTATTTATGTGATTAATTTAGTGTCACCAATTAAAGTCAATAATTAAAACAAAAAACGAAAGTTTTTTCAAGAACAGACTACAATGAAATTTATTAAAGTTTTTCACATACCTCTTAACATGGTGATAGTAATACAGGCAGGAAAAACTATGCCTATATTTTTTTAAAAAACGATAAAGTATGCTAAATACGTAGGTCAAGGTTTTAAATATAACACATTTTTTCTAATTCAATCAAGTATATGTTTTAAATGATACAGTTTTCAAAATAGCAAAATTCTTTTCAACACCGAAACCGAGCTAAACCATTGCTACTATACAAAAAAGAATTGACTTTATAAGCATACCCGAAGAACGTGAAATTTAATTTATTTAAAATTCCATATAAATACTCACCCAATTTCTTGATAAATCAAAGCACAGCAATGGTGTAATAGTCGCAAAAAATATCATATGAGCGAGCAATGTTTCACTCAATGAGTAAGATTTTTCAACTTAGTGCGAAACCGTATCTGATTATTTAAATTCGTGGAATAATATATGCTCTACGGATTGTGTAATTTATATAAAATAAATTAACTTACGTTAAATTATATCAGCACCGTTGAATTTTAAACGTACTTCTTTGATTATTGTTAATTGACAATTTGAATTAGATTATGTTCTATTGTATAGTAAAAACAATTCAATTCAACAGGAAAATCTTAAACAAAAAGAAATAAAAACTTGTTTCATATTTGTTGCCAAAGGTAAATTTAGTTGAATAAGACCATATCAGCTGTGAAAATCTGCATTTATGAAATCAAGCCAACTTACATTTTTCCTATAAATCAACTGGTGACTTCAACGAGCGTCCATTCGCCAAACCCGATATAATTATTTAATTTCATCAAGGCTTATTTTTTTTTTAAATTATCATCATGTTCAAACACGTCTTTTCTATCAAAATTTGTGACACTTTATAATCACAAATATTTCCAAAAAATCAAGAACACGAGGTTGTCGTTAGCCTTGGTTAGTATTTTTTTTATTATTGTATAATGCTTCATAATGATGTAATATTTTAAATTGTTTATGTATAAAATGCTTTATCACACATGCCATGACAACAATCTGTAATTTTTTTCATGTGCTGAATAATTCATAATAATTTATGAACATCTTTTACTTCACGAAATACGTTTTGTTTTATAAGCGTTTGATTTAAGATGGGTTGTATTAGATTTTTATAACACCGATAAAATCACGAACATTATGAAGAAAATTCACTGACAAGCATACTCGCAGTAGTACATTGACATATATATTGAAAGAAATATTTGAAATTATTACTTATTTTTTAATTATTCATGTCAAATCTCAACCTGATTTGACTGCACATTGTATTTTGGTTTTTGATGAAAAGTAATAATTTGATCGGTTTGATGAATTATATTATATTAATGAATTATATTTTTTTTTAAATTTAAAAATATATTTGGCTCATACGCCAATGCGCCAAATATTCTTAATTGTGAAAGCCATATTTTTGAATTGAACCCGGGTTCCCCGATTGCTAGAACAAAGCTCTTGCCACTAGACCACAGGGACCGACAATATTGAGTAGTTAGCCTGGTTAGACTTGATTGAGTAGTTAGCTAAGAATTTTTACTTAAATTAACCATATACATGATACATTTCATCTGGAAAAACAGATAATGAAAATATAATGCCATTTCTTGGTGTAAAAGCATTATTTCAAATAAATAAAACATACCTGTGTACTTCTTATTATAAATACAATCTTATTTGCTATTTGTTTTTAATTTATTAAAATATAATGCATTGTTCTGATTGAATTGGCATTTACTTGTTAGAACTCCATTATAATGCGTAGAGCAATGCATTTTAATTCTAGTACGTAATGTATTACTTACTTATTATACTTATCCATTGAATGATATGTTTGAAATTAGTAATTTTTTAAACTATCGATCTCAACCTCATTCGACTCTACATTGTATTGGTTCTATTCAATCGTTTAGTTCTAGTTAATTGTAGAACAAAAATACATTGCTATTTCTTCACCGTGTTATAATGTATTGTCATTAATATTTGACAATCACGGTGTTTATTTCAATTTATAGAATTATTAACTGTTACAAACTGTTTCGAATTTAATGCAACAAAAGTATTCATATATTTTAAATACATTTACCAAACTGTCGTAGAATAAAATAAGCTGGTTATTTTTAGTAAAAAAAACAAATCCAAATACAATGCTTCTACGAACATTTCAGACCGCATAAGGAATGGCGCCTAGTTATAATGATATGTATTAATTCACTTCTCGATCAGTGTATTTAAATATTTTTCACGACAATTAAGAGTCACGATGAATACGGTCATTTAATCGATTGTTTTCGCTGTGGTCACTCTCTATATATAAAATAAAAACGAATAAATAATTATGAATGTAAGCAAAGTTACCGGTCGGTGTATTGCGTCTAACACCGCACAGCTATGCTAATGCAAACACTTTCTAGGTTGCAGAATTTACTGCTTCAGGTGAAACTGATTTATTGAGTAGCTGTTTTATTGTATCAGTTTTCTTCGCCTTTGTACAATGTTTGATTAATTAGCGTTAAAATGAAAAAAAAAAAAAACAATCTTTATTTAATTTGTAATAAAGTAGATGGGTTGATGGAACTGGTATCTCTTTTATATTCACAAAATAAAACAATGTATTGTGTAGAAATATATTTTTTTAATGTACATTTTATATAATACTAGTATTGCTACCCGGCGTCGCTCGGACTAAGTGACGAATAATTATTTAATGTTATATCATTCGACATAATTATATCACAAAATCTAACATCCAAAATATAACTAAAATAAAATCACAAACTTTATTTAAATTGATGACAGCGCCCCATTCTCGCCCATTTAAATGTCCAAATTCAAGGAAAAAATCCAATTTGCTGTCAAAGAAGTGTCAAATAATACCTTCAAGTAAATAATAAACATTATTATATTAACAAAAGCCGGGAAAAGTTCAGTAGAAAACTAATTTATTACATTTTGACTAAATGTCTTCGCCGATAAAAATTTAAACATATTTTCTTTCATATTCGTTTTTATGGCAACTTAATGACCAACAATGCAAAAGGGAATTACAGACCCACAGACGTACATACGCCGTTTCGTTTTCATATGTAAGATAAAATTTAAAAATAACTTAAACAAGATCTTTCTTTATTATTTCAACAAACTTTGCGAAAGCAAGTCCGAAGATGCCTCTGAAAGAGACGAAACACGTGTCACAATAAGTAACACAATACGTGGAATAATCAAAGTTATTTCAATTTTATATAAAAATTAACTTCTACAAAGCATATATATAGAAATAACGCAGTCAACATATCTATAGTACAACGAAGTAAATGGAAACAAATAGGACAGGTTGCTTGCCTTTGCTTAATTTATTTAAAATGTTACGTGTCACAGCTAGAAACACAAAACGTGAAATAATCACAAGTTACTTTACATATATTAGCAAAGTGATAATTATTGTGCTCTATAACCATACTATAAAAAAGTTCTACCCATTTAATCAATACACATATTTTATTTCTTATTTTATAAGATCACTTATTATTTTGAACTGTATGAATATTTTTTAAACTTAAAATAGTACACTTCATTACATTTTCTAAGTAAAAACTGTTTTGTATTATATTATTACTATTTGATGATATAAACCATAATGCGTCAAAGGAGACACAGCACTTTTATTCAGTTTAATTTAAAAGACTTTTAATTATAATAATATACATACATACGTACGGTAAATATCTAAAACTGATTTACTTTACCACCGTTTGAGTAATCTTTGTAAGAATGCATGTCAAATGGAAACGATTGTATGTGAAATCGTCTTTTAATATAGAGTACAATTTGTTAACTGCAATAGTTGTTTCCGTAGTTACTCAATCAATATTTAAATTAAACAAATACTGTTAAGAAAGTTTGATAGTATGTTTGTTAATATATGGATATGTATTAATATTATAGTGTATTTTAATATAAGACACTATTTAACTGTAATAAAAAAAATTGAACGGCTTGACAGATGAAATAATGTAACACATGTTCAAACGTCGTCATTTTTATTTGTAAATTATATTTTATTTCGATATGAAAACAGAATTGATATAATTTTTATCTTTTAATACTTTTAAAGATAAAAGAATGATTTTTATTATAACGTATTTATTAATATGGTCATTGGAATTAATTTATTAATGAATATCAATAGCAGTTTATTTTGATGACGATCATTTGAAAATCCAAATAGCTGTTTCAAGGTGCTGAAATATATTATTTAAAAACGTAGATGACTTAAAAATACCGGTAAGACAGGGAAATATTATTTTTTTACGCATCTGTTACTGTAAAGAATAAATGCATATAAATTGCAATAAAATGTTTTATTAAACTTTTATAATCTTATACATATCTAACCTTGTAGATTTATCAGTGAATTATGAATTTTGTATCACAACGTTTTTCAAGAGACTTAGATCGTTATATAGATTAAATATATTACTAACATAACAATTATCAGGGTGACTAAATACTAACAAAAATTGAGATAACTTATTTGATCGCCAAGTATGTAGGTATGTTCTAAAAGAGTCATATTTAGGATTGGAGAAAAATATTATAGTAAAAAAACAATATTGCGCGGTTGTTGTAAAAAGAAAGTAGAAAAAAGATATCGCGGTCAATAAATTCAAAAATGAAATTGAATACAACATAATGTTTTAGTGCGATCATTAAAATACATTTTGTAATGCGTATAATTGTAGATCAACATATATTAATTTGGTTAAATATTGAATACATTAAAAATTAGTTCACAGCACTAAAAATTTTACAGTTTGATACTCAAACGCCTCAATTCTAGTTTTTATGGTATGTACATTTTATAACCAAATGAAAAGATTTCTAAACATCTTATAGTTTAATTTGGTCATAATTATTATTGAGCTTGATTCTAAATTTGGATTTGAATCACATTTGTAATTCTATTCTATCTATCTGTTTTACCAAAATAAAACTGTTTCGTATATTGATATAGAACAAAATATATTAGTATTAATCTATTTGTATCAGCAGCAATTATTTACAGATCAAAAAATGCAGTATGTGATACAAATTTACGAGTTTACTAATTCCATTCACAAAATTACAAGTTACATATAGATAAGACAGCGTGAAGTCGTGTTTTTTATTCGTTTTATAATTTTATTTGAAAACGTCTTCATTTGAGCAGCTGTTATGTCATTAATGTGTGTGGCCCAGTCAATTTTGTTTGATTGAAGTAAACCTGTTATTTATTCGGTTGTTTTGACGAGCTTCCGGTTTACGACGACATTGACCCTCTTCGCAGATGCTTGTTAAAATGATTCTCACAATTTCATTTACCAACAAATAAACGCGAAACGAATTAGACAGGCTTTTTGGAAAAGAAACTTCTGTTATTTTAAACACATATGTATTAAATATTAACGAGTATAAATCATTACCGTTATTTGAAATGTATTTTTGCTACAACTCACTTCACGTTTATGTTACTTGATCAAAGTCATTAAATATTTTTATTACCATTTATTACAAATTTATAGATTAAAGCTTTGAACGTTGCCTTATTCGGTTACAGTGTTCACATGAGCTTGAATCTAAGAGAAGCTAACTATATATTTTTTTAAAATTTTGTTAAGAAAACGTAGCTACCTTAATTAGTTTTTTCCTTATCCCATCTTTACCCTGTTCGAAGAAGAAAAAGTTACACCCTGGTGTCGCAACAAAATTTCTATTGTAAAGATCCATTGAAACAATGCTCAGTTAATGCACAAATATGTGCATTTGATAATTGGCCTGCAAATGTGAGATAACATGCTAATTACACGTAAATAATTGTTAAGAGACAATATGCTCTTCATTGATAAAAGTCGCTCAAAGAAATGATTTAGAAGACTGATTTAATTTTTTTTTTAAATAATGATAAAAAAAATATTTTTGATAATTAAATCAATATTGTAAAAGATTCATCGTTTTAGTAACAGATTTTAAATTCGTAAATCAATAAAAAATCTTTCTTCTTTCATGATAAAGATGTTGTCAACACGACAAAAATGGTCTTTGCTTTCAGTAAATTGTTAATCAATTTGAAGTCAACACAGAGAAACTAAAATCGTTTTATTGACGTTTTTTATTGAAGCTATGGCGTCTGTAAGGCGATTATCCGTTCCATTATTAGTATTTATTACAATCCACCGGCATGGCTAGATGTTATTTTATCTTTCCGGAAAACGAAAGTTATTGTTAAACCCATTATCGAGTTACAATAATGGACTGTGGTAAAACTCTTGCTTTCGGAAAATATTACCAGCACAATTGATATTTATTTATAATGGAGATGAAAGATGAGTCTTGAAACTGCAATTTAAGAAAATAGTAAAGATTTGAAGTGATAAATAAATAACAGCAAACAAATCCAGAAAATATAAATAAAAATTTCATTCACACAGTACAATCTTGTTTAATAGATTTAAACGATGCCTTGCATATTAAGTAAATGGTTTTAATAATGAATAACCAAAACATGTTTTATTTAAATCGGATATAAACACGCTATTAATTCATATTCATTGGTGAACGATGACTTACTTAAAAAATTTGGCGATTGTGCATTCAATCAAGATTCCTTTTTTAGTATTTAGTATACATTTAATGGTTTCCAAAATATTTCCAATGACATTTGAATATAATTAATTCTAATAGGTACTACTGCTTATTGGTTGAATTCGTATTTAATGCTTAGTAAACTTAAATTGAATTAACTACCTGCATACAAACTCTAAAAGGTTTGTCGTGATAATTTGCAATGTTTATTCTAATTAGGTTCTGACGATCACTAGTGCTAAGTGTAATGATGACACATTGAAGTCACCAATGTATTGAATTTAGGACAGGGGTTGTCAATTTTTTATATACCAACTGCCCACTTTTGCTTATTTTCATGGTAAAATTTCCTTTCCGCCGACCATATATGACTATACGGAAAAATTACTCACTGCCCACCACGGAAGCCTTTATCGCCCACTATTGGGTAGTTCAGACCAGGTTGACGACCTGTGATCTAGGAGAATATATTAATTTTTTTTAACGTTGACACGTTAAAACACAGTAGGAATTGGAATTGAATCTGGCTCTTTCAGACTTGTACTGCAACTATACTGGAATATTTGATTTGTGCTGACAGCCTCTTAATTACTCATGTGTTCTATGTAACTTAAGTTACACTACATTTTACAGTGTGATTACATAAACGAATTAAAAAAATACATTTTATTCGGCGCCATAAAATTGTTGCACGATCATTTATGTGCAAAGTGTTACAGGTGATTTGTTCTGACAATGCTTTCGAAATCAAATATTACGTCAAATCATAAATTTTATCGGAGTTAAATCACTGAATATCTTTTTTTTGAAATGTCAAGATATGTATTATGAAAAAAAATATGATATATTGCGATATTAGGCGTTTCGTTGCCGTTTTAAACATTCAATATTTTATATTTTATGATTGTTTATTTGACATTATTGAAAATTATCTTAAACATTACAACCATTTCTAGGCAGATATCTTTTGTCTATTATTTAAAAAATAGAGTTTGAAAACACGATTGTATTATTAGTCCCGGTCCGTGGTGCAGTTTTCAATGTCATTGGCCTCCGCCCCGAGCTTGAGTTCCGTTACAACAGATTTTTTTATCGTTTGTTTTTGTGTTGTTAAAATCTATTCCCACCCTTCCGATCCCACAAAACGACGCATAGCGAGAGCGATAAACTAACCACTAGGCCTGCCCTAGTCTTCGTATCCTTTCAATCAATACTCTCTTTAAAAGAAAAGAGATTAAGCAAGGACTGGGTAACAAGGATTTCTCGTAGAAAAATCATGTTGATTTAAACACCGTGAATATGCTCCGAGTTAGGAATGGTTATATAAAAAATAATTCATTTCAATTTTTGTCGTCAGTCATATTTATGTAATTTTGTCATCCTTTTTTAATTAAACTATACAATTTATTTACTTCACTTACGTGACAAAATATTTTACGCAAATTGCTATGCCTAACTTTTTTTTTATAGTGTATTGCTTTTTGTTTTCGATATTATTGTTGATATTTAATATAGTAACAATTCATAAACCAATATATAATACATGTCATAATCTATGGTATCATGAATATCATAATTGTCTTATATCTAAACATGATCTAAATGTTATTTTTTATCGTATTATACAAGAAATTATTATCTCTGTAATATCTTTACCCCAGGCGGAAAATTATTCAGCAATTTGGATTTACATAATGACCTATGATTACTCTTAAAAATCGAGTATACAACAAACATTGTCTAATCATAAAAAAAACATGAAAGTAAAAAAGTTTAAACAACATAAAGAATGAGAGTTCTTAAAATACTGAGTCATTATTGACAGATTAAATTGCATATTTACATCGAGAAATATTTTAATAAATTTAAAAAAAACAGCTGTTCATTTAAAAATGCATGCGACACATACTTAAATACGAACTTTTTTGGTAATCTCCTTTACTAACCCTATGTAATATTTTGACGTATAATTCAATATCGCCACCGTTTCACTGTTTCCAGTACAAATAAAAAACATATTAATATCTCGTGATATTAATAATTCATAATTTTTAAAAAAATAATTATAATGTGAAATAAAGATCATAAAATAATCTTACCTTACCCAACCACTGTATACACTGGCATATTTACTGAAGTCCTTGTATCCTTTCCATCCCTACTTTCGTCAAAAAAAGAGAGGTTTGGCAACTGAGTAACAAACAGTTCTCGTATAAAAAAACATGTTTAGATAAATTCCGTGAGAAGTCTACATGCTCCAAGTTGGGAGCGGACATTGTTTTTAATTTAATTCTTTACTGAATGATGTGAACGTAACAAATTATACTTTTTCTCACACGTTGAAATATAGATCATAAACTGGTAACACTGACACAGCGGCCGTGTTGGATTATACGTCAAAATAATAAAAAAGCTAGTGTTGAAGATTACCACATTTATAATATCTTAGCAATAGATTAGATTGTACATTTTGCGATCGAAATAAAACAATCATCAATCAATCATACAATTTATTAAAAATAATAGATGCACGCAAATATCTATTTAAACTTGATTTTACTTTTACCTTAAGATACATATCGTACCGTTGTATGCCGGTCACCGCTTGAATCAGATATGGAAATCTGTATTATCAGAAAACTAAAATACTGAAAACAGTTTTTAATACAATAAGTAATCTGTCAAATGTTTTATGTGTTGAAATAAATAAATCAAAGCTATGATTTATTTAAGCGGCAATCTTTTTGTTTATGATATTATGAAATAAATACAGTCTTTACATAATAAATATGACAAAAAAATATGATTGAGTATTTTTTAAGTTGCCAAAATTGCTATTAATAAATAACATATTTCGAAATATATATTAGCACGCTAGTTTGACACATGATAGTCAAATCAAATAAATTAGATGAAATCGATGTATTTAAATATTCTAAAAATAATTTCGATTCATCAACGTTCAAGATAATTTAAAAATCTGACTGAAACTTTCATAAAATAAAACCAAGCCAGTAATACTGAAAATTCGTCGAGTCATGCAATCAAATTTAGCTGTGGTTTTTGCTCACTGTATTTTGTTATTCATATTGTACTACAACTACATGCAATCGTGATTTTACGGATAAATTTGCGTTCAATAAAGATGTCGTTTTGTATAATAATACGATTTTCGCCAAAAACTGTCAAACCGATTTTTGGTGAAATTGAACCGATTAAATAAAATTTAAATAAACTGATTTGAATTAAGGCAGGGCAAACCCTCTCTTCTTGTAAATAGTGCAAATTTTATTTTACAAAAATCAGTATACATGGTAATGTTGATTTTGTGCCAATCAATAATACTGACAGTAAACTACATCTTGTGTCAAAAACAATTTAAAATTCCAACGATCGCTTGCCTGCAGAATTATGCCGAGAAGGCACCAGAGAGTCGATATATACTGATATTCATTCTTCTCGATGACCCTCCATAAGTAGAGATAAAAAAGTAAGCTGACTTCATGAACTGTAGCGATTGCGCACTCCTATCAGCAACGATGGGAAGGGAATGCAAACAAATAAAATATAAAAAAAATACTTAACTTGGAGACGAAGAAGGTTTTGACGTCAACGCGCCTTAGAACTTGAAGCTCCGTCAAATAGATATATCTTTCAAATAAATCAAAGAATCACATTCCAATAAGTTGTGTAAGCAAAGCAAATCATCATTACCACAATTAAGAATGTATGTTTTATAATGCATACATTTTTATCGCTTCCTTAACACTTGGATTCACTTGAAATACGGCCTATTCTATGAAATCAACGGCAATGTTAGAATTTATTGACGAAATAGTGTATGAGAATGAAAATAATTGGATAGTATTATGTATGATTTACTAAATCTGTTATTTTGTCTCAATTGTCGCATCAAAAACAAAATTACAGGATGTGTTCTAATTTAATTTGAATTTATTCAGCACTGTGTTGCCAGTGAATTAAGAATAGTAAAGTATGCATACACTGCTGAAGTATTGACATTTAAATGTGAGTAAGTTCAATTGAAATGCTAGCTAAATCGCAAAAGGTTGATTTATCATTATTAAAGTTATATAACAAAGCCAGCATCATTACTATTAGCAGTGCAAATAAACCGATAGTGTAAAAAATACTTGCTGTAGGAACTAACTTGTCGGACGGAAAAGTTAATCGGTTGTTTGCTCTCAGACGTAAATGAAATATAACCGAGTTGAGAAACTTGGGTGAAACGCGACTCGTCGGACAAATCTTCTATCTCAGGCATACTCAACCAACCAACTAGCATTACCAAAAGAACGAATTAATATGAGATTGAAATATAATTGTTTATTATTTTATCAATCAATGCACACACATCTTGAACTGAATGCGTATACAATGAATTTTGATAGGTTTCAATGCCGTCTGATTGAAATTTCTAAAAGACTTACAATACGAGTCACATTTTTTTATAAAAATTCGTTAAGTATGCAAACATCTTTGCAATAATTAGGGATTTCGACTGAGGCGCTTGATGGAATTTCAATATCAAATTTGAATTTTGTACTTTTCCATGAGTTTTGTCGCTAACGACCCAGGTTTCGCCTTTCGGCATCTTCAGGCATTTCATCAAGTACATCCGTGCACTTGAAATGCCTGAAGATACCGAAAGTTACTAAATAGATGTAAAACGTAAGAAGATATTTTATTTCTAAATAAACTTTTCATTTGAATACAAGAGTTTAATACAAACCATAAAATATAAATTACATGAAAAATCTTCATTAAAATTTTTACAGGAGAGATAATTTATGTACACAAGATTTCACCCTATTACTTCTTTATCTATCTACTATCTTGCTATATTCTTCCTTCAAGTTATTGATCAACCGATTACTTGGCCTTACTCTAGATTTATTTGAATGAGTTATTAACATTTTCATAACCTGGCTTATTATTTGAAGGTTATATCATTGATCTTGCATTAAAATTAATGATCAGCGAGCAAAAAAGGTTTTCTTAATTTCATCTCTCTTCACAGCATCGAATGTGCATTTCGACACACACAAACATACCAACACATCTACGACAATCGGCATTACATTGATAAAGTAAAATTATTTTACCGTAAAGTCATTATAAAATACTTGTTTTGATCTTTTATAAATATTGTACACACAAAATATGTTTCCGGGAATAAAGTACATCACGACTATACAACTAATTCTGTGCCACCTCTTCATGGACCAATGAGAAAGCTCGTATAATTAGACCTTATTATCAAACTTTCAATAAATATGTCCGTAATATTTATATATTGTTTTCAACAATAAATAAAACTGGATTTTTTATAATAAAAAAATTACATCTGACTCGAACTCTATTTGATTAGTATCGATTCATCAGTTGAGACTTATCTAGTTTCGAAAAAAACCTATTCAAAAAAAATTACTACTACGTAATAATACATAAAAAAGTTTAGGTTTTAACAGCCGATTCTTCGTGTAAAGCATTTTGTTAAAATAATCTACATTTTGAAAATGCTCACGATGAACAAAACCGGTCCTGATATAAAAAATATACATGTGGAAGTAATAAAAAAAATTGAGTTCACAAAATTTCTTATAAAAATAATAAAAAAATATGTTTATTTATTTATTGGAAAAGAGAAAAATACAATAAACGATTTAAACGACATTACACATGGCGCCAATGCGCCATGTATTTAACAATCAATATATAGAATAAAATGTGCTGGTGTCGCTCGGATGGTCGGTCAATGGTGCCCTCTAGATGTAATACATGAGCTACAAATTTTGTTTGTCAATTTATGAAAAAAATATTAAATTTCATGTACTTTGCGCGTCACTAAGTGAAAACAAGTGTACAAATTTTCGTAAGATCAATGGAATCGTGAGAAAATCGTCGTTTCATTTATTGCAGTTGAGTTTCATCGTGTAGTGTTGCCTTAGTCAGGCGAGTTACTGTATTATTTGTAAAGTCGTCTTGAATGGAAGTCTAGATGTTTTGACACGCGATGCCAGCCAGAGATACGAACCTTGGCTATACGAAGTGCACGTTGCATGTCGCACGTATATTTATATCTATTAAGCTGGGCTATTGTACTCACTTTGATGACCGCTTAAATTATTTATTTATGTAGGCAATGCTATTGTTCGGGCTGCAGAGCTCATGGGCGCGAGCCCCAGATCAGACAGGCTTATTTTTCACTCGAACCATTGATTTCTGTTCTGTTTTGTCCAAAATATACATCAAACACCTGGCATACCGAAAACGATTAGCTAAGTCCTTTACTCACCATTCACTACTCTTAGATTTAGTTTTTTTACTAGCTTAGAACTTTACTTACCATTACATTATTCCTTTACTAACGATCCGCACTCTCTTTGAAATAGATAGGTTGAGCAACTGGGTAACAAAGCAGTTCTTGTAGAAAATTTCAGTTGAGATAAATTCCAAAAGGATTGTATATATTTAAAACTGAAATTGTTTAAAAACTATTGTTATCAAATAGGGTTTTACCGTTTGATACAATTGACGTAAACTTCGATTTTGAATAGAAATCTGGATGGAATATTTAAAAAAACTTAGTTTGCTTAGTGACAACACATATTCCTAGAAGAGTCTATTATGTATGTATCGGTAAATATATTCATACTAAATGACAGCAGTTTTTGTGACTGCAAAAAACATAAATTGTTGGTAGCCGAAAGTGTTTTTAACTTTTTATTTCGTTTTAACGTGGCAATATAAAGTAATACATCCACATCATTATAATTGAAACCACAAGAGAAAGAAACAAAAACATGTTCGAATACTTTTTATAAGTAACCAAATTATATTTGAATTAACACCTGACACTGTTTCAATCGATGGAAAATACATAAAAGATAGTTTAACATTAAAGTAGTCACTTTTGGTATATTTAATTTCATTTTAATTTGTCAACTGTCAAGACTTTGTGGATATTCATTATATTCGATGGGTTAATTGATAATGATTCTTATAATATACTAGTATTGCTACCCGGCGTCGCTAGGACTAAGCGACCAACAATTATTTAATATTATATCATTCGACATAATTATATCATAAAATCTAACATCCAAAATAGAGTTAAAATAAAATCACAAACTTTATTTAATTTGATGACAGCCCCATTCTCGCCCATTAAAATGTCCAAATTCAAGGAAAAAATCTAATTTTCTGTCAAAGAAATGTCAAATAATACCTTCACGTAAATAATAAACATTATTATTAATAATAAAAGCTGGGAAAAGTTCAGTAGAAGACTACTTTATTACATTTTGACTAAATGTCTTCGCCGATATAAATTGAAACAAATTTTCTTTCATATTCGTTTTTATGGCAACTTAATGACCAACAATGCAAAAGGGAATTACAGACCCATAGACATACATACGCCGTTTCGGTTTTATATATAAGATGTGGAGTTAGTTTTTTTTATTTGTCCTTTTACATTACAATCAGATTTAATGTTTAAAAGAAGCAATGAGTATCATTCACTCAAGAGTTAAAATCTGCTTCGTTTAGCCAAAATGTATTTTCAATTGATTGGTTGCTAATACTGATACTCCTTTAATTAACCGTTGGAAGAAATTGCTTACAAAAAATAGTGGAATATCAGAATATATTTGAAAGTCATACTCATCTGCATATTTTGAATATTTTAACTTTGGTTATTTAAGCAAAGAGCATGTTTTTCCTTATTACTATAGCGGTCACCTGCTTGCATTGTCAAACTTTAATCAAAGCCCAAGTCCAGCTTAAAATATTTGTGACGTATAATATCTACATATATGTCGTCAACTGAGATTATTGTCTCATTGAATTACAATAAAATTCCGATGCTTATCGAAACGGAACTTCGACAATTCCAGTTATATCAAAATAATGCTTACGCTGGCTTATAAAATTAAATTCAATAAAATGTACGGTATAATATAAAAAAGGCCGATTAAAGAAACTAGATGTCCTTGATTCGAACATACAACTGTTTTTCGAAAGTGTTATTTCGATTAAGTAGCGGTCAGAACACAATAAAAACACGGGCCGAAAAATAATTCTTCGGCTGGTATTTTTATGTCTTTTAATTATAAAATTGTGTCTGACGAATCTTGTGATTGCAAAAACGAACACGGATCCGTTGCCAAAAACTTGTCCAAATTTTTGGACAGACGTCATAATCAATCAAACCACCTCTGTCATTTAAATATACATATTTTTAAATTTTGTCCAATAGTTTTCATTGTACGCAATGTATGAGTCGATGGAAAATTCTTCACCGATTAATATTTTGGTATTGCATCGTTGTCAGGACTTTATTACACTATAAACAATGAAATTTCAAACTTGTTATCATGGCCAAGATGTAGTTTTGGATGTGAATAAAGATTAGAAGTTCAAATTAAAAATATTAAAAGATTATTTCAACAGTAACACATTAAGTCTGTTTTAATATTTGAATGAATTGAATTGAAAAAGACAAATAAAACAGTAAAAAACCCAATTAAAAGTTTCACTAGTGTTCCTAATACATAGTCTTAATATTGACAGCACAATTTGAAGTAGGTTGTGCATTTTCAAATTGTACATTGTTAATAGATCAAAAACAAATAAAAGATTTTTGACAGTCTTGCCCATCCACCACTTGCCACGGCCATACGTCTGGTTTTAGCAGACATTTCCCGTGGCGTAACAACGTGAGGCGTTATACAGTTTTTAGCTATGGAATTGTCCTTAGAACAGTTACCCAGGACTTGATTAGCTTGCACTAAAATGTGCTTGATTGTCCCTAACTTTTCTTTCATACAAAAAGTCAAACAAAAAATGGTAAAAGTGTCGAAAAAATAAAATTGGCAAAACAAATGGTTTGTGACATACATTATGTAGTAATACATCATTGCAAAGTGGTTGCTAAACATTTAACAACCACCCGAAGCTAAAACTGGCATATTAGTTCCACGCCTTCTTTTGCTATAATAGCAATTTAAAAATAAATAAGAACACATTTGAATACGTTTAAAGTAAATTTCTTCATTCAGATTTTGGGTTAAAATATGCAAAAAAATGACGCAAACCGCGATGCGGTGGATAACTAAAGAATTCATCGCATTTGTGAAATGATTGACTGCTCATAAATTGATGAAACTCTTGTTTTCTGGCGAATGTTAATTTTTGCATTAATTTACCTCAACGTGTGTTTGCAAGCTTTATTCGAGCGGAAAACATTACACTTTATAAGCGTCTTATAATAACAAATTCATTGAATTTGTAATGTAAAAAATTGAAAGTTACACTGCCACTTAGAGGACTTAGAGGTGTTTTTAGATAACCTTATAAAACTTGTATTTATTCGTGACTCTTTGCAGTAAATTAAAAAAACAGATTTTATTTGCGAATAAAGCTAATCACGTAATCTCCAGAACACGTTAAACGTTTGTGCAATAGCATCGAATATTTGTTATTATTTTTGCTCTTTGCGTGAATACCGGAAGTTCCGAATGCCGCACGTGACGGGATTTTAAGCTTTTTCTTCACTAAGTTTTCTTTGTCAAAGTTTCCGATGATGTTTCCTCTCACTATCTAACTGCAACGATATAATGCTCTCGGTAATTTCACGTTTCGATCGATAAATGGACTGGTTGGATACATTTATTTTTTTCATTATTTATTACAATACCTATTGCACTTTTCTGTGTAGAAACATTTTCGATAAGTAAAAGCAACATTTTTTTATGGAATCAGTTCACGTTTAATAGTTTTCAAGTTTTTTTTATCAAAGTAATTTTGCATTTGTGTATGAAACGTGATACGAAACTTTTGAGATCGCAATCTGGCCTTCAACGCAAAATATTCTATATTGCTTACTATCTAACACACACTAAAACCTTAAAATAATATCATGTTAAGTTTCAGAAAAATACATGTCATATTTAGATGTTATCACTTATAATGTGTTGACTGTCAATTCTCGGTGGAAAAGCATAATTCTAAATACATAAAACACCTTTTTTTTGTTTTATCTTCACATAGTTTTACAGAAATCGGGATCGGTTTCATTCATCGCCACACCTCGTCACTTAATTCTATCAGTTTAACAACCCTTTTTTGTATATCTATTTGATGTACTTTCAGGTTTTAAGGCATGTTAGCGTCAAAGTTCTTCACGTCGACGAAGGCACCTCTAAGTTTAGTTTTTATATTCAAGTTGTATTCCCTCCCATCGCAGCTGACAGGAAGACGCGATCGCTACTGTTCAAGACGTTGGCTTACTTTGTCTTTTTACCTATAGAAGGTCATCGAGAAGAATGGTTTTCGATCTATAACGATTCTCTGATACCTTTCGTCATAATTCTGCAGGCAATAGATCGTTGGGTTATAGTGATGGCCTACTGTTTTGTGAAACGTTTTAGAAGTTCACGATATAGACTTAGATGAAGTGTGCTTATTAGTATGTGTAAACAAATAAAACAGGATGTACTTGCCTGTATTGTAAACGAACCATGCTGCATAAACACAGCGTGGACGTAATTTAATTCAATAATATGACCAAAACAAAACAGAAGTCGAAGCGTGGGTTCGATGAATATAGGCACATCTTCCAAATGAAACAAAAATGCACCATACTTCAATATAATACTTGCTTTTACCTAAAGATACTGTGTAAGAAAATTAAATAAAATAGTTTTCTTATAATTTGAGTGATAGCGAAGTCTTAAAATCACAATAGCATAAAACAATAATACAGACTGCAGTTATTACAGTGTTTCTAACGTCTGCCATATTAATTTATAATTAATCACGTTTCTTAACGTACTTAATTTAATTTTGTACTAGCACGCCAATCGTCACTCTTAACTTGTTTCGTGATATGCGAGAAAATCTATTATTTAACGTTCTTTTATAACTATCATGCGGATGTGAGTTGTGTTTAATAAACGACGGTTAAATTGCAATCAGAAAAAAACGTTTAGTTTTATGCATTCTCTCGCATATTGAAATCAATCAATTGTATTTTTTTTCCTGATGAATGGCGTTGCAAGATAGCGATGTTTTATAATTTATCAAAACGACATTAGATTCTTATCGACAAAAAAAAACATTAACACTCGCGAACGCCTAATATTCTTTTTTTATAAATGTCATCATTTATTTTCGACGCTTGAATCCATCCGGCTGAAACAAGAAACAAACAATTAAATGTAAAAACATTTTATACAAATGTCCACTATCCTACTCCCTTTGCACTCCTCAACATATTCCTTTTTTCTTTCCAACAGATTCTAAATTGCTTTATATCACAGGTTTTGCGTATTTATTAGCATGAACAAACGAAATACCGAAAATTGTACCACATTATGACTTGTTACAAATTTGAACTAAAGCACTCAATCCAACAAATACAATTTTTGAAATAAGGATAAACTGATAATGATAATTTTCCAACCAAATTTTACAATGTGGATCAGGACTAGGCATAGGAGTTGCAGGTTGCCTATATAAGATGTCTAGATAGACTCGATATAGTTAAGTAGGAGATGTAGAAGCTAGCATGTAACTGCATCATTGAAAACTAGACCTGGGAAATGCAAGATGAATTAGTAGAAACAAAAAAGTCGTGGAGTCTATACTGTCTTCAAATGTAGCCCTGAAGAAAAGTGTTTACATTGATAAATAAAATACAATTTGATATTCCACTTATTACGTTACTCTAGAAGCGACAAATTTTTCGCCACATTGACAAGCATCTCCAAAAATTAATTAATTATTTAATCTTTAAAATGTCCATTGTGTAATTTTGCGTATTTATTGCTGGATGATATCATATTACAGTTCTATTGAAATTTGTAGTGAAAATGTCAGCAACTGTCGGTCAACGGACTGGTTTTATGGACTTTTTACTATAAATTTGTTACTTTTTTATAAAATTGTATTCAAATTCCGGTTGACTGTTTTAATGAGCAAAGACATTTTAGCAGTTGTTTGTTGAAGACTTTTCTTACTTAATATTATATTATTGTAATAATCATTAAAAACGCCGTGATTTATAATAGAAAAATTTTTTGATTATTATTTTTGTTTAAATACTGTCAATACTAATAGCTTGGTATATTTTATCATGATATTTAGGAAATTCCATTTTATATCTATTTCGAGATAAAAAAACATTTTTTTGTAAATGTACTCGGTTAAATTCACTTCATTATTTTTGACTTATTTTTTATGATAGAAATTTTCGGACTAAAGTATTACGTATATATACATTGAAAAAAAACGATTTGATAATCAACGGACCTTTCAATTTCTCCAGAAAGTCTGCGATGCAAATTGATTCCAAATCACGACCTAAACCTGTTTTTTGGCTGTATATTAATACTACTGGATGACTTAATCCACAAAAAAATCCATATCTTTGCCCAATATATCAATATTTTTATTCGTTGACACAATAGGTCAACACGAATGACATAATTTAGTAGTATTAACATATTGTGACAGCGCGTTAATATCTGTTATCTTTAAAAAATATCAAAATGAAATTGAAAATTATGACAGCGCAAATTTAACTATTATTTAAACATTCACTTGAAACTTTTAAGGTGTTCACTGTCAATACTTGGTGGAAAGGCATTATAATATAAATAATAACACATTTTTTAGTACTCGGTTCTGATTATTACATCAGATTTATTACATGTAATAAATCAGATGTGGAAAAAGTACTAAAAAAAATGTGTTATTATTTTTATTCACTTGAAAGCAAATGTTTTATATAAAGCGAATATTCACATATTTCAGATATTCGGTTCATTTCACACGCTATTTTTTTATTGTGTAACCATTGCAAGACTAAACACTTGGAATTGTTTTAAGCATTGAAACGGCAGGAAATGATTTAAAATCAATTTGGCTGATAGTGCAATTATTTGTTAGGCACGCAAAGGTTCCAAGGTTCAAGTCGCGTAGGATATTTAACGGAAGTTTCCAAAAGCGGTGATGAAAATCAGGAAACTGTTCTCAAGACAGAATACTGTTATAAAGAATACAAGCATCCGTTTGGTTTAGCCTTTCGTTTTTTTATTTGCAAAGCTTTGACGTGAAACATACATAGTATATAAAATAGAAGATATATAATATAAAACATTTCGCTAACAATATTAGGGCATTTCGTTAAAAATGATACGTTTATAATCGATCACGATTTGGAATAATGATTAAAGTACGTTACAGTGAAACCCCGATCTTACGTTCTCGCATTATACGTTTTCCCGCGTGGTCCGTTCATTTTCTATAGTCCCGGCCGTTCTTATATAAAAATTTCCCGCATCCATCGTTTCCCGCATTTAACGTTTATTTTATGCGGTCCCTTAGAAAACGTAGAATCTGGGTTTCACTGTATTAACAGTAAAAATAATTGGATCAGGACTGGCTTCGCTCATGGCGAGCATTATCAACTGATAAGAAATGCCAAAAACCTTCGAATGTGTGAACTCGAAAAATTCGTAAAGCTTTAAAAAAAAATTGGGGGTGGAAGTTGGGGGGTGGTTGACGGGAGGGGTTGGTAGACCAGAAACCATTGCGGGAGTGTACTCAGTAAATTTGTAAAGTTTCACATCGATCGGTCGAGCGGTTTAGTAGTCCATAGCGGACATACACACAAACATTCATTTTTATATATATAGATAATGAACAAAATGTGAAACTATTATTTGTATTTCATTTTGGTCATATTGTTTTAAGAGCGAACAGGTTGATATTGACACCAAAGTATAGACTTGTTGCTTGATTGTTTCAATATTGTCATTTTAATAAGTAAGCTTTTGCAGTGGTAACTAAGACTTAGTAGTGTATATGTATACTTGCAATTGTGTTTACTATCTGTGTTCGATATGGATACTGATGGCCAGTGCATTGGTGTTGATAAGTGAGAATGAAGAGTTCGGTTCTGGTGGGAGGTTATGTGGAGCATGCGCAGTGAAATTGCTATTATCTTACGGCAAAAAACATTCATGCGATTAAAAAATGCCGAAGTGCATTTACCCGAAACAACATGTCTGGTTTGATAGTATGGTACATAAGTTGACAAGGTGTATTTATTATTGGAAATTAAAAATACGTCTAATAAGTCAAACCTGCTATAGCGGACACTTCTATAGACCTTTTTACTATAGCGTATGCGGTGGTTTATCGTACAAGGCACGTGTCACTTGCCTACATCCTTAACACTTTCTATTTAAAATATAAAAAATGGAAAAATGTTTGATTTGCTTCAAATCACAAAATACAATTTAAAAAACCAAAACTCAAATTTTGTATGGGTGCCTAAGTTTATAAAGCGTTTATTTGTTATAGCGTTCTCTCTATCATCCCGCTATAGCAGGGCTGACTGTGCGTAACACAATTTAACAATATGAATAAATTTTAATCATTAATTTCTTCATGATATAAAATTTAAAATAACTTTGATTATTCCACGTATTGTGCTACTAGCTGTGACATGTGGCACTGAAGCAAACTTTGCGATAGTAAGTCTGAAGATGCCTCTGAAACAGGCGAAGCAAGTGTCATAGCTAGTAGCACAATACGTGGAATAATCAAAGTTATTTTTAATTTTATATAAAAATGAACTTCCACAAATTTACCGCCGAAACCATCGAAAGTATTAATTTCTTCAATTAAACACAACTTGTTATGCTCAAATTTGTAATACCAATATAAGAATGAATTAAGAATTCATTTTAGCTTCATTTCTATTTTCACTTACATTTAATAAAAATTAGAGCACAAAAAAAGCTTCACAACTCACTGGATCACTTTCATATGGTAGTAACCATTAGTTGAAATTGCTCAATGTTCAAACAAAACTGGTCATGAGTATATTTAAAAAAATACTCTACTTTTACAATGTACAATGTCTCTTCTCTCGGTAATTAAAAGTAGTTGATCGTAGCTGTAGTGGTTTCATAATGACATATTTAAAATAAGTCTTTAAGTTAATTTGTCCGATCAATATGGGCAATATACCAATTACTGTAACAAAAAACATGTATCGTTAATTGATATTTAAAAATGATTTCGTAAAGTTAATCAGACTTCAGTTGACATGAACAAGAAAATCGAAATGACTTTATTGTTTAGTAATATTTTCATCAAAATACAGCTGATATATTTTTGAATAATTTGACTACTTATATAAAGATTGAGTGGAAGAGAAATTCAGGAACAGAACCTTGCTGTATATATTACATATATATACGAAGATCCACTTGAAAATACAATTTGCATCCGCTGTGAGCTGAGTAACTCCATATAAGAATATTGTTAATAAAGCTTATCACAGATTTCTCGAAGAAGACGCGCGTAACTGTAAACCGAGTGAAAATTTCATTTACGAAAACTGATTTATGACTCTCGATAAATTTGGTTTTAAAAAGTTATAAATATTAATAGCGTGGAATATTAAAAAATTACAAGTGTTGAAATTATATGGGTATATTTATTTAAAATATAATTAATCATTTTATCAAGACTTTGGTCAGAGTTGGCCACATTAGCTTTCATATTAACATTTTAGACAAGTCCGCTCGCCTTTATCAGTGTTGATATTATATCAAATTACTCGTTGAAAACTGCTTTTTTACTGTACCACAGGGATGCCACTAGGAAGGGCTTAATCTATTTAAAACGGTATTGCTTCGGATGTCGACATATTTCACATTTACGTGAGTGATTTCAGACGAGTACTATTTTTTTAATGCATGAATGGTTGATTTTGTCGGACCTCACTCGGTTGACTTCTTTGCCAATTTACAATGTATTTTTTTATCCCTTTCTTCTGACGGCTGGGTACAATGCTTTAATCTTTTTTCACATTGTAAGAGGAATAATCTTTTAATTTGTGAGTTTTAAAATGATCATTTTATATATTATATATAAAACCGAAACGGCGTATGTATGTATGTGGGTCAGTAATTCTCTTTTGCATTGTTGTTGCAAGTTGCCATAAAAACGAATATGAATGAAAATATGTTTGAATTTTTATCGGCGAAGACATTTAGTCAAAATGTAATAAATTAGTCTTCTACTGAACTTTTCTCGGCTTTTATTATTAATAATAATGTTTATTATTTACGTGACGGTATTATTTGACATTTCTTTGACAGCAAATTAGATTTTTTCATTGAATTTGGACATTTTAATGGGCGAGAATGGGGCTGTCATCAAATTAAATAAAGTTTGTGATTTTATTTTAACTCTATTTTGGATGTTAGATTTTGTGATATAATTATGTCGAATGGTATAACATTAAATAATTATTGGTCGCTTAGTCCGAGCGACGCCGGGTAGCAATACTATATATTATATATAAATAAACAAATCACAGAGTATGATTTAAAATACAGGTTTCTAATAAAAATAATAACACATTTTTAGTACTTTTTCCACATGAGATTTATTTCATCAGGATTGGTTTCGCTCATGGCGAGCATTATAATGCCTTTCCACCAAGTATTGAAAGTGAACACCTTAAAAGTGATACAGGTCAAAAAGCCCATATTGAAAAAAATTATGATCTATATTTTTATGAATCTTAAGTTACATTTTATTTGCAATGTAATACAAATACAGAGTTTTAACAAATATGTTTTATCGATTTGTAATTAGTTGTGTCAATTAGTATACAAATTTAAATATTCTTTATGTATAAAGATAACGAAACTTAAATGATAATTAGCTTAAATATTCAGTGTTGCTCGCGACGCCATGTCAAGTTTGATCTGAATATTTTAAGTTGCTATACCGGTACTCAAAATAGCAAAAGAAGAGCAAGGAAAGATGTTAATTAAAGTTTAAATGATTTATCACTCATATATGAGATCGTGGATGCTACCAAGAAACCGAACCGCTTGCAAGTTCAGCCCAGTTGTCACTTTCTATGGCCAATCGCGCGGCCATTGCAAGCAAAAGTGTTCCAACAGGTTGAAAGTGACTGGTTTCGGTCAAGCATATTATTTTTAATGCAGTTATAATAATGCCAACATACAGTGGTGGATTTCTGTAAGTGTGTCATCGATTACAATTCTGCACATACATTTATTATTCTTTCATGAAAGATCCTGGCCACAATGTAAACATGAGTTTTTATTATAAAATAATAATGGCAATTTTTTTAAAATAAATACGGCTAAATTTGAATCGTTTAAAATTTTAACTTTTCCATGAGTTTTGTCGCTATCGATCCGGGTTTCGCTTTTTGGCATCGTCAGGCATTTCAAGTGCACGAATGAGCTTGAAATTCTATCAAGCACCTTAAGTTAAAATTATAAATTATAAATACTGTTAATTATACATCTCAACATTGCTTTAATGTTTTTTATATATATATCCGGTTCATAATATAGTAAGTAATGAAAAATATGCACAATAAAATTTTGAATAGCAACCCTGATATTTTTTTAAACTTTTATACCGCTCAATCTATCTTCAAAAAAGAGAGGTTGGCACCTGAGTAATAAGCAGTTTACTTAGAAAAACTTACAAAGACTTTAATGGGTGCCATCTTTTTAAAATATAGAGCGGATATGGTTTTTAAAAAAAGAACCAATGTTGAATGTAATATAGTATCAAAGAACCTTCATAAAGATAAAAGAAAATTGTACCATTATTCATGTTAAAAGAATTATTTAAAGATTAAATTTAAACACGATTTAATGTACAGAAAATGGATTGTTTTTGCTGTCAATATTGATGTGAATGACCGGAAAAAATGCCTTCTTTAAGCGCTATTTGTATAAAGATTGTTTCTGGTTAGTAATTGTAAATGGTATTGATTTCGTTTAAAGCTTTATTGGTCAAGTCTTATAGTTAGTACAAACAAAACCCGTTTTTTTCTTCCGTGTATGTCTCGTTTCTCAGATTAATTTGTAACTATTTAGTTGCTACTACTGCGTCGCGAATTTTATCTAAGATATACATATGATTAAATAAAAAAAAATTCCAAGCTTCGAGCAACGGACATTTTGTTTATTGCTCCAAATGGCTGCTTTTATTGGATGATACATCTATTATATGTATTCAAATCGATTTCACACTTTCCTTTATGGCCATTTGTTGCAACGTCACCGTTTTTGGCGACCCGTAGGCGTGACTGTGGATAATTATTTATTATAATGTACAAAAGATATTCATGCTCGGCATGTAAAAAAATATCCTATGCGGATAATCAAATCAGATATGTCGATTGATATGGTGGCAAATAATGAAAATGTCTGGCGAAATAACATGCCTAATAAAGTAACACATTATGATTGTCCTGTCATTCGCCGAAAAATGTAGCCGTGACTTTTTAAATTGGATATTTTCACAATGCACATTACAATATTCAAATAATTTTAGTATGCTTTTAGTATTTCTATTTGGTTTTAATAAATTCAGCATTATACGCAAACGACACAGAAAAGTTGCCAAAAAGTAGATAAAAGCTAATTAACAATGAAAAATAACGCAACAAAACAACAGCGAAATACAAAAGAATCAAAATATAAACAGTTGATAGACAATAAATTAACATTAAGAGACGCCGCAAAACTGCACCATACATACGAATACTCAAGGTGTTGAAGTTGAATTCATTTTATCACTGTCAACTATGAAGCTATTTTTTCTTTAAATCAGAATTTATCGTTTATATACAACATAATAATACAATTCATTACAAATTTCTTCATAAATATTCAATTGTTTCTTTCTTGCAAATTCAAAGTTCATTCCGTTCGAAATTTGAATTTTTTGACAGATGTCTTTTATTGGAAAGCTGAGAGTACAGACAATAAGTAGACAAAGCAATTCATAGACTGTCCCGCCTCATCGATTTTAAGATGTTTTTTTCTATTATAAGAGTACATTTTTAGGTACGAAAAAACTGTTCTTTTAATTCACTGTTGGGCAATGCACCGATATTAAATGCAAGTAAATAGAATATCGCCATCAATAATTTGCATGCCTTGTTATTAAGTATCATTCTCTTAATGATATGAACTGTGTTGGGGTAAAAAATCGGCTTATGCAACGTTATTTGGACTCATCTCGATTATATGTGCATGATACATTTGATTTACATACTCATAATTTTCACATCACGACCTAAGGTACTCGACATAATTCGTCTCACACGATTTGGCACCGTACGTCGGAAAGAAAACACATTCGCAACAATTCGTCAGCAGAAAGTGAACAAACTAGATGAAATGGACGACATATCATCTAGTAATTGTACTTAAAATATTTATCCTGATTATAAAAATAATTTTCAATGCTTTTTTTACCCCACTGATTATTTGTGGTGCGGTCTGCTAAATGCGTATAAGATAATTACGAAAAAATATATTATCTTTTGTTTGATACAGAATGTCTAAAAGCCACTCAGCTGCAAATTTAAATAATGGCAAAAATCAATTTATTTTAATTGAATTTATTTTGTAGTTACGACAGGAAAGTGCGAAGTGACCCATAGCCTATAGACACGTCTCTGGGTTCGGAGGCACTCGAGTTCGTGACCTAAAACATAAATTATATATTCACTTATCACGTTGCAAAAGTAGCTGGGGCATGAAAAGACAGCTAAGTATGTATATGTAAAAAAAATATAAATTCTAGGCGATTATTTACCAGCATAATATATCAAAATTAACGTTCAAAATATCTCAAAATAGGTCAATTGTGTGATACAGTCAAACCACCAACATCATTCTCTGATATAAAGATATTTTTTATAGCGTGTACTGCAGTCTTCAGGAAAATTATATGTTTCGTAAATATTTAATAGTATACATAAATATATGTATTCCAAGAATATTTATCAGTAGCTGTACGTCTCTTTACTTTTGATTAAGTAAGTCACAAGAAATCCCTATCTCGGTGGGGTAAGAAGGTTGACTCTATTTGAATACGACCAATTTCTGCTATTCGTTTATACAAAATACAATCATGAAAATAATTGCAAAAGTGATAACAAATTTTATGTTTAGTTTTTATTTAGACACGGTGTATTTTTTCACTCCGATTACTTCCAATGCGAAGCACGGAGTATATTTAAGCTGAATATTAGGATTAAGAATTATAACTTCATCACATTTCCAAGCTGCCCTATTCCATTTTTTAATACTCTCATATAAATCATTTGGTTAAGTTATGGAAACAGAAAACTTGAAAGTAAAGTATAGTTTAGAATTTCGACGAAAGGTGCTTTATGGAATTACAATATCAAATTTGAATAGTCTGTTCAAGTACATTCGTGCACTAGAAATAACTGAAGATGCCGAAATGTAAAACCCGGTTCGTTACCGACAAAGCTCATGGAAAAGTACACATTTCAAACGATTCAGATTCAAAATATATCAATTTTGTTATTTGTGAATATACACAAAGACGACAAATAGAAAAAAAAAATACATTTATTCCACATCTTACACACACATGTATTCTATACTTGTAAGACATTAAAATAAAAAAAAATGTGATACCAGAAACAAAAATATTCAATCATATATTTTTTTAACGATTAAAATTTCAATATAATTGCCTAGTAACTCCGTTTAGTTGTCTGATTAGTATGAATAAACAGTCTAGTTTTTCTAGCGTTTTGTAATAGTACTGCTTTTTCACTAATACTTTGTACAATATATAAAATTTCTATGTGCTACGACATTTGACTACACATTTATGATTAACATCAGCGTGCCACGGAACAAGCAATGATAAATGATGCCGATAGTGTTGTTATTATGACGTAAAAAACTGCCAAGATTCACAATCTTTTTTACGTTACGTAATAAAGTCGTTTTATCGTGATGCATCTAACGTGAAAAGACAAAAGTCAACAGTCATTTAATGATCAGCATGCCGCGCCGCAAAATAGATAATATATTAACATTCATAGATTTTCGCCGGAATTTTCACATCAATACTGACATACCCATTTAAATGAAAATATATTCAATATGACGTACAATTCACGTTTATTTGAAGTAAAGAACATCGCTTCAGAGTAATAATAAATCAATACGTCAAAATGTTTGTATTCCTTTCATTCACATTCATCTGTTTTGCAATCCCATTTCGGATCACACATTCCGTTGGTTCAATGAATGTTTTTGTATTAGACTATAATATAATGAATAACACGGTGAAAAAATAGCAAGGTATATTAGTCTTACGGAAATTATGTTATATATGTATATGGTTGATAGCTATTTTGGCATACACCATCGCCAGAACTATTAATAGTAATGGCGTAAGCCGAAATAGCAATCAACATAATACACTTAAATAATTGCTATTTTTTCACCGTATTATAATAGAGTTCTACCAAGTAAATGGCAATTTAATCAATATTTTTTTTATTTACGGTAGCCTTAACTAAGTCATCTTTAGAAATCGTGGTGAAACATCTATCTTCAGTTGTAAAGTGTCATTAAACCTTCTTTTAGATGCCACAAATGCTTGGAAACGTATTAATGGAATCATTTATACATCGATTTTACTATTTGCTTATGTATATTGAATAAAAGTGTTCAATAATATTTCTTTCGTTTACTGCTTTTTCCGAACGTTAGTAAATCTTGAACTGATTGAACAAAAATATAAAATTTAAGCTTGAATTTCGATGGAGTATAAACGTTTTCCTTATACTACCAAGAAAATAGTTTGAGAGGTTTTGTAGTTTTTTTTTTAAGAAAACTACTACTGTGTCTGCAGAAAAAAATCGAAGGCAAGAATATTTATAGATTACATACATAGATGATATCTTCTTTTATGGATGACTAACTCATGGTCACTATAATAGATCTTCACCTTTTGCAGTGGAGGTCTTCAAGATATTGCGTATATTTATTTATACCTTAATTGCATATTTTTTTACATCGTCTGTTTTGAATAAAATTGCAGTTACTTAGTTATGACTATTTGATCTATTTTGCTTAAAAGATAATGATTATATTACGATATTTTATGAAGTTAAATAGTTGTAAGCGTTGTTGCCTTATTAATTATCAGTTCATATACATATATTATATTTATATAATTTAGGAGCTTCCGTTTTTAACTAGTTAAATTAATTTTGTTTCTTAACAGTTATTGTTTTATTAACAACTAGTATTGCTACCCGGCGTCGCTCGGACTAAGCGACCAATAATTATTTAATGTTATATCATTCCGACATAATTATATCACAAAATCTAACATCCAAAATAGAGTTAAAATAAAATCACAAACTTTATTTAATTCGATGACAGCCCCATTCTCGCCCATTAAAATGTCCAAATAGAAAGAAAAAATCTAATTTGCTGTCAAAGAAATGTCAAATAATACCTCACTTAAATAATAAACATTATTATATTAATAAAAGCCGGGAAAAAGTTCAGTAGAAGACTAATTTATTACATTTTGACTAAATGTCTTCGCCGATAAAAATTCAAACATATTTTCTTTCATATTCGTTTTTATGGCAACTTGCAACAACAATACGAAAGGGAATTCAGACCCACATACATACATACGCCGTTTCAGTTTTATATATAAGATATTTACATAATTTAGGAGCTTCCGTTTTTTATTAACTAATTTGATTAATTTTGTTTCTTAACAGTTATTGTTTTATTAACAATCAAATATGTTTGAAGGTGTTTTTTTCAATAATTGTTGAAAAGAAATGACATGTACCGTATTTTTTTTACAGATTTTGTACAAAGATCCGGATCGCGATTGGATTTTTTGAAAGTCTGGTATTTTAAGTCGGCCAATGTAATCATAAATTTATAATAAAAATAATAAAACATTTTTAGCATTCCACGTTAAATTTATTAGATAGGACAGGTTTCGCTCATGACGAGTATTATCAACTGAATGTTTCATAAATGTATATTGAAATCAGTGTTTGCTTGTCTCGAAACTTAAAAAAAATATTTGTCTTCAAAAGTTACTATGAACTTATAATAATATTTAAAATTATATTGTTTTTCGAAATGAATGATTTTTATTGTGCCGTTAATCCATATTGCGAAACGTTTAACGATATAATTATGTAGAACAAAAAGTACATTTGTCATAAAAAAATTAACAAATTAATTCACATCAAATGTGGTAAGTTTTCTACTTTGGACATTTGTTAAATTTTTTAACACGATTTAATTTGCATTGATTATTTTTTCTTGGAAGTTCTTGGTAAATTATGAATTCTCATAAATTTATAGAACAAATAATGTCATATGGACGAGTTTTATTATGAATCTATTAAAAAAAGTTTGTTAATTTTGAAAGATACATTTATTATTGATATCGAATACCATGCATATTTTAAAATTCGAATATGTAATCTAGGCAGAATTCCTATTATTAAATACATAATATCTATTATAATATTATATTTCTTCATTTAAAATTTGATAATCAATGAATGAATAGGATAATTAAGGCAGCGAAAAGCTTTAAAAATTAGGATATATTGTTTTCTTTAGATCATTTGTATATTATCATAATTAATAAATTTTCCTCATTTTGAACGTATGTAGTTTTAATTATAAATATTCCATCGTCCCACATACAGTTAATTATTTTAAGTTCTCGAAGCGTTCATTAATACATCATGGGTTTAAATAAGGTTTACCTATTCTTATAAGGATATGCGGTAAAAGAACAGAAGTTTTTAGCTTAATTCATGTTGTTTCTACTTGTTAGTCAGTTGCACACCATATACATAGTTAAAATGGTAGGGTTAAAGATGTACCATTATAATTTGACCGCTGATGAATTCGGAACTAAAATTGTCCCCATAGAGTAGATATCTTCAAAATAAAATTTAAGTTGTACTGCTTTATTAATAAATATGCACACAAAGATTTTTTCATTTATATTTTGCATAAAAAAATGTGTAAGTAAACAAACAATCTTCGTTGAGTATTGCACACATCCCACGCAATGGTGGCGCCCTTGCTAACGATCACGTTATAATGGTACATCTGTAGATAGGACAAGTGGCTCATAACCCTCCGTTTTAAAGATCGGATCTCTATTACCGATATTGATAAATAGATTATGGTTAATTTATGGGATTGTCTGATTTAGGGTCTGTAAGCACAGCGATCTTATCACTTCCCCGACCGATATATTTATAATTATATAAATCAATAAAAACTATATTGCTTTGCTTATAAATCAAACAAATTATTTAAAACGTAACAGCTGTTTTCCACGCCTGCTAGATAAATTTTATTATGGTTTATGTGAAGGTTATAAATCAACTGCATATACGTAATATATACATAGTTTCTACGGTAAGTGTGATATTGCATCTTTATTTGGCCTCAATTCCATGATGATGATACTAGGCATTACTATAATTTGCCATTATATAATGATTAACCATCAATAGGTTTACGTGAATAACGCAAAATGAAATTAAAAATTTTGTTTTTGAAATATTCTCAATAAAAATTAACCACCGAGAAATTTATAATACTTCTCATGGGCCGAGTTGTTTGTGTATTTGTTTCAGTAAAATTAATTCATATTTATATAGAAATTGATTTTTTTATTATCCTCCGTTATGCTTGTGTACTCAGTTACTAATTTCAGAAACACCTTCTATAACGAAATAATAATAAAAAAGCAATTTGCTCTGCTAATATATTTGTACTCTAATCTCACTTACTTGTGAAATAATCCAACGGCAAAATACTTATTCCCAACAATAAAGCATTGAGTGTTATTCAACCGACTCATTTTTTAATTTACGAAATTCAATCAATTCATTCGGTCAACGATATTATCGTGAATTAATATGATTAATAATATTATGCAAAAAAAAAAATTGAAAAGGTTAAAATCACTCTCTATGTTTCGTCGCTCGAAATTTTTCCTATGCCGTTATCTGTATTTTTACGCATAGACAAGATTTGATGAAACAATTATGTCGTGATTTCAGTATTTTATTTGAACAAAATGTCTTACTAAATATCGATTTCGTGTTTTCAATTCTCTTACAAAACCATTATTATAATATGATATCTTTCGTTTGCATGATTTTAAAATCAACAATGAATTGCGAACCATATAATTTCTTAGCGAAATTGTTAAAGTGTCAGAGTGACTTCGAAAGAATGGGATACTATTACAAGATTAGGCTTGTTAATCTTGTTGTGCTGTCCAATTGATAGATGGTACTCCACTCGATCACTTTTGTTATGAAACAATCATTTAATACTTCACGATATTTGCACACTAGATTATATCCTGTATTCCATATACGGTTTGAAGGATTGGTGTAAATAAAAAATGCAAAAAAGCTTGATTTGGATAGATTTTATCATTATAACAATACCATTCTCTCTATTGTTTTCATCGCCGATAAATAGTATCTGAAAGACTAATGGAGTTGAACTTTTAAGATTTTATGTTAAGAGTCGGTTTTTTTCCATGCATTTCAATGTCAGTTGCGTGAATTGAGATCAAATAAGTCTTAAATGAATATGTAATGTATATTCATTCATAAAGTGTTTGGTTATATAAGCAGTGGCGGATTGCTTCTTAGTCTCGGGGGCCTACACATAATATTTTATGATGATGATACACTAAAAAAATCCATTTACAATAGTGGTAATATTGAATGACCGATGAGTTGGTTATACATCATAAAGTACAATGTGCGGGTGTGTTCAGTACTTATTCTGAATTGTTTCTAGTGAACTGCGGGAGATACGAGACATTGTTCGAGCCACACTCTTGGCCACAAACGATAAAAAAAGGAAATTACAATTTGGAGAAACGACCGATTATCTTTAATACCAAGATATTTGCGACAAGTCTAATCTCAAATTAATTTTGCGATGCTTCTTACATCATACGAACAAAGGGGCCTTCACAATTATATCCTTAATCCGCCACTGTATATAAATACTTTTTTTACTATCAAATAATTCCAAAAATATATACACGACATGTAAGTAACTAAATCAATTATTCATAAAAGGATATGCAAGTAAAGCCAAAATTAAAAAAAAAACTGATGTACTATAAACATACATACTTTTAATCGAACTGTATTTTACCGAATTTAGGAGGAGTCAATAAAAGTGTTAAGCGATAACATAATAATAATATACAATAAACAGCAAATTAAAATCTTCTTAATCTAATCATTCACGATTGCAAGTTCAAGTAAATAAAACTCAGATAGTAATACGTACATATGGCAAAAGTATGCCAATGATTTCAAGAACATGTTCTGATTTCTCCACAGCAAACCCAACAGTATAACAGCATGCTATGATATTGAGTTAAAAGATTATTAAACAAAATTTCTTATTCGCTGAATTCTCTGTATTTGAAAAGTTATGATGTTGATCTCTGACTTTACGTATGCCTTCTAATAGTTGTTAGCAAATATTAAGATGTCTCACTTGATGTATTTGATTATTGGAATATAACCTTTCATTCTAAATCTCTCCCCATTTATAATTATAACATAAGTCACAGCTCGGATTCCATATCAATCAAATGAAATCTCGGATCTATATTGTACATATATTTTTCTAATAAATAATGAATACCTTAATCAATCAAATGAGTTTAAAGTTCAAAGCGTGTGAGTTTTTATCAAACACAATAAAGTTCATTGAATGATTTATAGATGCAAATTAATCGGACGAAAAGTTTGTGCTATTAATTCGTTAACAATATTCATCTCCGGTATATATTTGTTTGTACAATTATGAAATAAAAGAAAGGAAAATCATTGTGTATTTTTTTACGACTGAGTAAATCTTCAATCGTGACATAATACCGAAGTATAAATCTAAGTTAACTAAAATAAGAGTAAAGTGAACAGGGATTTTTTTATGAAATAACTTGTGAGACGTTTTGCGCCTCCATCAGAGACATCTTCGGACTTACTATTAAAAAGTTTGCTTAAGTAATAAAACAAGATTGATTCTAATATTTTTAAACGATAATTTACAAAACAGAGTTTAGGAGTTTTCATTTTTACAGGGAGCAAGAAGGGGATGATTTTTTTCTGTAAGTTGAATTATTCGGTTTTAACTGACTCATTAACACTTAGACGGTAAACTGACTTAGACGATGTTAGAATTAAACCGACGATGTATCATTTAACAATACAATTATGATACGTATTCAAAAAAAAATTAATAAGTTTCATGTTTCGTAGGTAAGTTGAGTTTTTCATTTTGCAAAAACGTAATAAATAAAAGATTCAGATTAAACATTTGGGTCAAACTAACAAACTGCCGTTTACAATTAAAAAAATTTCATCGTCTTGTGAGAAGATTCGTGATATTTAGACTATTTTGTAACGTTTACTTTAATTTATCGGTGCCGTTTCTAATCAAATGGTATCATTTCAAACTGTGGGAATATAAAAATTAAATAGCAAAAAAAAAATAATAACACTTTGTGACGTAGCTTAATCGCGAATCGTGACGTATTCAGCCTATATTTTTGATTCTTAGACAAGATGATAAATTATTACTATAAGCTAAAATATAATATTAGTTTTGTAATGCGTATTTGTAAAAGGTGAGCGAATGTAAAATGGTAAGTGTCCAGTATTTTAGCCTCAGCAATATCACTAAGATTGTGTATCTAACTATAAATAAAAACTATATTTAAATTTAATTCATCGTTAACAGTTCGATCATAAGTTCATAAGGTAGCTGCTTGATTTTTTTTACAAATAAACTACAACTAAAAGTCACTTTTAAGGTGTTCACTGTCAATACTTGGTGTAGAGGAATTGTATTAAAATAATAAGACATGGAATTTGAAATAAATTCGATTCTTCGACGTATTGTGCCACGTGTTTCGCTACATTCACGTGTATCTTCAGACTTACTATCGCAAAGGTTGCTTAAGTAATGACTGAAGGCAAAACACGTGCTATTTTTAATTCTATACAATATGAACTTCAACAATCCATCTTGTATATTGAGACTTTTTATGTACTTATCACACATAAAATTAGTTGGGATCAGGGCAGTTTTCTCTCATCATGAGCATTTTCAACTGAACAACTAAATGAACATTCAAAATTAGAAAAATGTAATTAATTTTTGTTTAGCCATGAATAAATTGTAATATTTTTTCAAAATAACTATACATTATCCCCATAACGGGAATTCTAGTTAATTCTCATTACTATTTTTCATCGGATTGATACTTTATCGTAATGTTTATTATTTTGATAAACTTTCATTCGTTGTCATCAAAGTAGTCCCTCAGCAGTATTGAGTTGTACTGTATTAGACATTCAAATGAATAATGAATAGTCTTGGCGCTTGTTTCTCAGATAACTGTAAATCAATTACTTTATGTATTCAGTGACATTTGTACAAATTAGACGCAGTCATTATTTTTAGAAACCATTCTCAAAGGTCGCCGTCTCCTTTTTTATTTGAGTTATTAAACATTTCTCCATTTTTATTTACACCGAAAAATCATAGATACATACCTTATATGTCCAGAAATGAAGATTATAATCAAATTTCCTATAATTATAAATGATTCCGTTGTATATGAAGGCGTAATTCTTTTTTATAAACTCCCACTTATCACTTTCTTTAATACGATACTAGGTAATAGAAACTATATGATTTATGTAAAAAATGTTATTGGAATATCACGGTGCCATTGTTCAATGGTATTATTAATTTGAGCATTTCCAATTTGTAAGTTTAGAACATGGAATATCTTTGAGTCATTTAATTTATGGCTGTTATTCGAAGTTTGCTAATATTAAAAAGGATTATTAAGTAGATGAAGTAATTTTCGCTTAGAATCTTATCATAGAAGTGAAGTGGGCCAAATGGCATTTTTGGATACAGTATAATATTCTTCAGGTCTTAAAGTATCCTACAAGTGAAGTGAGATTATTAAAAATACACTGAAATAAACGTCTACCCTATGCTAATACAAAAGATTCATCATTTTGCTACTTGGATCACTTAACATCTCAAGGATTCAAATGATATGTTAGCGGTGAACTAATCTCACCCTTTTTATAAAACTATTTCAATCAATATTTCCCTGAAATACTGTTTTCTGTTTATTTATGTAGTAAGCTTCCACGCAGTTAAGATAGCTCCACAAAAACGAAGAAAAAACGTGATTGAACATAATAGGCATATTGAAAATTTTCACCAGACTTTCACTATATATACTGTGTCGAGGCAAAACAATACTTAAAACCAGGGCTGTGGAGTCAGAGTCGGAGCTTTTTGGCCGGAGTCGGAGTCGGCGCGACGTTGTGGCCGGAGTCGGAAATTTTGAAAAGTTTGAACTTTTTATTTTTGCATTTAATATGTCAAATCTGGCTTTTGCCCGCATTGATAGGGTTGATATTTAATTGAATACACATAAATAGGAAAATTAGGGGGGAAAAGTGACGATATCAACTTTTTTTTAGTCGGAGTCGTGTTTTTGGTCAATGTCGGAGTAATTCAATTTAATCTATTTGCGAAACCAGTATGAAATACAAAGTATTCTTATTAATGTCATTATTCATTTAGAGTGACTTATATGTATATAAGCCACTTTACTAGACGTCGGATAGAGTGACCTTAATAATTCTGTCGCTTAGACCTTTCGCTTTCTGTCAAAGCCAACCGATTGGACGTTAACCCTTTTATGCACGAGTGCCAGTCAACTCAATAGCAGAAACTAATTCACTTTTTTAACACCTCTCATTGAGTTTTTTCCGGTGTTAATCGAAGCTTGTAATGACTATTTGTTTTGTCAATTTCGCTCATTTTGTGCACCGATTATTCCGTTTTGCGAGCACAAAAAACATATATTTACATTTTATAATAAAGTAAATTCTGTGCTTTAAATTATTTACATTAGCCTGTTTCGATTTTCACGTATTTTTTTTCAATTTGTTGAATACTCAATCAATATTATATAAATAAACATGGCTCCAAATAATAAATAAAGATACATATTAGTTGCTATAGGAAGACCAGGTACTTTTTTTACCATCTCCACTCCCAAATTAGAGCATATGGAGTTTATCTCAACATATGTATTTCTAAGACAACTGCTTGTTACTCAGTTGATCAACCTCCTTTTTTCAAGAGATTAGGGACTGGCAGGATACGAGGACTAGGACAGAACTAGTGGTTAGCAAATCGCTTTTACTATGCGCCGTTTTTATCGGATCGGAAAGGTGGGAAGGGATTTTTAGCAACACAAACACCCATTGCCTTTGAGCAGGATCGATTAATCGACCGTAAAAAATTGGAACATTCTATTTAAGTCTGGAGTTTAACTGTGTTTTATGTGGGACTACTAGCCGCATATGTTATACTCAAATTGACGCGCTCAGTTAATGAAGGGTTAATAATTCTCGGCAATAGCTAAATAAACCAGTTGCATATTAAATCACGATTCTCTAATCAGAATCGGTAAATACAGTCAGCTGCCATATTTACCAGCAGGTGTATAATAAACAATAATAAATGCAGCAGGTAAAATCAAATCAAACAATCTCTTCGAGAAATACGCAATGAAGTTTCGTTGTTTGATTTTATAAAGTTACCGTTTTACTCTCACGTTCACTGACTGAGTATATTTACATTTTGAATTTGGAATTAAATAGACAGATAAATGATAGCGTTTTGCACTTAAAAACATTTAAACAAAATAGAAGCGATCAATCATACTTGAATGCCAAGAAATATGAAATTAATACACTTTTAATAATATTGAAATGTTTAGTATAATTAGTGAAATTGATATGTTTATAATTTTTAATTACTTATATAACGAGGTTAAGAGCGATTAATGAAATTATATTTCAATTGGGAAGGGTTAAACTCATTCGAAATAAATTATGCAGTGGCGAGCAACCTGTCCTATTTAGGACACACATCTATTCCGTGGAAGTTGATACAAATTGATAAATCTTAAAGCTGGTTGCAGCATGCTTTGACATCAATTTTCAACATTTAACGATTTGATTGAAAAAGTCGTCGAAAAAAATCGTAAATATCACGAGATGATTATCAGATTACGAATGGCAATATCGAGTTCCCAGATTCATATGAATGATTTGAATTACAAAATATGCTGTATTATTTACATTATCTATTTTAAGCCATTTTTTATCATTTTTTTTATCTTTGGTATCCTTCGATATATAAAAAATAGTTGGACATTTAAAATGTTGGATCAATAATAATTATTGCTTACTGAATGATTCCTCATTCTAAAACTGACATTAATATCAATCTTTATTCAAGTATTTAAAAAATAATTATCAATTTTTGTACTTTATCAAATGAAGTATAAAAAAAATTGAAATAAGTACTAAGCATGTGCTATTATATTAATTATATTGCCATTCCACAAAGATATTGAACGTGATCATATTAAAAGTGATTAAATAAATTGTAACGACCGTTTATGTATGGAAAATCTTTGTGAAAAATGACTTTAATACACACTTCAAATACAACTGAGATTGATAAAACATATCATATAATTCGAAAAACAAAATGCATCTTCTGGTTTTAATACATTCTATTTAATTCTCTTAATATAAACCATATCAATATTTTCACAACAACCGATGGCATCAATAAATCAAATAAAAGATCTAGGTCCGAAACGGAAGTCAAAAAGATTAAAATGAATACTTCAAAATAATTAAGAAAATTTTGTTATAACAGAAAACCATTCGAAGCTTCGGGGTTCCATGTTAGGGTACCTATAATTATAGCCCACATAATGTCACACCGAAAGATGCATATTCATAAATTGTTTCTAGTAAGCTGCGGGGAATACCGTATATTTCTCAAGCCAAACTCTCAATCACATACGATAAAAAGAAATCTGCAATATAAAGAATCGACCAAAAATGAGATCAACATAATAACAAAAAGTTTAATCTCGAATTAATTATGCAATGCATTCTTATGACATGTAAAAGAGGGCTTCCAAAACTTTATTGCGTCTAGGGTTTCCCAAGTGTTCAATCCGCCACTGTTTGTGTGCATGTGTTGGATGTAGGTGGACTTTTTGCGATGTGAAATCATCGATTGTAATTTTAGCTCGGTTTAACTGAGTGTGACATTTAGCGCCGAAACGTATGAGAAGGTCGATGCTTTTTAGACTCACGCTTTGCATCCCGTCTACAAATTATGATAGTCTATGGTGGCGTTCGGCGGCAAACCGAACGAGTCGTGGGAAGTCTGTCATGACGCGACCGCTCGCCGGCCGTTCCGCTCGGCAGTCCATTTCTAAATCAAAACGAAAGTGAGTGAGAAAAATGGCGGCGGCGAACATTTCGGTTCCGCGGTGATTAATCAGATAATGCGTCGGTGAATCAAGACGGATTCAATTTGGATATCGGCATACAATGGGGCGACCAAACCTATTATTAAACTTATTTCTGTCTCATTATTACAACGAATTGCATTGTATTTAATTCCACCAAAAAGTTAAGTTACGGTTGACTGAGGATAAAAAAAAACAAGTAACGAATATTCAAGTATTTTATGAATGAAATTGTTTTTCGACTAATTCCATTTTCGAATATTTTTACATCTATAGTTCTAATGTGTTAATGAGAAGCTAAAGAAGTCTAGTACATTTTAATAAAAGTTTTCTCGCTAATAAAGGCGTGTTTCGCCTTTTAGTATCTTCATAAGTGCATGAATGTCGCATTGTCAATAAATAAATAAAATAAAACAATTAACTTGATCTTACAAAAACTCCAGTGATAGTACAACATTCAAACGATTCAAATTAATATTTGAATGCCATCAAGCACATTCAGTCGAAATCCTTAAAATACTATCAGTTACTGTCTTTAAGTTTTGATCCAAATCGAGGGTCGGGGAGGGGGAATTTGAGGGTCACAGACTTTCACGAAGGTATATGAAGACAAATTCTTAAATAAATTGAACAAAAAAATGTTTTGCTTGGAAAATTCAATTCATTATTAATTAAATAAATGGTTCATATCTTTAAAACACTTTTGACAGCTTATTTTATTGTAACTATCAAATAATAGCAAAAAAAAATCCTGTATGTGATTAGTTCAACAAATTCACTGAAGAATGGAATAAATTGTTATTTTTTTGGAACAATATTAAAAGTTCAATTATGAGTAATAAAAGCATCAGTGAATCCTGGCTTCCTCGAACTATCCTCGGCAATGTGTGACTGGTCATCAGCACCTAATCAATTTACATCTTGCACTGCCGTATTTAACCCAAATATCGAATTAAAATATTAGTCATCGTATAACGGTCCCTTATTATAACGCGCTGAATCGAATCAATGGCGTCGCCAATTTGACTGCGTAAGTATTGTTTTTTTTCAATATTACGAAATGTCCGTTACGCTTCGTAAAATGTCAAAAAATATCTGTACTAGTTGATCTTATTGTTAGTTAATTGAACAGTATTGTTATTATGTTTCGTTGCATTCATTTTGATTCACTTCTAAAAGAATGGGTCCAAGAGAGATCAATTATTATTATATCATGGTATTTTTTGCTATATCTAAATTTTTTATTTATTACTGCATATAATCGAATTATGAATAAGCAACAAAGGAACAAGTAAAGTGCAGTCAACTTTCTTTGAAACAATTTCTAAATTATGATTACTTACATTAATAGCTTGTAGCTTTTATTGCTTTAGAAAACTAACGAAACATATTTCCTCATAGTTTCTTAATTATATCGATTATTTTTAGGCCAACATTCAATTATATTGCCCATTTTGTTTCTTTTGTATTACTTCTTCTTCTTCTTCAGTTAATTCTTCACGCCTTGGCCCCTTTGGCTGGATTTTTGCTGTCTTTCAAAGCTAATGTAAAACCTTCTAAATGGACTCATTCCCATAGCCTTGATGTATGTTTGTTTTTCCGACAATACGTTGCAAATGAACTACCGAGCAGAGCATTAGCAGTTTATGAAGGTGGACACAGTTTCCCTTCTTAAGATCTAATACTGTTTCCTTAATTTCATGCAGCAATATCCGTTAATTTTAATTGTTATTCCCTTAATGGGAGGATCTACCGGGCCATTTATCAAAACTTGGTTGTTAAAAACAATACAATAGAGCTCCTGTAAATTGAGATCTACTCATTTTCAGTTCGATTGATTTTCAAAAAGGCTTAGTGTGATTTGATTTAGAATCTAACAAGTCTGCATAGATCGACATAGATCGGTATTCCCAACAAGATGTAGTTGATGTGATATAATGGTGAGGGAACTTTAAAATTTGTTTTTTTGTTACGAGGAAACGATGCAATATATTTTTGTTCTTCCATTTCTACGCCATTGCATATAAAGATTAATGGGTTCCAAATTCAAAATTCCTACGGCATTCAACTCGTAAATAACCGTTAAAATGTGCATCTCAGTTAACAGTGATGTATTCACATCATTGCGATATCAAAATGCAGCAGAAATACTAAAATAATGCCACGGGCGATGTTGTGATAACAAAGTGATGACATCAATCAAAAAATCTCCGAAAACATCATTTCTCAACATTTATTATTTTTCAGAATATTTCGAAAGAAATTTAAATCATTCTAAATTTCGAACACATACATGGGTCTTTTTCTGACACGCAAATAAATCAAAGTAATATAGTAGCTTGTAAAAATCGTTGCCATTTCTAAATTTATATTTGATTGAAATCAGTCTGGTGATACACGGATTTTTAGTATGTTGCGACAAATTGGTAAAATTTGTATCGCAGTGATCAAAAAATCTCCGTATTTTATTACGATTATGAAATCGTTATTTTGTTAGCCAATATTTTTTTCGTCAAAAAAATTTTGTTATAATTATTGCTCAATAAACAATAGAAGCTATAAACATATTATTTATTTACTAATATTAAAACATATCGTTAAGAAATGTTTCAGAGCTACGTATTGGCAATATTAAAGTATTCAAAATTTGATAAAATAGGAATAAAAATTAAAGAACAGTAAAAATACAAAAAATAAAATTTTGAAGCGACGAAGTAGCTGTTTATTCGATACAATAAATACTACGCATGAAAGGATCAACGCGTGACTGTACTTGGACATAAAAAAACAATACATATCTCGGTCTTGTTTGCCAATGAGTGTGTCATCGAGCATACTATCCTTACTTAAAACCTAAATATTATAAACTATTTATGATACTCATTTTTATGAGACGACTGAACAAGTTGTAACATTCTGCTTTACTCACATTTATATCAATGTATCACCACTTAAACTTCTGAACTAAAGAATTCAGTATATTTAAAATACATTAAAGAGTTTTAATTGTAAAAGAAATAGTAAAATTATTCAAAATTTACGTTAAATGTGCTATGACATGATTCAACTCGTTTATCTTTTATTTTTATTCCCTTCTGGCAATCAATGGGTTAAATCTTTGATTGATATATCCTCATTTATTTTTATAGTAAAACAGTTCACCACATTACCCTGATCGCTAACTTGTAAAATTGTTGTGTTTATTTAACTAGTAAAAAATATCGTGAGTATTTTTTCTTCAACTTTTTGTATCAAGTGCAAAGATCTTCGTGTCTTCGAGTAAATGCGTTTAACTTTAAAGTGAGTACGCAATATGTTTTGTTGTCATCTACCATTGTTAATTTTTTTTATCAGTTGAATAATTTTCTCACAGGCTGAATGCAGCCAGGCTTTCTCTCATTTCACTCAATGCGCTACATTTTCCGTAAAAATTAAATGCGAAATAGCATTTTTTTTAAATATGTCAAAATTGTGGGAACAATATCCAATTTATTTTCAGTAATTTATTATAATTAACAGCGGTGTGTTTTTCAAATGAATTTCATTCCGCTTTATATTATTTTACGAAACGTCGTGAGAGTCGGAATTATTTTTCAATAAAAAAAAAATAGTAAAAAATTTAACGGCCGTCTATTCATTCGTCCATAAAATTAGTAAAAATAATTCACAGCCATATTCAAGACCAATAATTGATAGCCGCGATCGGCCTCACTTAAAATTATGTGTGTATTATAGATTGTTATTAAAAACAATCATGTAATTAAAACATAAACTTAAAAATTTCGATCATAATTTAAGTTTCTCCAAAATATTTTGTGAAACTGTGTTTTGTCATATTATGTGGTGTAATAAAAATATCGTCATTTTATATTTTATTTTTATTTGCATTTCATCTATTTTAATTGTCTAAAAATGTTCAATTGATGACTATGTTTATTTTTAACAATATTTAATATCAAGACAGATTTCTAAAAAATAAATCGACTAATATTAAACACTATAAGTGACAAATATTTAATTAGAATAGTATAAATATATATTTAAAAAAATTACAGTTAGTACATAAAGTAAAAAGTCACCCACATTTATTGTTTCTATTCACCCATATCTCACCTCGAGTAAATCTAACGATTGTTTCCAGTCGAAAAATCAATCTTTTAATTATAATTACCAGGATTGTAGTTTTGTTGAGTTAGTAAATATTTAATAAAAAAAAATACAATTCAGTATGATAATAAAAACACTAATATTCTTTTTACTATCTCAGCTCCCATTATGTAGAATATGGACTACAGGAAAAGTTGTAAGCATATCACTCCCAATTTAACCATCGAATAGATCGGAGTAAATTTCATTTTACATCAGATGCCTACATATACATAATATTAATTTGCTTAAATCAATTAAACTTTATAAAAGGTCTTGAACCCGTGAGCACCGCAACCGATACCAACAACGCTAAACACTCGACCATAGATCCACAATAATAGTGAGGGTATAACTAAAATTACTTAAATACACTTTCAAGTGTTAGCCGAAAAGACAATTTGCAAATATCAATATTCAGAACAAGTGTTTTTGCATGCAATATTTAGCTACGCTTTACTGATTCTATCGTACATATAGTTTTTTTGAAATTTGTCTTATCAAATGATAAAACAAATCCAATAGTAGGCTTAGAAAGTTTGGCGCGTAGTTTTATTCTTTTGTATCGAAAAGGAATGAAGATAAAAATTGATAAGGAAGTGAATACCGGAACTGTTCTATTGTTTAAATTTTCCGTGACTTATACTTTCAAATTGTTGACTACAAAAGAAACGTTATACAAAGAACATGAAACACTTCCATCAAATACAGGAAAGAATATTTGATTTTAACCCAAAATATTATAATAAACGAAAAAATATATGAATAATATTTTAAGAAAATAATGAATTAATTGTATTTAATTGTCTTAGACGGCATGGCAATTTTATATATGTTACAGTGAAACTGTATTCTTAGTGAAAATATATTCTTCACCTAGCTGTCATTGAAATTAAATTTGACCGCTCTATCTTCAGCCGTATGTTTGTCTGTGTTTTTCTTTGGCTCTCTTTTTATGAAAGGGACTACTTGCTGATTTTGTTTCATTGAAGCAAACCAAAATTTTAGGCCGGCAAATCATCGACTTGAGCCAATAATTTCAATGATCGTGACCAGTGAAAACATGTTGTCATACAAATCTATTACTTGATATATTTTCACTGATAATACAGTTTCACTGTAACATATATGTACATATGTACGAGCAATTTTTCTGTTGTGTAGATTATTTAATTTTGACATTTTATAATATGACATACTCGTCGTTTTCGAGCATTTGATTTTTTTATTGGATAGTATCTATAAAAATATTATCCACTCATATTCATTCACATACACTATTTCATCAATAAATTCCAACATTGTTGTTTATTTCATACAAGTTTTAAGGAAGCGATAAAATGGTATGCATTATAAAACATACATTATTGATTTTGGTAATTTTGATTTGCTATACTAACACAAGTTGTTGGAATAAGGCATGTATTTAATGGGTCAGTAACTAATTCAAGTTTTGGTCAGTTAAATAAATAAATGGTCAGTTAAAAATCAAAATGGTCAGTTAATATTATAAACGGTCAGTTGTCATTGTATCAGTGTGAATGTGGTCAGTTATTAAATAAAACGGTCAGTAATATATTTTAATGGTTAGTTATTTATTAAAAATGGTTAGTATTTAAATTAAATAGTCAGCTATTTTAAAAAAAAAAATATTTTAATAAGTTTTAGATTGACAGATTGTGAATTTTATCAAATATGGTCGTAATAGGCAAATTTATGACATGTCCTTTTTATTTTAACTGACCATTTATTATTTTAACTGAACATTTAATATTTTTAACTGACCGTTTTAAGTATTTATTACTGACCGTTTTAAGTATTTATAACTGACCATTTATCGAATTAGAAACTGACCAAATAATTAGTAGTCTTGGAATAATTGGAAGTTGGAATGTGATTCTTTGATATATTTTAATGATATTAATTTTGAACTTACTTTCACGCTATAACATTTTTTTTGGGTATCTATTTGACAGAGCTTCAAGTTTTAATTAGCGCGTTGGCGTCAAAGTTCTTCTAGTCTCCTTCGTCTTTGGGTTTATTTTTGTATCTCCTTCCCATCGCTACAGTTCAAGAAGTCAGCTTACTTTTTCATGTCTGTCTATAGAGGGTCATCGAGAAGAATGGCTCTCGGTCTATATCGATTCTCTTACGCCACCTCGTCACAATTCTGCGGGCAAGATATCGCTGGGTTACAGTGAAGGCCCACTGCATTATGAAACTTTTTGATATTTAATGTATAGGAGGTCAAAATTAAAAAATAAAAATACATTCAGTTAAATTTTTGTTTTTTTATGAATTTATGCTAATTGACGATTTATTGGTATTACAAAACTATACGAATACTTGTCTCATGAATTTTTCCAATGCTGTATTCTGTTATGATAATTTAAATATTAAGAAAACGTGTGCGAATTTCTTTGTCGTTATATTAATGTTGTATTTTATTTTATAATCTGAGAGCTTGACTATAAAAATAAAATAAAAATAGTTTTATGCAAAATTTCAATAAATGTTTGTGATATTGTTCATAGAAAGTAAATATTAAGTAACTCAATTAACCAATTAGCTACTGAAATATAGGAAATTAATATTTTATATGATGTATAAAACGTATTGATGTGGTTTATACAATAAAATAATTGTGATCATTTTATCTATATCATGTAGCAGTATAATCAGCTGGTTATGTTAAATTAAAATTTTAAGAAACATTTTCATAATAATATACGATAGAATCGCGCCACTGTAACACAAGCATAAAGAAATTTTATGCGAGTCGGCGATACAAGTCTTTGTCGTTCATAGACTAGCACTTTTATTCTGATAGCTTTAACATTTCCGTCCCGTAGGGTAAGATAGTTTACACCACTGGCACTTTATTTTAAATATGATTTTGATCGACTAGTTTCGTCGTAATTAAATAAAAAAGAAAATGTGTTTGATTATTATTTATATTGTCGCTACCATTTGCCAGGATCCAAACTTCACTGCCCATACGCGATAGTATAACGTAATCTTATCTCAAACGCTCCTCGATCAAACATAAAAATCAAATGGATGATTTTTACATTAAAATACATAGATAAGCGCTCACGCAAACAGTGTTGATTACGCCAGTCTGTCATGAACATCAATACGATCTGTTTGTCCGCTCATGTACGATTTAAAATATGAATAATTACAATAAAACTATATATAACGATGTATAAGGGTACATAAAGGCATAATATAACATTTTTTTTAATGCAATCTATGCCAATAATGCCATAACACTGGGGTATTTTTATTCCCCCCCTTTCGAGCACTCGTTATTTTTCAGGGGACGTCTTTCGAGGGTTAAAGATACAATCGACTTGTAGACAAATCTCGCTATATAGGCATTTGAAATGTTAAAGATAACAGTTCTAGAATTTAGAACTGCTACATTTTAATAATAAACCAGCAACAGGTTTAATTTATTATAATATATTGAAACTGTTGCTAGTTTGTTATTCAAACCCACATTAAAGAATAAAAAAATCCAATCCGTCTAGCTTTTTATGCTTAAAAATAGAGAAGTTTCTTCAAGCAGGTCAACAATTAAAATGCCGACATAATTTATAGCACGCTTTTATCCGAAACGTGTGTGGCTTTTAAAAAACCCAATCACTATTTCATTTTACAGTTAGCAATATTGAAACGATTATTATAATAAAATTAATTAACTGCATTCTGTCCAGGTTATCTAACCGTGAATATGTGGTATTATTGAATGCATTTATTAAAAGAGTTATCGTATGTAAAAAAAGGGAATAATATTGATTCAATATATATCTAACGATCAGTGTTTATTGTACTTAACGCCTATATGGGCCTTACCACTTATGATAAAAGTAAACGCTACGATGGCGTAAGCCGATATATCTATCAACAAATACAGTGGAACCCCGATCTTACGTTCACGCATTATACGTTTTCCCGTGTGGTGCGTTCAATTTATATAGTCCTGGCATTTAGTTTATATTTCAAACTTTCCCGCATTCATCGTTTCCCGCATTAATCATTTGTTTTATACGGTCCCTTGAAAAACGTAGTATCAAGGTTTCACTGTATAGAGAAAATAATTTCTGTAGCACTAAAATACATTGTTATTTTTTCCATTGTTGTTGCAAGTTGCCATAAAAACGAATTTGAAAGAAAATATGTTTGAATTTTTATCGGCGAAGACATTTAGTCAAAATGTAATAAATTAGTCTTCTACCAACTTTTTCCCGGCTTTTATTAATGATGTTTATTATTTACGTGAAGGTATAATTTGACATTTCTTTGACAGCAAATTAGATTTTTTCCTTGAATTTGGACATTTTAATGGGCGAGAATGGGGCTGTCATCAAATTAAATAAAGTTTGTGATTTTATTTTAACTCTATTTTGGATGTTAGATTTTGTGATAAAATTATGTCGAATGATATAACATTAAATAATTATTGGCCGCTTAGTCCGCGCGACGCCGGGTAGCAATACTAGTATCTTTATAATACTTAAAAAATATATTAATTGAAAGGCTTAATTTATACATAATACAAAAACTTAAAAGTTAGTCTCCAATACGTTATAATTACTTAAACAGGTTGAAATAAGTAAAGCCATGATACTGTTATTTTTTAATGATCTTCATACGTATCAGGAATACAATATATTAAAAAGACTTTTTTTAAATTTTTCAGCAGTGGAAATAGTAATTATATATTTATTTGATACCCTTTGTCCAGAACGCCAATGCTGAAGTATCTATTCTTTCAGCAAACATTTTGATTACCGCGATATCTCAGACTAGAGATTTTTTATGAAGAACCATGCAATTTAAAACCAGATGTTTGCGTTAGAGTGTTGCCAATAGTTGGCAGAAAAGGCTCAGTCGTGCGTGATATTTAGATTCTATTTCAAGCATACCAACCAGAGTATAAAAGTTTGCAACACCAAATCTTATCATGTTTATCTTATTTATTTATGAGTTATTTTAAATAAAAATAAGTCATTGAATAGATAAAAATATTGATATCATATAAACGTTTTTCATAGCCTTGCTATTTTCTTCTAACAAAAAATAACTCCATGAGAGTATGTAACAGTAGAAATTATTTATATCTAGGCGAGAGGCTGCTAAGCAAAATGCGTTTAAATATATCGTCGGTATACCTTTGTGACAGATAGCTTTTAGTCAAAAATAGGGTGTTTTGATCAGAGCTGTGTGATCGTTAAGAAAAACACGACTCCGACTAAAAAAAGATTGATTTTGTCACGTTTTTTTCCCCTATTTATTTGTATTAACAAGATACATATATCAACTTAAAAAAAAGCTCATCGTTATTCCACCTTGTTGTTTCGTAATTAAAAAAGACTTCTTTTGAAAATATTTTTTCAAAAAATAACACAGCAACAATAAATTGGTCTTAATTATACTCTTATTGAATTTGTAAATAATTAAAGAATTAATTGGCAAGTTCGACAGCTAAAAGTTAATGTAGAAAAATATAATAATTTTAGAAAAAGTAGATTGACTTGACGCATGTTTCTTTTTACCTTAAGCCTTCACCAATAAAACAACGATATTAAGTGAATATCAATTTTAAATGAGCTATGCCAAAAAGGAAACCAAAAAAAGCAGAAACACGTCATTTAACATGAATAAAATTATACGGGTCATCCCGTCTGTCTATTTTTATCGATACACGGATGTTACGCCAATATGGCGGCATAGAGACTTCTTCTGCAAAAGGTTAATTAACATAATTGTAATGCACACCAGCCGTTCGGAATTCATAACAAAATAATTCTGAGTATTGCATAGTATGAAGAATTTATTAAATCATTGGTTGAATCATCGGTTTATGTTGCCGGCCTTGACCTAAACTTATCCAAACATACAATATTTAAATTTAGCATCCATAAGTATTCGAACTATTCAATTTTAAGTGACCACTAGTAAAAAAAAAGCAATTTTTCAAACCCGTTGGCTCTGTAATCACACATATTATCATCTCAGTTCTGGCTTAGGTAATTTATATTATCACAATTCAGTGGAAAAATATACAATTCCTAAAATTAAATATTTATAACCCAGTAAATATAATAATACAGTAATAATTACCATTTAAAAAATGCAATTCTATATTGCCGAGTGAATTTAAAATAAGGGTATATTTAAAATAAATCAGGCAATGAAAAATCTGTGACAAATAGCTACTTCTCAAACGTGAGTTGTGTTATCTCAATATTTTCTGAATTAAAAAATGCTTAAACGACAGGCTAAAACAAGTCTTGGCTATAATATTAATTAAAATTATTTAACATTATATTAATATTATTTTTATTTTTCTTTGTTTCAGGTATGAATTCATCCATACATATTTTTATCTGCGTGTCCGGCTTTCAACGAACAGGTTCCGAAACAAAAATGTAAGTTATATGATTCACATCATTATGCCTTGCCATTCAATCCAGGACTCTAACCTCCAGCTGTAGTTAGCATATTTTGATTGTTGAAGTAAACGTTAACAATAAGTTCTCTGAACTGTTTCTGTCCATTTTAATTTATTTGAAAGAAGATCATGCGATATGATACCACAAGATGCTCTCTTAAAACAATTTTCAAATCTACTGAAAGTAATCATAATACATTTGGAAGTAATACTGTAAAATGTGTTTTATTAATTTAAAATAGTACCTCTTCAACAAGAATTGACAGTTGACAGTAATCATTCGCCCATGGAACAGAACGGAATGATTTTAAGAAGTCGTACAAGAAAAAAAAACCTTTTAGCTTTTGTGGAATAAACATCTGCAATGATAATATCACGAAAGGATACTTGTTTTATTATATCTAATATTGAATTGACTCTATCTATGCATTGTTCAGATATTATTCAATTCTATTTTCCCTCACTTACTCTTTTAACGTTTCAATTACACACAATTTTGTCCAATGAATGTTATACAACGTAATAACTACATGACATTAATTAAAAGAATTAAATATACACACATGTTGATAGGAATGCTCATAAGTCATATCCAATCATTCCTAAAAAGGCTTTGTGAGTCTACGTAATCATTATAATTTATCCACCCAAGAAACAATGTATTACATCCGTGAAGTAACATTATTTATGGGATTTAATAAGAAAGAAAGATGTGGGCCTATTATACATTGCCACACGCGAAAAGGTTAGTTACTTATATGAACTGCAAAGTCAAAAATTGTATTTGTTAAAATGCCATAGTATGATGTATGATATACGCCTTTTTGAAATAAACATTGACTGTCACATAGTGAAAACGGTTTTATTATGTAAGCTTAAATCAATTGTTTGTATACTGTTGTGTTTTGTACAGCTGGTTGGTCTTCCAATAGAGCATGCCTTGAGAAGCTTTTTTACGAGGACTTGTTTGTGATTCAATCGTTCGATATCTGCTTTCACATACGATTAGGATGTTAATAAAAGACTAGACAACATTAGTTTTTGGCTTATTGCTCTCGTTCACCATCCTGTTAGGACAGATATGAGTGGGTAAAAATGTAAACATAAATCCATTAACCAATTGAAAAAACCTGTATGAAAAATGAGTTTCGGTACAGTTGAAAAATAATAGCGCCGGCCGTTGGCGACAACAAGGACACACCAGTTATTGTGTTTGACAAGTAAAGGTCTATTGATTCTTTAATGAATGAAAATTGATTATAAGTGTATCGTTACCAATGATATATTAGTCATACTGCAAAAAAGTGATGCACGTAATCATTTCTCAAAACGTAAGATCTATTTTTTTTAATAATTACAAAATTCAAACGATTTTAGTTGGGTATGGAGATTCTATTCAGCATCTCAATCGAAATATAGGAGATATTTCGCCAGAAATATCACACACGTGCATCACAATAAGCAAGTCAATCACGTGCAACGTATTTGAATTCTCTCACTCGTGTTGAAAAAGCGACATACACCTATTTTTGTGTGGTAGATGCGTTCCGCGGAAAATCGCACAAAAGGCTATGGGATCATAACAGGTCACATTGTAATAAACAGGTGAAATACTGGATTTTTCATGTACGGTATGTGAACAACGTGCTGTTAATAACGTTTTGTCATATGTACGTTGAAAAAATTGCATTAAAAATAGCCGCATTACTTTGAAATCGAAAAAAGAGGTTTGGGTGTATATGACAGACAGTGAAGCTATAATAACATTTTAAATCGCACGCTTATTGAAATTTCTGCAAGTGTTACTTAGTAAATCAGTCACAAAAGCAATCAATCAAATAAACAATCAACTCGAAGCTCACCCACTAGTTCAATTAATCAGTCACGTTTCAGTACTACAAATCATAACGGGACTTTTTTTACTATACATCCTAAAAGGAACAATAAAGGTCACGGTGGATTTTCGAAGGATACGAGGTCGGGTTGCGGTAATGCATTGGATCGGCTCCAAAATGAAAAAAAATACAGTTAGAGACTTATTATAAATATGTCGTGCATGAGCCGTTTTTTTATTCAACGAACAAAGCGTCAATCAGCGTTCAATATGTCATTATTACATAAACAATGGCAACATTAGTTGCTTATTACAACCGAACATCTGTTACAGTAGTTGTAATCATTAAAGAATACGCATTGTTGTTTTAATTTAAAGATTAAAAGAGTGGTCCATTCAAATTTTATTGACAGTCAATAAAACGACACATATGTAATCAAATATTACTGGTATAATCTTTGGCCAGTTAAAGAAACAAATAATGATTGTTAAATAATGAATAATGAAATGTTCTTCTATTTATAGTCTATTTTTCTTGTAATTTGCTTCAATTTATTTGCTTAGTTGTTTTACCAATTGTTTGTCATACCATGTTTTTCTTACTTAACTTTTGTATTAATATCACTGTTTTATTGTTTTCCTTATCAGTTGACAATGCTCGCCATGAGCGAAACTAATCCTGATCAAATAAATTTTATGTGGAAAAAATACTAAAAATGTATTATTATTTTTATTATAATGCCTTTCCACCAAGTATTGACAGTGAACACCTTAAAAGTGATAAATAATGATTATGTTTGCGATTTTATAATGAGCACACTTCTCGAGTATTAATTATCCATATTTTTTTTATTATATCGGTTTTCCGATAGTAAAAGAAGCCTCAATAAATTAATCCCGATATTTATTTTTGGATTAAGACACATCAATTGACGTACTGACAATTTATGAATATTTAATTTATAAACAAACATGGTATTTTACGTCTTAAATAACCAGTAGTTTTCATAAAACTTTTAAATGTTGGAGAATTGTAAATACTATAGAAACTATGTCAGTCTTTTTTACCTTTGTTGGTCGACTTCTCCTAGAACCAAAATAAATGATTATAATATTGAGTCTATATAACCATATATTTCATCAAAGGGTTTCAAATATACCTCAATTCGAACGATTCAATCATAACTTAGGGAGTAGTAAAAATATTAATCCTATTTAATAATATGTAAACAAAAGAAGGTAAAAAATTATTTGGTTTTGAAAAAAGAATAAAGAATCAAATAAGTGTTGCCATTTATGAATGAGATGTTTAAAAAATATCACATACAAGTATTTTGTAATGAATGAAAAATTACACTCACTCGAACTGTTTAACATACTACTTTACGAAACTTGTGTTGTAAAATGTTTTAACTAAACACACGTTTCATTGTGTTGGTATTCTAATGACGACATATTGCTAAAAAATCAATTACTGTCTTCATCACTCGTACGAATTCATCAATCTATGAGGTAAATGAATTGGAAATATCGCTGACATTTCAGAAATAAATTATAGGCCAGCTACAAGATTCTCACATAAGTCATAAAAATATTATCTCAAATGTTAAGTGTTGCTTATAAGTGAATTGCTGTCATACTGTGATGTATTATTAATGACTTATATAAATAAAAATGCGGGTTCTAATAAGTATACATAAAACGCATAAAATTGTAAGTGTGATTATAGTACTTTGACATTTAGTTGTAGATTTAATTGAAATAAAATCGTCATAAAAAACATTATTATGTTTTTTCAAATGACTTGAAATGAAATGAAATGATACACAGCCTTTTTTGGGAAAAGGGCCAGATAATCAATTCTCAGATTATCCATATTTTTAGTGCACATTTAATCGTATTTTTTTATTTTTTATTTTATCATCGTCCGTCAAAGATTCTGAAGAAAAAAAGTTGATTGATATTTTTTTCATATTGGGCCGCATGAAATGTAATCGCGGACCGTAGGTTGTGCATCACTGCTTTAAAGCATCATTTTTTTTCTTTATTTCGAACATACTGCATGTTTTTTTCAACCTATTAAAACACATTTTTTTAAAACTTTGTTTTGATTCTATTGAGATATTTGTGGGCTTAATTATTTTGTTACTTAATACAATGCTTTCAGGAGCGGTATTACTCAGCAAATGATAAAATAAAAGTATATTGATAATAAATCGTTGAGCCAATTTTGTCTCGTAAATTATACGTGCAAAAAAAACGTTTCTTATTAATAAAAGCTGAAAACGAATATGCAGCTTTACTTTTGTTATGTTTTCTATGATGCGCAGTTAACGTTTCGAAATATGACTTACTTATTCTTGAAATTCTTCGCAAATATGGCGTTTGCTGTGAGAACTCTCACACAATGCAGACAGTTTGCAGAAATTCGCGTAACTTTAACATGCCAAGTATTTTTTGACTAAAATCATCGTAAGAAAAAAGATGGCAGCAGCAGAGGCGTAGGCGAAGAGAGATTCTCATGGCAACGTAGCCTCAAAAAGTGACCCAATGTCCAAGGTGTTCATGATGTAAAAAAATGATTGCAAACCTTCGACAAAAGATGAAATTGAAAGTCTTTTATTTTTTTAATGTATACATTGCAGTTAATAAGACTCGAAATGCATTCGTTTTGAATTAATACGTTTTAAATGAAAAATCCTGATATCAGTTATCTATCTGGCAGCCTTTTCAAGGGCGGGAACATGATAAGCTTCTTTAAGACTTTATGCTTGCATGCTCCCAGTTTTAACCTACGTGGTCGTAGCCAAGGCCAATCATTTTATGGCCAGAACTTATTTGTCGCGTGGGTCTTTTGAGTCGCTAGTCGCAAGGGCTGTTCCGCTGATGAATGCACTGCCTGCTGAGGTGGACATCTTGCGCATTCAACTTGGTGCATTGTTCGTACTGTTTTTCTTTTTATGTAATTAAAATGTTATGTTATATTTGTATTCAACTTGTCAAATGAATGATGCATTGGCGTCAGCTGTAATGCCCTGGATTGTATTGTTATTTTTTCGAATAAATAAATATTTTTCTACGTGATAAAAAAAGAAAAAAGACAATCTAAATAATCGTTAGACTGTTTTGTCAAAACAAACATGCTCCGTTTAATGCTTAATGGGCATTGATAGAAAACGAAAGCAATAATACCAAAAAAATAAGTTTTACTTCCTGGTATATGTATTATACATTTTTTAAACAGTTAAATAGATTGAAATAATAAAGCATTTTTGCTTACGCCAGTTCCGCTTGTATATTGTATATTTCTATGTTTATTTTTTATCAAACCAAAGCTACAACAGACTGTTGTATAGGTTGCGATCAGAGGTTCAGATTCATAAAAAGAAGTAATTTAACTTTATTTTCCCATATCCATTCTCTATTCGGAGAAAATGACCGCCACTCGGTGCCTCCAAGATTCTATGTCACCCGCAAACCTCCTCGCTTCTACCCAGGTAATCATGGCGTCCCTTAGCTCCGCTGAGTGCATCCTATGGATGGTCATCAGCGGCCTTCCGGGGCGACGGGATCCATCATGTTGATAGAAGAGACAGGCAGGATTTAAGCTCCCATGAGGCATCCGCAACATATATCCAAGCCAGGTCCATCAGGTCGCCCATTAACCTCCGTTTTCCTGAAAAAGCTAAACCACCGAATTCCTAATATTCACCGCAAGCATCTGTTTTCAAAGCACAGTCTACGGTTACCCTGTGCTTTTGTGGTGTGCCATGACCCACAACCGTAAAACAGCACAGTCAGTATGCATGCGTTGAACAAGTGGCACTTGGTCTTGAGTTAACTATCTTCTTTTTATATTTATGATTACTCATTAACTATATAAATATAATACAAAATATTAAACCTTCATTTGTATTTTTTTGAATGTATCCGAAACGGTTGAATAATATGCAATAATTAAAAGAACAATGTATCATTACTTAATATCTATATAATTGGTCAAAATCAGAAGCAAATTGAAACCGAGTGTAACTGGCAATTTATTGGTATAATGCATTAAGCAATTTATCGGCTATGGTAACGGGTTATAAGAAAAATAAAAATTTTATTGCTGTCGTTACTGCACATCGTAATTCAATTTCTTTTGTCGGAATAGAATGATGAAATATCTAATCATGTTCATATATTATTATTAATCCATTTGAATTGTATTCTCATAATAATTATTGTGATTAGTATGCGGTCTTCATAATTGTATAATATTGTCTATGATAAGAGACTCATTTACGTCATAACTAAGATCTTGAAATATCTTTTTTTGGTGTTGTCAACATTACTTATTATTTTATTCGAAGAACACTTCTTTGCTATATATAACAAGAGAGTAGGATCACTGGAGCTTATCTTAAAAAAAAATGGTGTTTGCTGCAAATATTACTACATATATATACATACTAACATTTGTTACTATAATACATAACTATATTAACAAATATACGACTTCGTGTTTATTACATTTTAGACAAAATATTTAACCATATCTAGTGATTGGTTATAATTGCAGGATGGGGCTTTTTGTCATAGCATTACTGAATTTGGACTTAACTCAACAGTTTTACTAAGGCCCCGATATTTGAATAATTAAAAAAAATATATAATAGGTACTTTACTACACTACTTTTGATGATGTTGTGCCGAAATAGATGTACGATATAATTGTAGAACTAAATACTTTGATTTATAGGTCCATTTTAACAACATTGCATACTTACAAAAAAAATAAGGATTACGTTTGAATGAGTTCCTACAGTTTTTGCAAGCCTTATTTCACCCCTTTACTAATGAACAGACATACATATAGATTTGCGCTAAAATACATATTGTATAATTCGGTTTCTTTATTTTTTAATACGAAATTTAGAAAGGGTGAATTTCATTTGCAAAAGGGTGAAATATGCTTGCAAAAACTGTATATTCAACTGTTCATATTCTCATGTCAGATATTAATTTTGCTTCCTTCTCAGCAGCTTCTTAGCACTCATTGTATGATAAATTATCAATGCTAGTGATAGTTGAATGAATGATTGCCTAACCATAACAAGAATGACTCACAAAACAACAGTTGTCATTCCATTGAAATTATCATTTTATATAATATTATGCAGCTAAAAATGATTAACAAGGATTGGTTGGAGTTAACTCGGCTAAATGCCGAGGTGTGGCAATGTTTATTCTCTCAGGAAGGTAAAATAGAATTAAATGCGGCAATATGCTCAGAACAAATCGACTGTGGGAAAAAACACTTCGTGAGAATATAATCTAAAGTAATGACTGGAGCAACCACACTTCATGAAATAATAATTATATCAAACTCGTGTAAATCACTGTATGAACTAACTACAATAAACGTTCCGAATACCAGCACATGGTCGTTTTGCAATTTTACTCTAAATTTAAACGGTTTGTGCAAAATTCACTCGCGAATGAGATAGTACATTATCTTTTTCGTCAATCTTTTGTTAGGTTAGCTCTTGTTGATAGTATAACCTTTTTAACAATATTTAACGTTGATCTGTGATAAAATATAAATTAACTTATCAATACTTCTAGTTTTTTTGTTGACTACTCATTATTTTTACTGCCTTTAATAATATTTACTTATGATCAACTAAATAGATATAAGAAACTCATTATTTGTAGACTAAATCGTGCTTCGTATTTTGTATGCTACTTTTTATGTGTACAATTGTTATAAATAAACCTCATTCTTCATGAGTAGATGAATTATAATGTATATATATATTACAGTGAAAATGTATCAAGTAATAGATTTGTATGACAGCATGATTTCACTGGTCACGATCATTGAAATTATTGGTCCAAGTTGATGATTTGCCGGCCTAAAATTTTGGTTTGCTTCAATGAAACAAAATCGGCAAGTAGTCGCTTTTATAAAAAGAAAAACAAATAAAACCACAGACAAACATTGGGCTGAAGATAGGGCGGTCACATTTAATTTCAATTACAGCTAGGAGAAGAATATATTTTCACTGAGAATACAGTTTTACTGTAACATATGTATATACATAGTCCGTCTGCATGTATGACAAAAGTAGGTGACAAATGTTTGGGATGGTTCAAAAGATTTGTTTTCAGTCACCTTTCTAGTAAGTAAATCCTATTTTATATTAAAACGTGGATAGGCAGCTTTAAAAAACACTGCAGCTTCCAATGATATGTAATATAGTCAACAATTTTTCCCTTATTTTTATGAACCGAAATGAGGAAAATAAAAATAAACATACGTTTTTTAGTGAATGAAATTGTCGATAGCTAAAGAGTTAATCGATACAGTATTTTTAGATTTTTTTACATAACTAAATACTTCAAATTAATCAGATTGTAGTATAAAACACTTTAGATTTAATATAGTTCTCAAATAAAGTTAATCGAGTATTTCAAAATTCGTTTTTTACTCGATCGTATATTCCTACTAAATTATATTATATTTTATGTTTATTTTACTCATACACCAGTTTTTATAACATCCAACCTACGAAATCTGGTAAGCAAAATATGTTTATAAGATTAATGATTTTTTTGTTACGTATAACGACGTCTTAAGAACTTATAAATCAATATTTTAATTCGTTTAACAAATTTATGTCATTTACTGAACTGAAAAGAGATATTATCGTAATAAAAAATACATTGATAATAATATCTTCAAGGTAAAATAATCCTTTAGAGCGACAAAGAAGTTTTCCTTCAGATATCATAATGGCTTTATATAATATGAAAAATGTCAAACACAATACTATCCGTTATATAAATCAGTGATGCCTTGAACACGTTCATCCCACTGATATTTTATTGCATATTGCCTAATGTTCGGTCATCGTAAATCATACTAAAACCTAGTTGTTGGTATTGTTATTGATAAAATAAATTCTGTAGCAAGAAATATGTTTAAAAAATACATCGCTATATTCTAAAAAATAAAACGTTGATGTATACCGCATTGAACGAAACTGGTCCTGTTTTGAAAACATGTTAATTGAGTACAATTTATTTGAACAATGCAGTATTTATAAATAAGCGCATATTAAATAAAGGGTCTTTTTATAAGGACGCTTAGTTTTGAAATGTAAATAAAACAAGTTGTTTGTGAGATTTCGACTAAATTTTAAATTCATTTGTAAGTATATTTTACGGCATTCAATATGGAATATAGCATCAAATGTCTGCCAATATCCATTCATTATAAAATGGGCCATGTCGCTAAAGTTGACTTTTTTGACAAATTTGGGAAAACTTCCAACTGCTCCGGAACCCAATCAGGCGTTGTCTGTGGTCATTTACCTGAAGTTCCTTGATAAGTTGGATTTTATACGGTGCAGAGGCTATTTACCAAACTGGTTGACTCAAATTTGGCCACTAAACAATGAATAATCTACTCAGCAGGACAAAGTAACATATTTTGAGCGTCCCTATTGAAATACCCCTTATAAAGAGGAAAATTATTTTAATAATACACAATGAAGATCATAATTTTGTCAAAAAATTACTTTAGAGACTAAAAAAAATTTAGTTCTAGTAAAACTATTGTATTCAATATTTCATTTTTAATCTGAACATAAAAATTTACTCAAAAAATTTTTTGCATTTTTCTTGCGATTAAACAAACTCGCTCTGTCATTAATTATTGTTATTGTTAGTACGTTTACTCCTAAAAAGTTACTAAAACTAGTTTTTTTAGCTTTAGTTTATTACAGATAAATTTAATGATTATTACAAGCAAAAACTGTGTTCAAATTATTATGTAGCTGCAGTAGAAATATAATATTGATTCTGTTTGGAAGAAATTTATAAATGAATGATTCAAATCATAAATTGCATTCTTTAGAGACTTTGCCACAAGTTTTTTAATCTCCAAGCAAACCAAAAACTCCAACAAAATTTGGACAAACCCAAATAACAGTCACCAATAGCTTACTTCTAGGAAAATCATTCGAAAAAATGATGTATCATATTGTATCATGAAATACCTTACGTATGTGATTTGATATTAATACCTTATGACTGACATAAAACTATCCATGTGAAATGCATCTTCAAATGATTCTAGTAAAAATTATACAAATCAGGAAAATATATTTGATTTTTTATACATCCTTAACCTTGTCAAAAAATTATAGACCTAATCAAGAAACCATTTGGTCTTGAGATATACCTACTCCAATATAAATCTCTTCATTGAATCGCATTCTTTCAAATGTAATAAACAAATTAAAATGTGTCCCTCTGGTGTCATAGAAATTAAAGTGAGTGACAGTGGCTCCCTCTGTTATTGGAGTACAGTAGGAAATATATTTTTTTAAAAGAAATCCAATTCTAAACAAAAGCCGATTCAAAATAAGAACTGTTCAATACATTAATATCGATAAGATTTAAACATTTAATACGTAAATTGTACACTTATTAAAAAGAAACTTGGTTAAAACACTGTATAAATTAATATTATAAATATAAAAATGACATAAAACTCTCTTCACATATAACTGCAGGTCTATAATATATCCACAATAAAACAGACATCACGACAAATATAATACGTATTCACTAATACAACCTCGCAAATGATAGAGAAAGCAAGGTCGCACAGTGGCATTTTACTGTTAGCCAATTCTCAATGCATTTGTTTTATTTTGTTTTACTACAATATGGTTAACAGGTGATTTGTATAAAATACTTGTTGAATATTGATAAAAACTAGTCCTCGTAGAACTTTCTTATAAAGTCTGTTGTATATTATTACTTCCCGCTTCTAAATCCAGCAAATAATGATAAAATCGCCATAACGGAAGATTATAATAATTTTGCCATATATTCAATTATGATTTCGGTCACAACAATGGTGCTTACATAATATCTCCGAGACACTGATATATTATTTAAAAAAAATTACGAATAGGGTGACAAAAGCAATTATTGACCAGCTATGTTAGTTTTCACATTTTTATTTTATTTCACCATTGATTATATTTTTTTGTCATGCTTTCAAAGCAGCTGATTACAGTTTTTATTATCTTTATTTTACTGTTTGATCGAGAATATCAGGTAAACAGCATTTATTCAACCATTACGGAAGGTTAATGCAATTTTAACTAAATCGACTCAATACAATACTTATTTATGTTTGTTTTTACTTAATATATACCCAGACTAAACCCTTCCACTTCGAGGAATACATAAAATCAATTTGTCCCTTGTAATAATTTATTATTATAATATAAACAATAAGAATGTTAGAACAGAAGAGAAGGTGTATAGTATACATAGATAAGTAAATGTATGACTAAACATAGTTCTGACGATGGCGTAAGCCGAAATCGCTAACAACCATATATCTACTAATTTTTGTAGGACTGAAATACATTGTTTTTTTCACCGTGTTATAATGGAGTTCTTCCAAGTAAATGCCAATTCAATCGATAAAAATTATTATTTCATCTGTTTATACCACTTTAATTGTTTCGAACGTCCATAACTTCCAGTTTATTAAGGTACCGAAATAAAACAAAATATTTTTTCACATAATGAACGGATATTTTGAAACAAAATCGGTGGCTAAGGCTGTTATATTTTACCTTTCCTGGTTTTAAATACGTACATATATTATAATTTATTAGTTTAGTTTCTTAAATTAGTTCCAGTCGTAAAATAGTGATGCATTTAATAACTTATTACTAATTGACATCTGAGAGAATAAAATTATATTACATATATCAGATTATGAACAAATTCTTTTATATTTTTCAAACGATTGAATAACCGTACAATTTGTGAAGTTTTAACGATCACGTAAATTTTAAACATACAATAATTTAAAGTATTTACATATTTTATAATACTCAATTTTTTTTTCATACTGTCAATTGAGGAAAATGATTGTTTATATAAATATTAATAATTTGAGCGCGAGTTTATTGGAACTGACATTTGAACAACTAATATTTGATATTGAAATTCCATCAAGCACCTTCTTTCGAAATCGTTAATTATATAAATAATTAATTGACAACTTGTCAATTAAATGAAATAAATACATTTTTCAAAAACATCTGCGTAAAATAAGAATATGTTAATTTAAATGAGACAAAATGGAAATTAATTATGAAATTATATAAAATGTATCGTTATGGATCTCAAAGATTTTTTACAAATATTACTAACATTTATGCTTGACGATAATCCAAATTATATGCAGGCGTCATTTTGGCGCATATTTTTTATTACATATAATCAAAACAAAGAATTATGTAAAACATAATAATGTATTTTATTTAACAAGAGAAATTGAAAATATTGTTATTTTTTTACATATTTATAATGGAATGCTACCAACAAAAATGCCAACCCAATCAATAAAAAAAACAAATCTTATTTTTATTGTATTATTTAAATAACATTTAAATATTTGACCTTACATTTTAAATAACTGAATGCATCCAATCAAATAATTTGGGTGAAATTTTCAGTAGTAGCGTCGGAGTAGAAAGCAATTGTTGTCATTTATTTTAATTTATATTCACATAATTTATTATCGTTTACATAAATAATAGAAATTTCAACGCTTTAAAATTTAAGTACGTTATTTTTTGTTATGAAGACAGTATAAATTACGAACATTTTTTTAACTGCCAACACTGGTCAAATAAAAATCAACTCATCTGTGATAAAACCTAATAAATTAGATCACGAATTGTCTATGGAACAAAGTTCTCATTAAAGAAGTGAATTGGTGCGAAAATTTACTTCCGTAAACGTTGAATTATGAAAACCAGTTTGTGAACACCATTGTACTGGGTGACTTGAACAAATTTACACTTAAGTAACACAAACTGAATAATAACGACTAACTAAATTTCAACACAAAATTTACTACAATGCCTTGTTGGTTATTCGTAAAATGGGAAAGAATTTGTTAGACTATTTAATATCATTGCATGTATTTGATAGTAAGGCTACACTTTTATATATACATAAATACAATGCTTCTGTACTGTATAAAAACTGTCATTAAACACCATAAAAATGTTATCTCAAATGATTAAAAATTTTAAAGGCGTCATATATGTACATATGTATATATTTTAGCTACCGATAAAATATTATTGAAATATTTGCTTGTCAATAAGTAATATAATAAACTCTAACGGTGTTTACAGAGAGCGAAACCGGTCCTGATCTTTATTATCAAATTATATGTGAAAGTTTTGTACTTAAAAAAAATATTTTATTTATTTGAAATAACTTTTATAATTTGCAAAAAAAATGTGATAAAATCTATGTCTAAAAATATTGATGTATAGCCAGTTACGCGATATATATTACTTATAATATATTCCAACGTTCACGGTTTTTATTAGTGTAGAAAATAAAATAAGAAAGATGAGGTCTGCATCATTTATATTTTTTTTATAAATACGATGTTTTTCTTAACCGTCTGTATATTTACTAAATATACTTAAGCTGGGTTAATGTAGTGAGATAATTATACATGAGAGCGTTTGCCCCTCATGTGGACCGGTTAGTCGTTTGGAAATCAGTTTTTTCGCAACTACACATACCATTCGCGGCATAATCAATGATGCCGGGTATGAGAGTTGGTGTCAACACAATATTGCAATATTCATTAGACGCATTTAAAACACGTGCCCACGCTTGTTTGTGACGAGACACAAATTAATTCTGTAATATCTAGCAAATTAGTTGCCAGACAAGTGTTTCGATTAAGATGGTTTCAGCATATGAAAATAATACCCAATGTATTATACACCTAAACGCTTTATGTGCTGTAGATGCGTTCTGCGGAAAATTGCACAAAAAAGCTGCGACTTAATATGGGAATATAACATGTAAAATGACGCACGTGTCAAGGTCACATTGTAATAAACTGGTGAAACACTGGATTTTCACGTACTTATGTGAAGAACGTGTTGTTAATAACGTTATTATATATGTACGTTGAAAAGTCCCAAAAAAAATGCATTAAAAAGACCGCATACCTTTGAAATCGCACAAAAAGAGGTTTGGGTGTTTTATATATAGAAAATATGAATGATAATCATACTATCGTCATAAATTGTATGTAAGAGAAAAATGAAAATAAATATGAGTACAATTGTGACGTTACAAAATAAACGTAGTCATCTCCAGTAGTTAACTGACTTTAATGAGATTTTTGGTTGGTATGAATGCTCGCTCATGTTGTTTTATATTATAATACTTATTTCATATATGTTTATATGTATTGTTATTTTCTGCTTCATGAATATTAATTGTGGATTTTCAGTCGTAGCTATCTCCATCGATTATTTACACGAAACATTGTCAGTTGTGTTTATTAAGGAGTTTTGATTGTTCAAACATAATTTGCCAATGGAAAATATTATTATAAAATAATAAGCTATGGACCCTGGAAATTGAACAGATAATGAAATAAGGATATTTCGTCAGTCCTATGATGAAGACATGGAGATGGCCACGTTTGTTTTGTGACAATGTTTAAAATTAATTTTCAATCTTTCTCCGCTTATACAGCTAGATCTTAAGCGAACGAAACATCTCTGATGATGTTGAACCGCATTTTATTTTTAAGTGCATCCTATTATTAAATATACATTTAGTTTATCCACTATTTAGGAATTGCTATTAAATGAAATAGCATCATAAGATAATTTACTAACTAAAATAAATTAGGTTTAATAAACGATTAAAGATGATGATAAGATATCTCAAACTTGTTTTATTAATAAAATTCATTTGAATGCAATTTTTATTGTAAAATTTTAGTTTTAATTATCCAAAATATTTTTAATTAAACGTCAGTATAAAATTACAACTGTATTTTTTAGTTAAAAGATTCCAAATTGATTGTACACTGTCAATACTTCGTGGAATGGCATTATGTTAAAAATAATAACACATTTTTAGTACTTATTCCACATAAAATTTATTAGATTAAGACCGTTTTCCCTCATAGCGAGCATTATCAACTAATAATCATACTCACTTGATAATTTTCGCTAAGAAATAAAAATGTTTTAATGTTATTGTTTCACTCAACAATTTTGTACTGTTTTTGATAAACGTATGAAACATAATAAATATCACATAAATTGTGTGCACAATTAAAACTTAAGCGGATATTAAAATTAGCATTAGAAGTTACGCATAACCTTCATGGATTGAATAATAATTCTCGTTCATGTCCTCAATTCTAAAACAAAAACATTATGACCGCCACTTTTCTACATAAATCTATAAATTATTCATTGAAAGTATTCAAAAATGCGCCAAGTTGTGAGAAGTTTGAATAATTTGTTCATAACTTTTTCTTTCTATACGGATTTAATAAGTATTTCAACTCAACGCGATTAGAAATTTTAAAGGGCCGCTTCTGAAGTTTTTACAAAAAAATGTTTTTTTTTTGCTGAATGAAAATAGATTATTTTAAAGTATTTAACAAAATTTATTTAACCTTATTCGCAAATACCTATATAATTTAAAGTTGCTGGAATCTTATTATAAATCTATGTTACAGTGAAACAGTATTCTCAGTGAAAATGTATCAAGTAATAGATTTGTATGACAACATGATTTCACTGGTCTCAATCATTGAAATTATTGGCCCAAGTCGATGCTTTACTAGCCTAAAATTTTAGTTTGCTTCAATGAAACAAATACAGCAAGTGGTCCCTTTCATAAAATGACAACCAAAGAAAAATTCAGAGAAACAGGGCTGAAGATAGGGCGGACAAATTTAATTTCAATAACAGCTTGGAGAAGAATACATTTTCACTGAGAATACAGTTTCACTGTAACATATATTATACATTATAGGGAGTCATTTCTTTAGGTATAAATAACTACACATTGAACAAGAAAAATAAACAAAGCCGAACAATATGATAATAATGTAAAATCATTTAATTTTCGAAGTTAATAAAAATTAAGGCTATGTAATAAGGGCTGTATTAATGACTGTTAACTTATTGATTGTTTGACATTTATTTTAATAAGTCAACTGCCCTTGTCATTCTACATATATGTAATGTTATCGAAAATATTTATTTAAAATGTCACTGTATATTGTGGGGTGATTAAAAAATAAATAAAGGTTAATTAGAAACAAAAAAATAAATCATAAAATGTCTACCATATAATAAAAACCGTGTAAATTCTTAGAAGTACGTTAAGCCGATTTGAGTGGAAAAATTCCTCAGAACGGCCTTCAACAATCGATAAAAAAAAATACTGATTGATACAATTTCAGTCATATCCGTCAAATTAAACTTAATGCCACGCATACTCATTTAAAGGTGAATGCGTTTCTTTTTTTATTGCATTAATGCCACTAGTACAGGATATGACATTTCATAATACATCTGAGGGTTCGGTAAAAAGTTAAACTTCCTTAAATGTCACCGAGTGATAAAATGCGCAAGGACTTTAATTGATTTCTTCAGGTGCCCGTAGTTGCAAATTGTGGATCACCTCCATTATCGAAAAGACAGCGATGCTTTTTGTATTCAATGCCAGACAAAAGTGTCGACGAACTCAAAAGAACACTTTAATTTACAAGTAATATTATATTTAATTATATTTAGAACAACCATAAAGAGTCGTTTATATTGAACTTTTGACAGCTGTACATTTTAAATATAGAACAATATTTTGTCATAGAAGGATGACATCTATTAATTTAAACAAAAACAACAAATTTGTTCGAATCGTTTTCGATTGTTTTTAATCTTATTTCAATGTTCTCTGATTTAAAATTATCTTATCCAACTTTTACTAGGTTGCTGTGTTATAAACGATTTTGTAAGCTAAATAGGTGTTAAAATAAAATAAGATAATGTGAAAGGCTTAACATACACAGTAGGTTATTAATTTCAAAGTTTTATTTGCATGAATAACACTTTTAAACTAGTTGACCCAGAAAATACTGAATATCAATAGTTATTTATAAAATCATCATATTTAGTAACAATGCTTACCACAAATTTCGTTTTGATATTGGTGTGATATATTTTTTTACGTCAGAAAAAGCAAAGAGCACCGTGAAATAAAGACCAATTCTGTAGCCTTTGTTTTAATTTCAATATCGATATGCTTGATTCCGCTCATGGGTTTTTACGAAACTCGCCCATTTTTATTCACTATAGGAAGTACAACATTCCAACCATTTTTGCTGCGAGAAAAAATGTCCTAGGTTAACCACAAAGCATCTTAACGAACCTGGGATCTCAATGTCAGACGCTAAAAATCGTTGAACTCATTCTTGAAACTTCACAATTTGTATCATACACGTTGGCTCAAATTTATTTAATAAGGTTACAGTGGCGTATGCAACTTTACAAGCATATCAGTTTGAAAACACTGCTTTATCATGTATCCCTTCATTTAACATATAAATATACCACTCTTTGAAGTTATTATTTATGCCTTTTTACATTTACTTAATGGAACTTAAAAATGATTAAAAATATTATACTATAAATTATAAATCAATAAAGATTGATTTGGTGCTATCAAACGTGCATATATTTATCTTCATAATTGATAGATAATCAATTGACTATTGGTATAAATTATATTTGAATACGGTCGAATAATTCGATCGAATAATTCTTAACGGCATTCGGGGCCACTGCACTGCAGATTCCGACATTCTACGTGTTATAATATTAAATTATAAAACAATGTACCTACGTACACAGTTTATATGTGTTACAGTGAAACTGTATTCTCAGTGAAAATATATTCTTCTCCAAGCTGTCATTGATATTAAATTTGACCGGCCTTTCTTCAGCCGTATGTTTGTCTGTGTATTTTCCTTTGCTTCTCTTTTTATGAAACGGACTGATTTTGTTTCATTGAAATAAACCAACATTTTAGGCCGGCAAATCATCGACTTGGGCCAATAATTTCAATGATCGTGACCAGTGAAACCATGTTGTCATACAAATCTATTACTTGATACATTTTCACTGAGAATACAGTTTACTGTAACATATAAACTAATTAAAAGATAATTTTATGCATTAAATATCACATATAAAGAAATAAAGAATAACGATAATTATTTTTTCCGATAATCCAAATGATAGTTTTATTAATTGAGAAACGTTTCTTTGATTTTAATAGGCGGATGTGCTTTATTATAATCTCAAGTTTATTATGAACTAAAAACAAAAATCAATATTGGTCCCACGAGAAAAATATACATAGATTCCAACGAGAATTTATAATTGATATAAATGAAAGAAACTGCATATAGGTCATTATTTTATTTATAAAATTAAATCAACGATTTATTTACCCTCTATGATTTAGTCGCAATAGTTTGTAGGTTAAATTAATGCACATTTATAAGCTCTAATCGATCGATCAATCTTATTTTATGAATCTATAAATAATCAAGAGTTGTTTTATTGTTTTTGATATTGAAAAAAAAATACAGAGAAACAACACAGTTTTTCTTGTAAACAAAGAAAGAAATAATTTATGGCTTTTTTTAGTTTTCTTGAGTCTTGCACGCCATTTGTGTTATTATATCGGATATATTTCAAGGACTAATCGCAGCTTTGCGACGTCGCAGTGGGTAATGAAAGTGTTTTGTGGTACAGATTTGTTATTTTTTTCCGCATTGCTTGGAAACCCGTTCGAAGTGAACGTGTCCGGTTTGCCTTCGGTTGAAGGAAACGCCATCTCGTCTCCGCTTTTGCATGTTGGTTATCATTATCATGAACGACTTCTAAGAAATGCAGCCAACCGTGATTGTATCTCAAGTCCTAATGCATTTGTTTTCATGCTGGTTTGATATATTAGCAGACAAATCATTAATTTAAATTGTAAATAATACATAATATACAAAGGTATGATATTATAATATAAGAGTCGTTCAGAAAAAGACATTTTTTCACATTGCATCAAATATGCATGAAAATCAATTAATCTACTATTTACTATTTAATGATAATCACTTGTTAATTAAATCCATAAATTATGAAAACAATTCAACCCGTAGAAAAAAGACATTGTTTTCACTTTGAAAAAAGTTGCATGAAATATAGCACTGAAGAATCAATTAAATCCGTGATATAATTGTTGAGGATTTCAAAGAGCGCTTGATGGAATTTCAAAATCAAATTTGAATCGTTTGAATTTTGTACTTTTCCATTCTTTTGAAAACCTGTTTCGATTTCGGCATCTTCATGTATTTCAAAGTCATCAATTGAACATTTTTAGATAGTTAAAATAGGTTAAATTTCTCATTTTTGACATCGATAATCATTCAATAATGCAATGATCTAAAAATAATCGTGAACCTGGAAAATGGAGAATGAGCATTATCATATTTATTTATCGAGTCACAATAATAATAAATGGTTTTATTTATTTTTAAACCAGCATGACTTTGAATTACTATTTTATGACCTATTACTGGAATGCAAACTGGTAATTTTGCATAAATATTATCAATTACTATTCGGCATTTTCAATCGATATTATTGTTGAATATGTAATGAAATGATAGTTGTAATAATAAAACAATACATTATGATTCTACACTACAGGAATCATTATTGAAAACTATTTTTTATATTCTTATCGAAATGTAATAAATGTGTAAGATTTACTAATTAAATTCCAATACAAACAAAATGTTTCGTTTTTAATTATTTTAAAAATATAAATTTACATACCTATACGTGACATAGACAACTAAGACAAATGCACATTTTATCGTGTTCTATAGAGTCATAGACAACGACTATTACAAGTCAAAACACATCAGATTGCTTTGAAATATTGTCACACAAAATTATGTTCAGTTTTTCATCGTGCAATAATTTGAAATTGGAAGTGTTTTTTGAATAGACTGTTTGACAGATATAAGATGACCTCTAAAATGTTAAATTTTTACGTTGCAGAAATTGCATGTATACCACCATTGAACTTTATGTCAAGAAATGATTAAAAGCAATACTCTTGTAGAGACATTATTTTGAACGGTGCGGGTAGTTCTCTGATGGTATCCTATAAATATTAGTAATCTTGATTTTTGCTGTAATTTATAGAAGCTTGTTTTCAATCATTCTTTCAATGTTAGATTTTTTATGAATATATCTTAAGAAATTCATAAGTCGAAATATTATTTTTTTTTATATAGTGAGCGTCAATATAAAATTTAAAATAACTTTGATTATTCCACGTATTGTAGCGTTATTATCGTTTGTTATACGCATTAATCTTACTGATAGGTTTGTGATTAACGACGAAACGTTAGCAATGAAGAACTAAAATTAAAATCAATGAGTGCATATTTTGAAACATAAATCACTACATACCGAAGGAAATTAGTAATAAAGCTAATCTATGAAGGTGAGTTTTTTATAAATGTCAAGAATTTGTTCACTTTTTTGCAATCGATAGACCCAATTACTCTTGTCAGTGAAATGGAAAAAAAAACATAACACATTGTAGGTTAAGTAATTATTACTGCAAATAAATAATCAACAATCTTAGTTTATGTATTCCTGTTAACTGAAAAACTGGCTCAGTGATGTTGGTTCTAATTTATGACGACGATTCTTATGAAAACATTCAGTTCATTATTTTACTAAAAGTACAATATGGCCGCCAAAATAAAATAATGTTGCATAATTTTATTTGAGTTTAATGTTACGGATATTGCCTAAGATAATAGCGTCGTTAAATTTAAGCCGATATGTCCAGCATTTGATTAATATTGAAATCAAAAATCTGTTAAGATAACTCTCATAGTCTTAATCATTACGTAGATGTCAGGTCTACATATAAAAAATGTTTTAATACCTCTCTAGATGAACAGAATTAATTTTTATTTGACATATTACGTTCTTATGTAACTCGATTGATTGATAGATGTCATTGTTTACCCGCTAATAATTTTTATAAAACTAAACAAAAGAATGTCTGTTCTTTTTTCTGAATACGAATTCACATGCTTCTTTTGTTCACGTAAGCTTCATTCATTTATTCTAAAATAAAACTTTAATAAACCTCGGAACAACAGTGGCATCGTTTGAATATTAAGTTTTTACACATCAGATAAAAGTTTCATTAAATTGTAATTATTCTTACAGGAATAAACTTCTTTGTTGGTCATTAAACAATATTTACCATTAAATCGATATAAACAATCATTGTTTTATCTCAATTTCTCTATGTATTCGCGTTTTTTTTATTTTCAGCTCACATTTATTTTATTAACATAAACTGGTATTTTTTTTAATAAATACATTGAATATAATCATATTGACTGATTAAATAATTGGAAAATATTTCAATATTCATTCGCTTTTTTTCCCGAAGTAGTAGGCCTATAAATGAATCTTTTTTTTTGAAAAGAATAGTGATTCAAATTTGCACTACATCTCGAATTTCAATGTTAATTGGAAAACTTAAAAAAAAGCGCTAAGCAAACTTTCCTTGGGAATACGAATTGAAGACCGCAACACGAAACGATAAATCTTCAACCACTGGAGTACGTCGGTTAGCATTTGTTTTCATTTGACACTCATAGTATTATTATATGTACATTGCTCGCGGAAGCCTAGCGAGGAATTGCTCAACTTTAGTTTGCTGTTCGGCCGCTTTGCGAATAGCGCCGCTAGCACTATGGACATAGCATAGCAACGATTTTTTGGCCGCGTTTTTTTTTAAATATTGACTGATTTGTATTATGCTGGTAACCATATAATTTACTATTTCTAGTTTTGAGCATGATATTTTCTTTATTTAGCCCAAATATAAAGCTAAGAGATATAAATATTCTTAAATTAATTTTACAACATTGTTTCAACAGGGAACAAGTTATATTATATATTTAAATGCTAAACTTAATTGCATCCGTTTGGAACAGTGTTAGAATCTTAAATTTTATTGATTTCAGTATTTATAACAAGCGGTTTAACCTTCACCTGTTTCTATATCATGTCCATTATTATTAAATGTTATAAATTTCGACCAATATTTGCACAATATTTATAAATAATTAGAAATGCTTATAATAATAGCAGCTTTATGTTACAATTAATACAATTTCTTAAAATTAATGATCGATTTTCTAGTTTAATACCGTTTAAAATTATAATGATATAACCCCCGATATTGACATAAATAGTATATTTATAACAGCTTTGCTTTCAATTTATACGCACGTTATGCATTCAATCTTTTACGGCCTTAAAAATCCCAAAACTATACGGAACAAGTGAGATAATTCGGTAAGAAAAATAACAATTTATTTTAGTTCTACATAAATTATTTTATATATTTGTTGATAGCTATTTCGGCTTACAGTTCTGACGAAGGCGTAAGCTGAAATAGCTATATATAAAATAATTTATGTAGAACTAAAATACATTGTTATTTTTCTTACCGTATTATAATGGAGTTCTAACAAGTAAATGCCTACTCAATCAATAAAGTAAGATAATTTATATTGTACCAAGGAATTGTGATAATTATGAACTATTTTATGTCTAGATAAAATATAATTATGAATATGAATGTCTGTAGCATAAAATATCGTTTCAAATGATTATGTCGTTATAATGAATAAATGTATGTGTAATTAAGACATAAAGGGTGGAAATGTGGTATTTGATTATTATATGTATAAATCCAAACTGATTCAAAGACAAAAATCTTATCCCATATTTTTTTTCAGTTGAGTTGCACTTTATGGAATTTGAATTTTAAATATGAATTTGACGTACCAAAAATTATATATTTACATATATTTAAATAATTGATACAATGTAAAACAAACGCATTTAAATATTTATTCAATACATTAATAAAGTTGCATGTTTATAAGTATTTCTAATTCCGCATGTTTTTAAAATTCACTTACCATAAAATAATTATAGAATAAGATTTTGCAAGCAACTTCAGTTATAAAACCACTTGTGCGCAATTTTTTTTATACAATACTTATCGAAAAAAAACTTATATTTACCTATATAATAACCACTTTCAAACTTGTATGAAGTACTTGTTAAAAATCTGAATAAAATTGCAATAAAAACAGGTTTCCGAGACAAGTATCATTGCTGAACATTGCCGATTATTTGAATGATCAAAATCATTATATAAATACTTTGAATATTTTTTTACGATAATCAAAACACTTGCACATTCATAATAATATGATTTTTATTTGTTTAAACACTTACTGACCATATACTTAAAAATCAATAACAATTAACATACTTTTTTTTCGTTGCTATAGTAACTACCCACAGCATGGTTACGATGCAAAAAGTAGACTTCTTTCAATTTATATACATAAATCAAATATTAAGTTATACGCATGGAATATTTTTTTTCGAATGTGCAGATGTGGACAAGATATACATTAAAATTTATTTCAGCGGTTTCACTGAATGACATTGAGAAAAATATCATATTTAAATTAATTTATCTAGACTATTAAAAAAAAGATATCTAAACAGCCTAAGGAATCACGAATCAATTTATTTATTGCCGTTTTAATCAACCAAATAATTATTATTAATTTGGATAAATGCGATCGTGTTTTGGTTTATATATTTCTAATGATTAAAAAGTTTAGTGAAAATTATAGAAAGTTTCTCGTCATTGAACGGATTTCAGTCACGAATTTATAATACTTACTATGTTTATTTGAGCATCTAAAAACAGGGGCAATCATATAAAAAATATGGATTTTATTTGGTTTCCATGTTTAGTTATTAACGTTTCAGATGTATGAATGTATAACGTGAATAACAGAATAAATAAATTGATAGTACAATTTTTGCAGCTGTACTCCTACTAACAATTCACAAAAATGGTTCCAGTACAGTGGAACCCCGATCTTACGTTCTCGCATTATACGTTTTCCCGCGCGAAGCGTTCATTTTCTATAGTCCCGGCATTTAGTTTATATATAAAACTTTCCCGCATTCATCGTTTCCCGCATTTAACGTTTGTTTTATACGGTACCTTGAGAAACGTCGAGTCGGTGTTTCACTGTATTATGAGATAGTGAATGTCAAAAAATATTCTTCGTTATATTAGGTAGACATCGCAGATTAAAAATGCATTTTCTACAAACGTGTGAGAGGCGATTGATGTTTCTAAAATATATAATTAACAATACATCCTTTGTTGCTGGCCTATTCAAAATATTCATAACACTTTTACAAGCTTTTAGCACAAACTCTAAAATTATTTTTTGATTCGAAAGCTTAAATTACATTAGGATGTGGTTGATAATACTTTCGTAAAATACTATTTTCCCATATGGGCTCTTAAAAAATTGAACAAACAAATCATTTTATGAATTAACTGGCGAGTACCCGACGTGCGTTGCAATTCCATTGAAAGAAAGAAAGTGTTTGTGCTTTATTTCTGTTTATTGAAGTGCTTTTAGATACATAATATTTTTTGTTTTTCTTTCTCATTGTAAATGGCTGTACTAGTAAAAAAACTTCCAAACTGGGCGTCCACCCAACAAATCACCAAAGTTTTATCGCAATCAGATGAACAGTATAGGGATGCATACGGGGCAAACCAACAAACATTCATTCCTATATATATTTATATTTAAAAAAAACCTTCGTAGGCGTCCACACAACAAATCACCAAAGTTTTATCGCAATCGAATGAACGGTATTGGAACGCATACAGAACAAACAAACGTTCATCTATATAATATAGATGTATGAAAAAAATAGAATTAAACCATCGAGCTTCATAGGAAAATAGATGTGTAATATTTTATAGTACACCTAGATATGACTTGTGCATTCGCAGCGTAAATTCCTGTTCGACAATTGTAATGAAATTATTGCTCAACATATCAGCTAAGTTCTTCGAAATGCCAAAGAACTCGGTTTATTATTATTTCCCCACTGAAATCAACCGTCATAAAATATAAATCAACTCTTGCAGCCATTGATTTCACTTGCCAATGTTCATCGACATAACAACAATTTAGCAAAATTAACTGTTATAACAGTTTGTTGATATTGGCTATCGAGACCGGTGAGCATTGAGTTTTATTTAAAATAGGATAAAGGACTATTCCACAAACTGAAAGCAGTCATCCTTATATCATTTTATAATATGCTGCAAAAAACAAATTGCTGGTTCGTTAAATTATGCTTTTCGATAAGGATGCTCGCTCAATCAAACAGTGAATTTCTCGGGATGCATTTGATGCTCGTGTATCTCGTATGGATTGGAATCGCCCCAAATCTGACAATTTGCTTGTTCAATTATTCTTTCATACAAAAATGAGCCTAGTCATTAACAATGACTTAGTGACTAACGTTTCTCGAACGGAGAAGTAACTTTAATAATAAAATTTTATTATTAGCACACGTCGTTCAACACTATAAGCTTCCATGGTGATTTGCCGTACACTAAGAAACCATTTTGGTAAAAAATTTGACAGATGTCACTTTAAGCAACTTAGCTGCTATAACCTAACAAATTTAGAGCGTCGTTATTGAAAGATTATACTATATAATCACGATCGGTTTCGTTCGGAATGTGAACATTCTGTATACTGCAAGATGGTTAATTAGTGCAGTGCATAAAGTGAATTTTCCAATGCAAGTTGATAAAGGGTTCATTGATATGTCTTAAATCTTATAATAATGCTACAGAAATATGTTAAGTAAAATTCAATGACGATTATCTGCTTGTAAGAATTTGAAACAATGTACAGTTGTTGAAGGATATCAAACGCCGTTTTACATTGTTTGTAATTTCGTCGATGAATAAATATCTAAAGTTCATTTAGTACTGTAGTCTGAGAACCTCCTATGAAGGAAGCGAATATCGCGGTTACTTAACATGTATGTCATGATTTTAGTATTGTGCTAAGATAGGTATTAGCATAAATAGATATGGAACTTAATACCACGCATGCGCGACCACTAGGTTAATGCTTAACAATGATCAGTTGCCCAATAACACGTGACTATCATTTTCAAATCCATTAAAATTCCTCAGAATAATAATTTGAAACAACACGTAGACTTGTCTACTACCTTCCAACAGGCGTCTTACTAAGCCAAAATCATACAATTTAACGCCATCTTTAAAACTAATTTTCACAATTACTCTATACAATTCATTTAATATATTGTATACCAAATTAATGATGAAAACTCTGGCGTTGTAAAATATATGATAATTAAACTATTATCCGTATTAATTCACTTATGATTATCTTAACGGAAACGGATTTGAAGGAAAAAATGACAGTATTTATAAATGCTTAATTGAGTGAATATTATTTTATTTTTTTAATTTTAATTTTTTTAAAAAAAAAATATTTGGCATTACAGCTTGCATTTTGTGATGAGTCTTTTTTGCCAAATAGACCTGATCATGTATGTGTTGAGTTATTTCTTACTAGCAATTGTTGATGCACAATGCAATGAATATAAACTATTTAATTTTCAGTTTCTTTGTTGACAAATTTACTTGGAAAAACCCATTTTTATTAAATATCAATATTAACTATGAAGCTTCTGGTGGCCGCATCAAAATCCTCTCGTGGCCGCAGAACCACTGTTAACTAGAATGTATAAGAATTATATTTCAATGTTTTTTTATATTTATTCATTTTTTTGTTTCAGGTAAGCTGCTCTGCATTAATGTTACTGTCTCATTAAAACGGTAAAAGTATGTCATCGAGATTCGAAGAAATGAAACAAAACCTCTTTGTAAGTAGTTAAGAATTAATTTGAAGCTATTATTTGACGAAGCCCCTATGCATAGATAACTTGTTAATTATTAATGAATCTAGGTCGTAATATTGGTTTGACCCACACTGGTTGTATGAATTATTATACCTATTGAACGATATTGAGAAAATTTTCAAAATCATCTAACGAATTCCTGTGATTTATATTTTTACACAAGTTTTTCAAAGATGAAATATACGGGCATTTTATTTTACTGATAAAGCTTTAGATACATTTAATTGCTTGAATATTTGTGTCGGTAACAAGTCGCCCTACGAATCTACATTAAAAGCTTGGATATTGCTGGCATACAAATCATATGGGTTTTAGAATTTACTTATTTTTGACGATTTGTCTGTTATATGATTATTTTTGTTTCGGGTACAATCAACATAATTTCCGATGTTATCTTAGTACAATTTCTTCGACAAACCAAATGCATAATTTCAACTAGACTATCGTATAATATAAATTCAACTACACTTTGAACTTTAAGCAGATTGCCATTCCTCTCCGGTACTTTTACGGTGATTTGTTAAGCGGTGTAGTAATTGTGTTTTGTGTAATTTTATTTACAAATCGTAATTAATCTCATTCGTCCAGCTTCATTCATTTTGATAAAAGAAGTTTATAAATAAAAACATTGAGCCACCGATTGCAGACGAGAATAATTATGCTACAATATCAAAAGATACTTAGGCGAAAGAACTGAGGTTTTTTTTTCTTCACAAAAAACATTGTTAAGAAATTAAATATTATATAATATGTTAAACTATTCCTACACTACATTTAAAGAGGTGTTATATAATTGTTCTGTATTGTGTTTGTTTTTATTTTAATTGAAATTTCTTAATCAGATATGTTTGAAGCCCAGACAAATTTACACCACAATGCTGCAATTCTTTCGACTATATTATTATCATGAGGTTTTTGGCCACCCTCGAAAACCTTTACATAATATTTATTGAAGCAGCTTCGAATATACGCCAATAGGTCACCTATTTTTTTATTCGATATATCTACTCTGAAACAAAAGTAAATATATATTGCTGGCCTTTTCTCTAAAACTTCTCGCTTCGTATCTTTCTACTTTCCTTTTACAACTCCTACTTTCTTACCGTATTGAATTATGTTTGATAAAGTTAAAATCTAACTTTTAAGGTGTACACTGACAATAGTTGGTGGAAAAGCTTATATTAAAAATAATAAAACATGTTCTATTCCACAGTTATACTATTGAGATCAGGACCAGTTTCGCTCATCGTGAGCATTTTAAGCTGAGATGAATCAGTTGACAGTGATGAATGAAGCCGGTTCTGATTTTAATAATTTCATTGTGGAATAAGTACAAAACACGTTTTACTTTTTCAACATGAAAATCATATGTAAAAACATTGCAATCGACTTTCCCTCCGATTGTGCTCTCTTTAAGTCTAATCGCATAACAATATAGTTTAAAGGATTAAGGTTGGCCCGAAGCATGTTTATAAATCTTGATTGTATTAATCCTTTTAGCTCTTCCCGATTCGATTTTTAATTATTTTATAAAAATTATTTCAATGATAAATGCCAACCACCTTTAACAGTCTGTTCGTAAATCTCGTTTTGTATGGTCAGACATGTTTATGTGTTGCTTAACCTTAATGCACAGGTCGCGTATGGTGACCCTTTGCGTCATTTCTCCATCTTGGACGCACAGTTCTGTCGAACAGATAATATGCAGTTTCAAGCACTGAAATTAAAGGGGCGTAGATAATACTGTAAAACTCATTAAAAGATAAGAGTTTTCCATGAAAGTTATTAAGTTCTTAAAAAACAGAATATTGAAGAAAAGACAAAAATCCTGACTAAGTAAAACATTTCTTATAAACAATGGTTAAAAAGGAATTATTAAGATCGAAATACTTTTTCAATTTTGATTCGAGTTGCTTCTTTTCATGAAAGAGGACCATGTTATAATGTTTCAAGTTTTGCTTTTCGATATTGTCGTTTTTGCTTCTATATAACTCAATCAAATTAATTTTTAATAAGAAAACAAATTTCACGAACTTAATTAAATATAAATGTAACCTTCTTTCTAATGAATAAAAGTTATTATTATTGTCTGGTCACTCTATTAATAAATAAATAACGCAAATTTGATTTGATAAATATCTCAATGACAGACCCAATATTTACATTTATACGAAAGAATTAATTCAAATTAACATTGACATATGAAAGATTATCTTTGATAAATGAAGAAATAACAAATGGCACTAGTTTAAATAACATTTTGAATATGCATAAGCATACGTTTGTTCGGTGATAATATTAAATCGACACTCCCTATTTGTATCACGTTTTTCTCATTTCGTTGTCTACGCATTCAGTTCTATGGGGAAAGTTTCTACTTCACTCTTTACTTCTTTTTATTTACAATTACGTTTTGAATCTTTGATACGCTATTCTGTAAAAAGTAAGCAGTTTCGACCTACACATAGCCTGCCTATAAGTAATCGTGTATTATTTGAACTTTTGGCCGTGGTGTTAGAAGAACCTTTGTGGTAATATCACTGTTAGCCACAATACTACTGAATATGTAATTTTGTGATGGATTGAGATATCTTGTTGAACTAAAAAACCGTTCACACGCATGCGTAACGTGTAATACGCAAAACGACAGACATTATTTGATTCATTGTCTGATGTCTAACGTAACGTAGAAGTAGCGACAGGAAACAAGATTGCGCGTGCACTACATACTGAGTGAGAGTGGGAATATGTTTATCAAATTTGTTTCATCTAAATTAAAATTCCCGCTTTTCTGTAAAGTGTTACTTGAATGAAAATAAAAGTAAAATCGAAAATTAATACATAAAGTCTATCTGTCAAAAGTTGCGTTCGCTAAATCTGAATTAGGAAAAATCGAATTCTCTCATGTTAATAGTGTTACCGTTTATTAAAAAAATTTACCTTTTTAAATTCATTAACGACCAGAGTTAAATTGAATTGAAATAAATAGCTTAGGCCTTGGTTGCAATATTGACCTTTCACAAGCGAAATTAAATATTATAGTTTCATACAAATAAAAGCGAAATCAGAAACACTCACACATGCTGTTGTGAAAGGACCCGCATGTTTAAAAAAAATCAAGCAATATATACGTCGAAGGTTGCCAATAACGAAAATATTTAATAATGTGTATATTGCGACCCACTTAATCATATCAAGTGGTCAACAATCTTGAGATGTTCCATAAGGAGTTCATAGGATCAATATTGGATGCGGAAACGTCCTTTTTTTTAAATCATTGCGCCAGTAAATTTGATTTAATGTTTTCTTGATAAACGGAAAATATTATTCGTGTTCTTGTTTCAAGGTTGAGTGCATGGTTCTGATATTCCATATGCGAAATATGTATTAGTAGTCTTTTAAAGTTCAAAGTATTATATTATTATAAAAATCGTGTAACAATAATTTATTAGTACTCTATAGATATATAATAAAAGCAACTTTCATATTGATACAATTCAAGCGAATGATAGCGTATCACTATTCATTAAAAAAGCATTTATCTAAAAAACATAATTTTATCAAGTGCTATGATTTAAAATATTAAATAAATTGTATTAAATATGACATGTTTCAGATCAATCGATTTTATAGCTGTATACTGTATACTAAATAAGATTAGCTTTTGATCGATTAATAAGAGATCGATTCACTTTTACAATAGATTAATCGCTTTGAATTTCATTTTAAAGGCACGAATGAAAGTTCAATCTAGATGTCATTGTCTAAGGCAGCCATCTTGATAAATGCGCTGTCACTTTTAGAATCATTTCAAAATCTTTATCACGTAACTTGTATAAAACAACAATGTTTTGTTTTTGTGTCACGAAGTTCAATGTCTGGATCGCTCTCGTGAAAATTACGTCTACATATATTATATGTACATTATCTTGGTTTTGCTTGTATACTTAAATACGTAATTTATTCATTATTCCATTTTTGAATTTGCCAGAAATGCCAACACATAGATGTCGTTAAATTAAAACTTTTTGTGTTGTAATTATCTTCATTGGCGTACCATCGCCGTTGAATTTATCATTTAAATAAAAATAACACAACTTGTCTTTAAAAAAATGGTTAAACTTATCATTTCTTTTTTAAAGGACTTTTGTTTCAATGAATACGGTACACACTTTCCAATGAAGAAAAAATGTTCATTTATTTGATTTTTCCTACCGCCATTGAATAGTTATATTAAATATGTTTCATGTGTTAGTAATTATAAGTCAATTTTTTTTTGGGAAAAGAATATTTTTTTGTACTCAAATATATAATTTGCCTTTTTTAATAATATTTTGTATTTTTGCAGTTATTTATGTAAGATTATAAATTTAATATCATAATCGTTATAAATATGTATGTAGCACTAATACCTACACCACTGGAAAATTAGTGATCGTTTAGTTGGAATATTAATAGCACATTTATTATGTGGTTTTGTAAAATAATATAAATAGGGTTCATTGCCTTACATGTTTTATTATTAAAACCAGAAGGAAAAACAATAAACTTCCAAATTTAAAACGAAGATAATCCATCATTGTAGCAAAACGAACAGTGAGAAAAATTTGTATTTTTTTACACAGGTATATGTAAATATATATTAAACAACTAATGGTGCATTTTGGACACTGACTGTAACTATGTGTGGCCACTTTTAAAAATTGTTGTCAAGAATAATTATTAATGCCAGTAAAATCCTCACTAAAATTTAAAAAAAGAACCAGCTTTGTATATAACTCTCGTTTTCGAGCTACATTTTTTAAAGAAAAAAAAGATTGATGTCATTGCACAGCGGGTGACGATTCAATTTATTAGTTTTCTATATGAATTTCGCTATTTTATACGTTTATTTAAATTATGATAAGTGATTTTTTGTGTGATTTTGCATAGGTTTGATTCATTTGTTTAATAAATCTACACATAAGTTTTCGCTTCTTGTGAATAAATTTTGTTCCGACACTTTGCATTTTGATTTTTCTTTTCATGTCGGTAATTTTCAATCATCATTTCTATTTTCGGCTTATTTAATATTTTTTGGAAAAAGATGCATTAAATTATATTTAATCGTTTGAAATTATGCCTTAGCTCCTACAATTTCTATGTCGAGTCTAACTTGACATCGTGTAGATAACGCGCAACTCCCATGACTGTCGAGTCCCGCTCGACATTGTAAAACTTGTTAGGAAAAATATTTTTTACTAATTTTATATTATCCTTATTTATTGTAATTTGTGCCTTAGTTTAAGTTTGTAACATGTCATAATGTGGAATATTTTTCGGTATTTTGTTTTACCATGCTAATAAATATTATATTGAGTTTCTGTAAGGTAAAAAGTAATATATTGACGAGTGCAAAGGGTTAAACCAAAGAAATTATATTTTACTACTGCTTTTTAAGTAGCCGACTCCACAGAAAATACTAATATTATCGTACAATGTGACTAAAGTGATAAAAAATATTTATCGAAAAAATCACATTTATAATAAATTACTTTCAACTTTCTACGTAATAAATATTTATTTATACATTTAATAATAAAATTATTTAATAATTTAATGCCTTAGCAAGCAAACAAATTCCCGATTCTAAATAAAAAAGAAATATAAAATTTATTAAATCTAACGAGTTTTAATTAAAAATTACGTTACGTTTAATTTTAAATAATCTTGTAAAAACCCAGATTTTTTTTCACATTATTTATAATTCTAAAAACATATTTTTTTGGGGTTATTTATATAACTGTTTGATTATTCGTTAGGAAATTACACTTACACCAGTAAAGGCACTAAATGGAGAAAACTATTATTGGAAAGTAAATCCACTGCAGCTGATTATGTTGCCGATTCAAAAAATAACGTAAAAAGGAAATTTACTATCACATTATCTTCACGATTTTTTGTTCATAATTAGGATTATAAATCGTCAATGGAAAATTTCTCAGTTTGCCCAGTTTTGATTTATCCGTAATGCTATGTCGTCTCAATATTATTTATTACATATACTGCAGTAATGATAACATTCGAGTAACGATAAATCGATTGAACTAGATTCCGTGAATTATTTTCTATTAGTCTGCTTTCACTTAAAGACATCGTTGGGATAATTAAACTCCATATTGTGCAACGATTTTAATGTATTCATCGTCATATCTGATCATATTAATTCATATAATTCTTTTGAACTTCGTTTGTTTCTGTTCTTTTTATTTCAGTTGAGCGCTGAAAGCAATTTTGCATTGATTATTTGCATTCATTTGTTTTACCATACATATTTGAAACCAATATGAAATAAATGAAATCTACCGAAGTTTCTCATCTAATTTAATTACTATATCGTTTTTTTTTCACAACTATTTTCCGAAGAGGTTGAAGATAAGACTAGTTGTTGGCCAATCGCTTTGGATGAGCGTTATTTTTAAGATTGAGAAAGTACGTAAACGTTACAGACATATTATCTGTCGACTTAAATCCATAAATCGACTGAAAAAACAGTTTGCGAAACTGTCGATACTGGAATTCGGTCCCGTTGTCACTTCAACCGAATAAAGCGCGGAAGAGTTTCAACTGGTCTCACTTTTTTAAAAATATTTATCATGTATATATAACAATACAAAGCTTAAGAAAAAACTAAATAGAATACTTTGATAAACAAAGCATGCAGTCAAGTTATCAGGAATAAACAAAATACTATAAGAAGTGCAAAAACTTCTGTTATGTAAAAGACACTTAAACTATTTTGAAGGACTAATCTGGCTAAATGCGTTTGCTGTCAGTAACGGGAAATAAGTTTTTCATTCTTAAATAAATCGTTTTCTAAATAGCTAAAAACTAATTGCTCGAATCTTTAGATTTATTTAAAAGTTCAGCAAAAATCAATTTAATCCAGTTCAATCTTGACAAATTCTTGAATGCAGATTTCTAATTCAGAATACGATAGACAATATTTTTACTGCAATTTTCTTGGTTGCATAATTATGAAGTGGTAATAAAAGATATTTATTTACTTGGAAAAAATAATCAATTTTCTTTGCAGCGGTGAAAGATAACCCATAAAAGCTTAAAACCGAAAAGACATTTTGACTAAGCATTTTGTTAATTAAAGATAAAACTCAGCAATGCATCACTGCTGAGTATAAATAATATGTGAACTGCAGTGCTCAACTTTTAAAATCAATCACTATAATAGCCATTAAAAGTTAAATTTTGACAGACCCGAGACTAATCCGACCAATACTGGACTAATTATTATTCATGTCATTATGCAATCGAGCCCGTTTGTTTTAGATTAACGAGCAAACAGACTGTTTGAATTAATTCATGTCATAAAAAGTGTTTTTATGAATAGACTAATAACTACTGCAGTGAACAAACACATATTATATATGTTTGCTAGCAATTGCACACGCAAAATTCTTAATTCTAGATTTATAATCAAACTTTTTTTTTTTAAATATTATGTTCTATTTTTTGAAAAAAGATGATTTATTATTATCAATCAAAAAAAAACACCATTAGTAGTATACCTCACAAATAAAATGATCACAATACTTTATACATATGCATTTATTACTTATAACAACTTTGTTCTGTAGCACAATATTTAAATAAGATTAATAAATTAATCGTCATATTTGAATGTATCGATTATCAGAAAGAACACTTTGAGTGTTCTGATATACATCATTTAAACTCATCCAAATCATTGCTGTTTACTGTAATTCACATCCTTATTTCGATAGGTAATCATGTAATAAAAATTTATAATTATGTATGTTGTAATTCAAACAAAAATAAATAATGTATTCGGGCTTAACTAAATCACCAACCGACAACTGCATTGCCTATTAAGGAACTCACGCCTGCAAAATTTTTGACAGGGATTGCAAGATTACCATAATACACAGAATTCAAAGACAACAAAATAGAGAAAACAAAATTGTCTTTGAATCGAACCAATACGGTATGTTTTTATTATTTTGGCAAGAAAATAGTTCAATGATAGATTATAATATGTTCATTGACAAGCTTGTTTAACATAAGTGTAAATGATTGCATTATATAAATACTTATACTGATAAGTTAGTGTATTTATCTGGAGGCGACTACCTGACAACGTTCAACTCTCATTGTTTATATCTAAAACTGCTTATAACACAGCAACAAGGACCATGATATGTCAGTGGAAGGTTTCTAATGAGATCAATCAGAAAAGGCAATGATTAAAATTATTGTCTTATTGCAAAACCCGGACTAAGAAAAGCAAGGTCGACAAGTTTTTGCAAGTTGAGTGTTGAAAATTATAACAATGTCTCCTGTTGCTAGCCGACGCCCAATCCAATCAAAGGCGTATCCACAATGTTCAATATCTGATAATATAATATATCAGCTTTTTAAGTATCGATCTCACGACATATTATATTATACCCAGTGAGTATTTTTTATAACAAACATGTTTAGCATTGATATAGCTGAAGCGGCAATATATAACAATAAAGTTTTTTTGTGCATTGTTGTTTATCGGCATTTAAAAATTTACGATGCTATTTAGCTTATCATAGAGACAACTAATCTTTGATCTTTCATCCAAAGATGCTGACATATTGACTTTGAAAAAAGCCCATTGTGTTTTTGTTTATATTTTTCATAAAAATAATAACTATGCCCACCATGTTATGATAGTTTTTTTGGATGCCAAAGTCAGTTAGTTTTATAAGCAAAATTGAAAAGCTACAAAACGCTTTCGCTATCTTTAAATAATTGTGGCATAATCATCAATTTTCTTTTTTCTCTTGAATAACAAACACATTCTATTTGAACTTTAATTACCAATAAGGTTTTCGATTGAGGGTGCTTGATGGAATTTCAATATCAAATTTGAATTGTTTGAATTTTATACTTTTTTTTACGGATGGACTTAAACTGACATCCGTGCACTTGAAATTCCTGAAGATGTCGAATGACGAAACCCGGGTCGTTAGCGACATAACTCATGGAAAAGTACAAATTTCAAGCAATTAAAATTTAATTACCATTTTGATTTTTTACTTTATAAGTTAAAACAACATGTATTGTTTTTTTGACAGCTAACTATTTGAGCATTACGACATCGTCAGAGCTCATAACTATGACGTTCTGTTTTATTAGACAATTTATATGGTATCGATTTTTGAATAAACATTAAAAACATCATTGTCCAATGTGAACATGATTTTATGCTCACGCGAAAACACGTATAGGTGTTGTTTTGTTGGCAAAGAGTTGTTATCTATCCCAGAGTCGTTGATTTGTGGCCACGTCGAGCCTTGGGCAATTTCATTTTAGTTGTTAAGTCAAAATTGCTACAATTATAATTATATCTCGGGAATTGTCACGACTCGAAAATAATTGGAGTGATATGGAATTTTGATTACATTTGCAACGATTGTCTTAAGTTGGGCAATTTCACGAAATTAAAAAGTGATATTATTATAATGAGAACATTTTCAAAAAAATAGTATCTCAACGCAAATTGTTATGCATAGTGAATAAAAGTAAAATATTGTTTCGCAGTAGCATTAAATATCATTTACAATATTGACATGAACGGGTAAAGTATTCAAAGCTATTATATCAGTACTTTTTGCACGGTTTTTTTATCGTTGGTTTGATTAATACATGAACCAATTTATTTAATTTCAAAAAAAGAACAATCATACTTTTATGGCTATTAAAAACAACTTTGCTCTATCCTTGCTTCGGCGTGTTTCCAAATAACGCATGTTGTGTTATTAACTATTTGACAATATACGCAACTGAATTTTAGGTATTAAGATCTTGTTTCATAATTTGCAGCGATAATGAGTTAATCTCTTTAATAAGATAAATCTCAGCGAGCTTGTGTAAATAAATACATTATTTTAAAAAGCATAGTCACGAACCGTATCGTTTTGTAATATCCAAACATTATAACACGTAATCCGTCAAAATATCTTATTGTATTGTTTTCTTTTTCTACTTTTTAAAACGAGTTAGCTTGTTCAAGTACCAAAAGTATCCATTGTAATGAGCCGTGTGCTGTAATAATAAATTTTGTAATGCACTGTTACGTTTTGTTGATTTCACCGAAAAAACTCAAGGGCACTTGTAGGTTTTTGTTCGATTTAAGATTGTTTACTTGATAAATATATTTACTGAATATTTTTTAATATCATTATGCATGTAATAGAGCTTTAATTATATTTCATGCTACTTAGTCACGAACAATAAATTAAGATAATATATTCCGCAGAGGTTATCTTTAATTGTTACATCATATATTATCATTTTAAATAAACTAATGTTAAATAATTCATTTTATATAACTTTGTAATTCTGATAATAAGGTTCTTCTTCCTACATAAATTACACTTGCACTGAAAAAATGTTGATAAATGTATAATGATTTTCCTTTAATATATTTCCATGCTATTTTTAATATTGTGTTTTATTCTTTTCTATATACATAGTTACATAATACTATTTGCGGTTTCTTAACATTTGCTTAGCCATGCAGTAGCCATTGCAATTCATTAAAATAAAGTGAAAATAATACTATGATTACCATGTATACGTTTCCGGGCATAATAAAACTAGTTTCTATTTTTTTGGCTTCTAAAATAAGCTCAATTAATGACAATTAAAAGTGGTCGACGATAATAAATCCTCTGCTTGACTTAATATTTTTAAAGATGTCGTGTAACGGAATACATTTCATAACTACTATTTCATCTATAAAGGGGCCCCAGCCCAGAAACTTAGCTTTATTCTTGTACTTTTCAAGAGTAGAATAAAATCAACTAAGTTATACTTTAACACAATGCTATAAGGAAAATTATGAGATATACCGACGATTTTTCCTCGTTTGAATAAATTGTTGTAAAGTAAAAAGTGTTGAACATGGCACGTTAACAATACGATAAAAAGCACGACTAAATGTAGACCTGATGCCACGATAGACTGTTTAGATGTGTCTAAATGATAAAAATGTTATTGTAGATGTAGACAGTCAAAACGGATGCATTATGAAATATTTTACGTGCATCGTTCAAAAGACATTTGGGCCAAGACCGTTGAGATAAAGTATAATAGTTATGTCGCATGAAACACAATACTAAATTGGTCTTGACAGATCTAGTATTACTTAATTATGTCACGATAGTTTATTATACATATTCTGCATTATATCAAGTGATGCGGCCATTTTGCTTGACTGTGGATAGTTGGCTGATGAACCAGTTAGACTGTAAGCGCTAAAAATATCCAAATGAACCACGCAATCGCATAAGCTTCTAGGTTGGTTTTATTTTCTAGAATTGAATAAATTAATAATGAGTCAAAACATAACAAAAAACACATAAATCTCTCATAAAAATGATGTAAATAACAAAAAATAAAATATTATGACATATCATTTTGACATTTTCGTGTATCAACGTTTAAGTGAACATAATATATTCAAATTTGGAAGAAGATTTACTGGCTCGTTCCAATAAATTTCACAAATCAATAATTATATAATACCATATATTCGGTATCAAAATAGACAAATCTGTACGAAATGCAAAGACAGTTATGTGCATTTTGTTCTTAAGTATTTAATGCGGACATTATTGGGACTGTTAACCTCGTTTGTAAATGCCAGTGGAATCCATCATGCCATATTGTAGGACATTTTTTTGGTTATTCGCAATTGTTTGTTCATAAAAGATGACTGTCGCGTGTTCGTAACATGTATCTATTTGGTAACTGTCTGTATTAACGCCCCTTTCGAATCTGACAGCTGTCGTTATGTGCCTGACAGTGAATTCGTGCACCTCTGACATCTGACTTATGCAAGTGAATGACCTTTATTTGACCTCTTTAAAATGGTGTACTCATAAAATCTCTTAAGTCATAAAAAATGACATTCAAATACCATTTAACACACCTTGACGTCTCTATATTAAAATAATACTGTTCGAGTAAATATTATAAAATAGCTAAATTTAATATACTGAAAATAGGTTATTGCCCTAATAGAATATGTACGTTCAAAATTTTTTCTAGTCATATTATTCCGTAGTTGATTAATTAGTGAAAAATCTAGACAAATTTACTATTTTATTTAATATATACCCGGAACGTGGTGCAGTGGTCAAGCCGTTGGATTCCGTGAGGGACAGCCCGGTACGAAATGATTTTTTCAGTCGATAAATCGATTCTGATTGAGGGCAATGTGAATTTTTGTGTTGGTAAAATTCCCTTCCCATCTTTCCGGTCCCAAAAAAGCGGGGCAAATAGCGATAACGATTAGCTATTAACACTAGTCATTTTCTCGTCCTCATATCCTTTCAATCCCTTTACTAATCGAATAAGAGAAGCTGAACAATAGAGTAACAATCAGTTCTCGTAGAAAAAAAACATGGTGAGATAAACTCCGAGAGTAGCTCACATGTTCCAATTTGGGAGCGGAAAAATATTTTATTTTTAATGCATTGTACGCTATCTCACCTATGGGTGCTACGCCAATCCGAGTGATTTCCCAAACGTAACTGTACAAATATCCCTGGCATGGTCGTACACACCATAAAGCTCAGTGTTACATTAATGCAGTACCTAAGTTTTAACTTTTGTACAATTTTGATCAAAATATATGACATTTTTTTACGGTCTACGCAAAAGCTAAATATAAATTACTCTCTGTTGGAAAAATATATTTAGATTGAATTCATCTTCAACACTTTTAACAAACGTGAGCATATGTAAAAACGTCACGTTTCTTCGAATACAGCCTGATTCACCAATGAACAATTTTGGATACGTGAACTGTTTGCTAACATATGTATGTTTCACATAATATGTTTATTCAGAGGTCACCAAACTACGGTCTGCAGGCTGGATCCGGCTAATCAAAGATTTTCGTCCGGCCCTCCAGAAATTCCCGATTTTTGCATACAAATTATCATAGTGAAAATATTAATTTTATAATTTGTCATGATTTGGTTATTGGCTGACGAAAACAATTTATTTCAATTCAATAATTGGAATACGATATGATCAGGAAGTGGACACAAAATGAGAAGTAATTAGGTATAAAAGGTATTTTTGTATGCGACCAAATGTTCTAATACTCGACAATTTCTTGTATATATTTGAAAGAACAAGTTGGTTGTCCCACCACCTCCCGTTATGTGTGTGCAATCGTTTTTCACAACTGACTTCCATAACGCTTTACGATCAATAAAATAAACGAATTTACTCATCACTTACTTGGCCCGAGACAAAGCTGCACGGTGCTGATCTTTAATTTGTTCTATATTCTCTTTCATTGAAATTCATAGAATGTAGCGCATATAAAAATGTAATTAATATTCTAACTGGATTCCGATACCAATTTATTAGTCGTCCGGCCACCCACATTTAAAAAAAATCAATTAGGCCCGTTTCCAAAAAAGTTTGGTCACCTCCGGGCTAAATGATAAATATCTTAAGTACGCCAGTGATTATTTTGCGTTTGAATGAATGAATATCGTAGCAGCTTTATTTAGACATTTGAAAATAGTTCTGCAATAACTTACAAAAGACAGTGCCGGAACAATTTTATTATTATGTAAGGTACGCGTAAAACTATTTAGTTTTTTTTTACTTCATCATCGATCAAAATGTAATTGCGTCATTCTGTACGTTGTTACAGCACTGTTCATGCATACTGAAACCAAGACATGTTGTGCTATTGTTTTGAACATACCACCAGTGAACATTTACTCTTAACTCTTACCACTCCGCGGGCCACGGAGTCTGGCCGAAAAGATTCTGTTAGGCAACTCCGTGGGCCAGACTCCCTGGCCCAGCGCTGGTATAAGTTTAATGGCAAATTTTTTATTAATTAACAAATACTTTTGTAGCTTAAAATTGATCACGTGTTTCATCCAACCCTACTGAAGACTTTCACTCACTTAACCAACACATTTTTTTAAATCAGAGAAGCTTACTAGTCCTGAGAAAATATGATCAGAGTGCAAAAGGTTAAGCATGTTTGGCTTCATAATAAACCATTTCACTTATAGAAACATTTACATATATAACAGCGATAGCATGTACATTTAAAATTCGAATTAAATTTCTCTTTCGACCGTTACAAGTCATACATTTTTCATGCTAATTTGACCGTTTTTAAAGCTAATTTTATGACAATAAAAGAAAAAGCTTTATCATTTTATAATATAATATTTTCCCGATCCGAGGTGTTGGTTTCCGTGACGGACCACCCGGGTGCAAGCAGGTTTTTTTTAGTCAATTCAAAGGCATGGGTGTTTGTGTGGTCAAAAATCACATCCCACCCTCCCGATCCCAAAAGCGGCTCGTAGTGAGAACTATTTGCTAACTACTTGTCCTGTCTTAGTTCTCGTATCCTTTAAATCCCTACTCTCTTCGAAAAAGAGAGATACACTGAGTAAAAAGGAGTTGTCATTGAAAAATAAATGCTTAGATTAACTTCGCCAGGAGTCCATATACTCCAAGTTGGGAGTGGACATGGTAAAATATATATATTGAAGACTCGAAGAAGTGAAAGCATGGGTGTTTATAATATTAAAAACACGCGTATTTTCGATTTGCATTTTATGATATTCTATTAAATGACTGCATGATATATTATTTTTCTATGCTCATTTATATATTTTTAAAATAAAGATAATTGTAAGGTAAAGATTTCTGTCATTTATTAATAAAAACAAAAGATTTAATTATTAACCTATCACGTTTCGACCCTTTTATGCTTTCAGCGTATTATAATAACCTTTTTACATTGTCAGAATCACGAAGATGACTTCATTTGTCTGGTGTATAATGAATCACAAAAAAACTGTTTCAAAAAAGTGCTTGGAATATTTTATTCCATACGAACGGGACTTATTGGGAATTAAACAGTTTCTGGCACTCGATACATATTAGCAATTCATCGCTATAGTATTTACTAGTTCACTTTTTTACCGCATGGCCTCAAACACCCAAATAATTTATTATCACACATGTTCTTACACCTTTAGAATTTTTTGATATGATTTATTCAATGTGATAACTTCGTTTGAAGTTGTGTATTGAAATTAAAATCAAAAATATATCAAATAGTTGCTTAAAATGTGTATTTAAATAAATGAAATATGTATAAGTAAGCATTTTAAGGTGATAAGACTAAAGTACTTCAAGTATGAATATTTAGTGTGGCTTTTAAAAGATAGCTGTTTTTAGGGGTATTTTAAATTATTCTTTGGGAACTCAGTGCGTCGGTTTTCCCATGTTGTTTTAATTGTAATTAAGTATTCCACCAAGCATCGGCAATGAAATCATAAAATTGATTTTCTTTATCAAACCGTCAGAAGAAATTAAGACAATTTGAAGGTTTTCGAACACATGAATTAATAAAAATCAAAATACATAGCGGGCTTAATATTTATTAGTAACGAGACAGAGTGTTAGATATGTGGCTGTACAAATCATACATTAAAAGAGTGTGAGCCTTTTAATCATACATGTAAAGATATGCGTATTTCTGTACTATGTAAACATAAAATCATTTATTTTAGCACATTTTTATATGGTCAACGAATTGTAACTAAAAACGCCATCACGCTTGACATCAATAATGTTTCAAAATAGCGCGTGAACATACCATACCAAACGTTCCACGATCAAAAATAGATTTTAAATAATTTTCACGTAGGTATGTCATACTAATTTATTTGGCAAATAAACAAAACAGCGATCCTTGTACTGATTTTCCAAATTGAATATTCATTAATCACAGGTGTTTTATAGTTTTGTAATTGCTTAAAATACTACACAATCAAACATAAATCAAATGTACTTAAAATATCTAAGCCGTTATTTAATTTTTCAATTTACACTTCCTGTTCGGAACGCAACTCCAAGAGTATATTTTTCTTCCATCTAAAAAATCTTAGCCTCACAAAAATCCACGAATATATGTTATGTATTCTCATCTGTCGCTTACAGAAGGGTTGAAAAACATTCGGTTGGACGACGAAGGTCTAAAACCTTTGGTTCCTTCGTGTTATGCATAGTATGTGACAAGACTATGTCCATCATCACTTTTTGTGATCAGAAAAAATATGATGTTGTTCCTTTACAATTATATATTATGTCTTCTATCGTTTTATCGTCAAGATGAATGAAATTTATCCTTCATAAAGCACTGGCTTTGATTAACAAAATAAGAGGGATGAAAACTCGGCATGTATTTGGGTATTATGGACTTTTTTTACTATAGGAATATTAAAAAGTTGAACATCCTTTTTTCTTCAGCATTTGAATGAAACATGAAAGAATCATAGCATTTTTAAATGTTATTTTCCAGTATTTTAATTCATAACATAACAATTAACGTGTGATAGCTTGTTGTACTGAACCAATATGCCAAGTTGAGAAGTCAGTATAATACTCGCGTCACGATTTCTCGAGCACAGTAATCGTATGTGGTTAAATTATTCAATGATCAAATTACCACATGTTTTTTATTGCCCAAAATAATAGCCACTGACTAGAAAAATTACAGTTTTTTTTTATATAACTTTTATCTTTTAACGTGTTGATTATATTAGCGATATTTTGCTTCGGTTGAAATTTCAGCGACTTTAAGGCAATTATTTGTGTAAAAGCCACTTAAAAATGTAAAGAAAATTATTTTAAATAATATGATAAATATAATTTATGGTCTTTTGTCACGCTAGGTTTTTAATTGTGTTTAACAAGGCAGGGCAAAATCATCACCAAGAGTAACGTTAGGATATACATAGAACTGAGTTCATGCAGATATATTTACTATGCATTTTTCATTTCTACTGTGAGAGGGTTTGTGGACGAAAGTAAGAGGAGTTTTGTAAAAATAAGAATGGCTAAAAATCATGAAAATTAAAAGTACTTTTATCAATGTAATTTAAGAAAATGATAAATGGATCTGTCTAAAAAAATTCTGACTTCACTAATTGAAAAATGAAACAATTTTGTGGTTACGCTTTCTTTTATTGAAATTTACAACAAAATAAAATAATTTAAGACAAAAAAAAACCAAAAGTATATATTTGAATGAAAAAACAATAAATACGCCACGTCACTATGTCCAAATTGGTATTGAAAATAATTTACATAATTAGAAAATAACAATAAATATCATTTTCATTCGTGCATTGTTGTTTTAGTAATACAATGATTATTTGCTTAACTTTTAATGAAATTCATCTAATGGTTGTTGTTTTTTTTTTGTTTCAGGTATGTCAAAAATAAATATGATATCGATAGCCACAACAAAGCATTACCAATAACCTGAGGTGAGAATACAATAAATTTACTGTGCATAACACAACTTGGGTACATTTATTATATTCATAACGGTACAAATTACTCGGTTACACGATTTCATTAAAAATATTTGATAATATATAAATATACATTAGCTAAAATGGTTTACAAAACAATTATTTTTTTACAATATGAATAATCAATATTCAATATACAAAAGCCATTGAAAAATCCTTCATGCAGTGCAGTTACAAATTGTCAATTGACCAAATTTTAGAGGCTTCCAAATATTTAGAAGTAATATAAAATTTCAAATAACTTAAGTGATTACACATATTGTGTTAATATTTGTGACATCTTTGGATTTACTCTCGCAAAGTTTGCTTATGTTATTTATCAGTTATTTAAGTAATCATTATTTAAGAAACCTTTGCGATAGTACGTCCGAAGATGCCTCTGAAAGACGCGAAGCACATGTCATAAATAATAACACAATATGTGGTATAATAATACAAAATAATGTTTCAATTGAAATTTGTTTCTATTTAAATTGAAAGTCACGATAAGATACATAGGATGAAATAAATTCATATTTTAGAACTGTGTAGAAACATTTAAATTAAGGTGTGCTTTGGCATGATTTAATTCAACTTTTTGTAGACGATGTTAAAGACTCTTCAACAGAAAGTGGTCATATGTGCGAATTTTTCAGTGTGGGTTTACTTTAGAAAAAAATGATAACGGTGATTACTCGATAGCCCCAATAAAAACTGATACACAATTTTCTCTCGCTAGTAATTAAACATATGATAATCGTGCTGATCAGGAAAGAAGATTAATTTTAGCACGAGAAAAATATATTCATATGCAAGAGACGTATCATTAAGTAGCAATCTAAAGATGCATGTTGCTTTTTCAATATCCGGTTTGGTAACAGTTACTCACTTATAAGATTAATCACACAGCTTGTTACTGGCTGAAAGAGGAAGTTATCTGAACCAAAATTAGCATAGACAATAAATTGATAGTTGAAAGCTTTTATGAATACTAAACAAGAACATCAACTCTGTAGAACGAAACCGTTTTAATTCTTAATCCGGATCCAGTTGCTACTTAAGATATTAATTTGACGTCTGTTACCGTCTTATAACAAAGATTAGTAGTTAATTACATAACATGCAATGGTTGCACTGTACTGTAGTTGTATAGGGTTATTTGAATAGCTGTGGTTCCACTTCGTTCCTTCTGTTTTTTTAAATAATGTCCAAGATTGGTTGATCAAACTTCAGCTTGTATTGAAAATGCTAATTAATGGGGACATTTTTCGACGATATACGCAGATTGAGTTTGCAAAGAAGTCACTGTGAGATCGTTTAAGCAGCTATGTTTGAATTGTTTTTGTATTCGTTAAAAATCATGAAAAAAAAACGATATATATATCGTCACCGCTCTTTTAAAATTCGCTATGTAATAAGAAGACGTCTTTTCAGAAAAAGGAAAATACTGATTTAATCAACAATGTCTCGCATTTTTCACAAACCAAATTTACCAAAAATAAGAACATTACTTCATGATGGAGTATCATAAATATTATTATTTGACACGTCTTGTCTATCACAACTAGGGACTCCAATTACTCGCCATCTCAACTACTCGAGTATCGAGTAGTAAAAGTTTAAAATACTCGAGAACCGAGTATACTCGAGTAGTTTCAGATGTACCAAAATATATATTATTTCTTCAAATTCGTGTCTATCAATAGATGATAAAAAAATAAATAAGCTTAGATTTATTTCATTATTACATTTATTTCAATTTATGAAACAGATGATTCAAAAATAAAAGAGAGTTAAACGTCTCAAAATTTTAATTTCCTCGTTTCGAAGTTTTGTTTTTTTTATTCCAGCAGTAGAAAAAACTTTTGCTGTGGACTTTGGCTTAAAAGTAAACAATCAATTAAATTTTGCAATCTATTTTTTCTGTCCGCCGCTTATAACAAAATAAAATTTGGAATTATATCTTCATTTATATATAACGAGTATTACTCGAGTATTTTTTAAACTACTCGAGTATCGAGTACTGAAAAAATGAACGAGTATACTCGAGTATCGAGTACTCGATACTCGAATTGGAGTCTCTAATCACAACCCTTTCAAATACTGATATTAGCTAAAATAGTGTTTGTCGGATTTGGCATTCGCATCAACGATATTATTTAATTGGAAATGAATTCAAAACAGTCAAATCCTGATATCTAAATATTTGAGTCAGTAAAATTACATGGGTTCTGGTATATGAGAAAATAATTACAGTGAAAACCCTTATTCTACGTTTTTCAAGGGACTTTAAAAAACAAGCGATTAATGCGGGAAACGATGAATGAGGGAAAGTTTTAAATATGAACTAATGCCGGGACTATAGGAAATGAACGCACCACGCGGGAAAACGTATAATGCGAGAACGTAAGATCGGGGTTCCATTGTATAGTGCAAGTATTTGCTGTCGACTTATATCAGAGCAACTGCATAAACCTCGAATTGAATTATTATGTCAACGCGCGGTCATTACGCAAACCCGCTAACACTTGCGAACCGTCCGCGCGAGAATATCAATGTCAGATTAATGCATTATATTTCCATTGCTTTCAAATAAACATGTAATGGCGAACACATAAATAAAATATGTTATAATGGCGAAAGTGAAAGTTCCTTAAAGAGTGGTTGATTTACAACTCGCAGTGGTTAAACATGACGTCACATGGGACGCCCACCGCCCTCGCGTCAGTGTTTACATAATAAAGAATTTTTAAAACATGATTGTAATGCCCGCAGACCACATTGCCAGTGCCAGATAAATTTCAGCTATCAGCGTATCGGCTTTCATTTAAATTATTATAAAATTCTTACATCCTGCCTCGTGATTTTTTTTTTCTATAATTCACTCCTAAAGCTTCTGTGTATCTTTCAATGCTCAAAGATTTTTTTCTTATTTATAAAAAAAGTTGCATATGATTATAAAAAAATTTCGTTTAGTGCTAAACTACTTTTTTATATCATTATCTTTAGTATTATGTACTGTATTATACAATAAATATTAAGAAACAAACCACTTATAATTCTGTCACCAATTGATTTTGATGTCAGATTTAATTAATCTGAATTTAGCACATGTAACTGGTCTAGTATTCAAAAACACGATTAAACACAAATTATGTTATGTATAGTATATCTAATTAAAAATTTTGACTGAGGGTGCTTGATGGAATTTCAATATCAAATTTGAATTGTTTTAATTTCGTACTTTTCCATGAGTTTTGTCGCTAACGAGCCGGGTTTCGCCTTTCGGCATCTTCAGGCATTTCAAGTGGACGGATGTACTTGAACTGACGACTTGTCAGACCAACTGTTTACTGTTTATTGTTGATAGCTATTCCAGTTAACACCCTCGTCTACCATAGTATTTATATAACTAAAATACTCTACTATTTTTTCCTGATAATATTATTACCGAATATAAAAAAGAAGTTTTTGTTCTCTACGCCGCTGTTTATTGTACAGTTTCGCAAAATGAATTATTTAAGCCGATAAAAGTGCGTGTTTGGAATATCAGAGCATATTTTTGTATCCATTTGTTTGGAAACTTTTAATGCCTCGGTCAATTTGATTTAAATTATCATCGGTAATGAGTATTTTCTTTATTTTTCATTTGTTGAACCAAAATGTGGCCAGATTGAAAGTAAAATTGTATGGCAACAAAAAAATATTATTATTTCATCATTGTATTTTATTACTGAGTATGGAAGGATTTTTTTTTCATTCAATCCATAAAATAATTGATTTTTTGTGTCACATTTGCAGCATTTAGAAACCTCTTATTTTATATGGATTGGTATTATTTCATTTTTTTTCAAATTCATCTTATAATTATATGTGCATTATCACATGTGGTCACACATATAAATAAAAGAACACTAAATTATATATTTTTCACTAAAATAAATATTTAAATTTAAATTCATTTGGTGAATATAATTATCTATTTTCCCTTGCTTATGTAAATATGGTAGATGAATTCAAAATATTTATTACTAATTGGCTATAGATAAATATTTTTCTCCATAAAATACAGAATATATTCATTAAATATTGTACAGCAGCCAATTAATTATGTTTCAAACAATATTTTGTATTAAAAAAAGGAAATACATTTTAAAAGAGTTTGTAAATGAAATTAACTTGATAATTTTGAGTAATTCTGTGCTTTAAAGACAAATTTACGTCAAAACTCGGCAATTTAAGTTTCTATCAATTCTTTTTCGCAAATTATTTCCATAAACTGTTTATAAGAAATAATACATTATTTTTTTTTTGACATGCCTGGGAATAGAAACTCCTAAACGCCACAAAGTACTTTCTAAACATTTTCTTTCTAGATAAAACAGAATGAAATAAAAGATTATATTTGATTAACAGCTTTTGATTTAATAAATACATTACACGATAGCAGCTTAAGCATGTAATCAATACAATAAGACTTAAGATTAAAAAAGCAAATTTAAGACGTAATGTAAATCAGTTGCTAACAATAATTATTCTGATGGGAGTTCCTCTTTATTATCACTTTCATCACGTTTGAGGAAGTTCATCAGGAACTAAGTGACGCGGAGCACATCTTTCCACCTGAGTTATTGCCCTGCTAAATCGTGCGAGCAATTAATTCCGTTCGCACACCTAACACTCCGCCATTAGACGTCTCGTGTTTCTCACGAAGTGAATTAAATCGGTTGGAATCTGAGTCAGAGATTTCCAAAAGAATGTGTTACTATGTAATGATACGGATCAATCATGGCGGCAGAAATTATCGATCGTTAAGCCGAGAAATTTATCACAATTTAGAGTGTTGTGGATGCAAAAGTCTGCGGGTTGCCTGTCATATTTTTCATGAATATTTATTATACATTTTAGAACACTGTTGTAATAAACAAATTTGTATTTTGTGCCTCAAGCTTGAATATACTTTGTAATAATTCATGACAATATTAGCGAGAAATGCCGTACTAGCCCAAATATTACGCGGAGTGTTCATTCGGAGAAGGATTCATAACGTCATTTGCAACAAAGCGTGGCTTACAAACGAAATTCATTTTAAATTATTAAAAAACACCCTTTTCATTCAGTGGATACCATAATCAATTATTCTTATTTTTTTAATTCCGCAAATTTAAAAAAAGAGCAATAGATAACGCTCTTGTAAAGTTCATTAAAAATATCTGCAATCCAACGATATCGTGCCTGCACAAGCATGACAATAAAGCATAAGAAAATCGCTATAAACCGAAAGAAATTATTCTCGATGACCCTCCATAGATAGGAACGAAAAAGTAAGCCGACTTCTTGAACTGTAGCAAATCGTGCCCTCCTGTAAGCAGCGATGGGAAAGTAATGCAACTTAAAAGAAAACACTAAACTTACAGACAAAGGAATAATAGGTATCCAAAAAGAAAAAAAAAATCTTTGAGGGAGGAAACGTACGTTTTGAAGTCATCAGTGTCATTACGTACGCTGACTCCCTCAAAATTATACTTGGTGTTGATTATTTTCAGTGAGTATAATATTTGATATAATTTTAATTCGTTATAAAAAATCTAAAACTGTCAGTTGCAATACGCGTGTTCTTTATGACGATACAAATATTCGTCATTTTAATATCTATTGTATAATATAACACATTAAGATAGCATCTTATAGGCCAAAAAAAAACCATTCATCTGAAATGGTAAAAATATATCTGAATATATATGGAAACGCTTCATTCATTAGGAACGTACTTAGTAAATATAATCATCAAAACAACGCACAAAAAAACGTCGTTCTTATTAACTTCATGTAATTGTTGGCTTATGACTTCATTACTTAAGATGCGAAACAAAATGAATCATTAATCAATTTGGAGAATAAATGAAAAAAATGACGGCCGCATATAAAAGGTTTGAATAAAGACAATGGGCACGCAATAGCTCGCGGCTTAAAAGAATTTGTCTATGGGTAATCCCGACGCATTTTCTAATACTTTGTAGCCAAAGATTGCAATACTGGTATAACTGAAGTTCCAGGTATTTCGACTGATTATTCTATATCCAAATACTTGAAAATGAAAAATATCAATATTCGGTATTGAAAGTCAAGTAAAATCGAAATATTAATGTTGCTCGTTAAATATAAAATGTAAAATGAGACCACAATTGTCACGCCTGCACCTCAACGAAATTGAAATTGCAGTTGCGATTCCACGTGAATTGCAAATCTGATTCTTTTGAATAATATCGGTATTTTTCCGGTATTTTCATCAAATCACATCCTGGAAAAAGAACACATGGAGCTAATTAAGGAAAATTTCCGATGACAATTCAAATTCATTTTGTATTATTTTCAGCTTAACATTTTTTTGTTTCCAAGCTTCTTTTGGGAATGCTTTCGTTTCACTCTCTTGAAGCTCGTAGATCGATTTCAATGTTGAAACATTTTACTCTTCTTCTTCGGGGCCGAGTCGATAACCCTGACATCCTTGAAACTTTAAGCTTGCATGCTCCCAGTTTCTACCTACGTGGTCGTAGCCTAGGCCAATCAATGTTCTTTGTCAGAACTTGTTTGTCACGTAGGTCATTTGAGTCGCCAGTCACAAGGGCTGTTCGGCTGATGAATGCACTGCCTGTTGATGTGGACATCTTCGGTAGTGAACTTGGTTCTTTGTTTTTATATTTTTTCTTTGTATGTAATTAATATGTTTCTGTTCTGTTCCATACATTTGATAATTCTATATTTTTTTTTTTTTTTCAATTTTGTGTAATACTTTTTGTGTTATTTTTATTAATTGTCAAATGCATGGCGCATCAGCTGTAATGCCATGTATTCAATTTAATTTTTACAATAAATAAATAAATAAACATTTTAATGATTCACGTAAAGTTTTTAGTTATTTGCCGACGTTTTTAGATTATGAAAGATATCGTCTTTTTTTCCAGAGCCCTTAAGTATCAGTGGCCGGATAGTCAATTGCTCAACATAAAACAAACAACTGCAAGATAGGTGGTCTTCAAAGGTTCAATGATATTACTAATTGTAAACGAAAGTGCGTGCAACCATATTTAGAGAACTTTTTTGACCACGTATATCGTTTTCACGTCACGAAATACAGCCTTAAAGATGAGAGTGACGCCGTAGCGGGTAGTAAGGAGTAGATAGTTGAGTTCCAAACGAAATATAAAATGGTTTCTAACTTTACATTAAATCGAAACGAAAGGGAAAGTTGACAGTGTTTAAAGTGGCAGGAAACAGACATTGTTAAACTAATTTGTATGTTATACTAAAACTGTTATGAAAATGTTATTATTTTATGTATTTACAATCAAATAATACACGACTTTAATTAAAATGTATATATATACGTGATACTACTCAACTGTATGCCATATGACATATTCATCATCGCTATGTGTGTGTTTTCAGTGTAATAGTTTAATATTATTTTGTAGCAGATAATTTTGAATATTGTATACGCTCAAAACTTTCCATTTGTTGAGTGAAATAATTAAATTTCTTACGGAACTCGTGAATCTCGACCAAGTTTAGTTAGTCATAGATGGAGAAGTCTTTATGTAGAAATGCAAGCAGGAATCACGTATTGTATATTACTTTTATTAACTGTCTTCATCTTTGTAAATTGACGTTCAATTATTTGCTAAGTGGTTTAATACGTGCACATCAATGTTGTTTTGATGTTTTTATTAAGTATTATATGAATCAATTTATGTTTGTCTATCGAATTGTTATTAAGTTGGTAGAGCTGCATTACATCAAGATGAAAGTATCTGTGGTCAACGTAATTGGGATCGGTTGTGGTGTTCATTTTTTCAAGTCCAATAATTGCAGTTATAAAAATGATTTTTTCAATCAGTTCTTGTTCTGAAATACACTGATATATGATGTCTAAAATATCTTCCCACCCTTGATAAAAATCATAAAAATGAGGCAATATGAAGAGGTAAATTAACCACTGGCCTTACTTACTTAAGTCGATTCACTTTGAAAATAAAGACGTTGAGCAACTCAGTTAAGATGAACTCCATAAGAAATCAGTATGCCTCGAATTGGGATGTGACTTGTTTTAAAAAATACATTTTATTAAGTTCTCCAAGAATTATAAGACTTATTTGCTTGCTATTTCGACTTATCGTCATCGTCATAGATATTTGAGATGTGTTTATATACATACTAGCTGAGAAGAAATTAGGTAGATGAACCCCTGAGAAGTGAAGTGTGCCAAGTGGATTTTTTGTAAAAATTAGTTAAATGCAATATCATATTGTTCAGGTCCAACAAGTGAATGTTAGTTAAAAATTTTCATCATACTTAACTCAAATGACATGTTTGCCATGAACTAATTTCACCCATTAAAAATACTATTTAATAATTATTTCCCTGAAAATGTTTTCTGTTAAATTATGTAGTAAGCTTCAGATAAGATAGTTCCACAAAAAACGAAGTAAAAACGTTATTGAACCAATATAAAAGTTTCTCTACTTTTAGTCTTGGCTCACTTCATCTCTCAAATGCTCATATGTATTTTCTGAATCATACCAACCATGCGATAAATGAATTATACTTAGTTCTTAGAGATGATGTTGAAAAATTGTTAAAACCTAATGACGCGAATGAAAGGGAGTCATCAATAGTATTGCATTAAGCAGAGTTGATCAATGGAGTATGTAACAAACATTGCAACCTTTTGTTGCTTTTGAAATCATTCACTCAAGATAATATTCCAATAACATAATACGATAGGTGACGCACGAATCAATTTTTCTTGTGTATTTTAGAAATTGCTTGATCCGAAGATAATGCTGCAGCTGACCTTCATTGATCTGAAACATATTCAAACGCAATTTAACCTCGGCATTTTAAATTTGAAGCCTATACAACAAAAAAATTCCTATGAGTTCAAAACATCTGCCGGAATTTGTCATCAAAAAAAATAAAATTACGCAACAAAAAATGTTTTTTTTTTTTTGTTCGAAACGACAAATAGACGCTTTTTATCGTAAACTAGTATTGCTACCCGGCGTCGCTCGGACTAACCGGCCAATAATTATTGAATGTTATATCATTCGACATAATTATATCACAAAATCTAACATCCAAAATAGAGTTTAAATAAAATCACAAACTTTATTTAATATGATGACAGCCCCATTCTCGCCCATTAAAATGTCCAAATTCAAGGAAAAAATCTAATTTGCTCTCAAAGAAATGTCAAATAATACCTTCACGTAAATAATAAACATTATTATATTGCAACTTGCAACAACAATGCAAAAGGGAATTACAGACCCACATACATACATACGCCGTTTCGGTTTTATATATAAGATTATTTAATTAAGAATTTTTGACCAAAGGTGCTTAGTAGAATTTCAATATCATATTTGTATCGTTTGAATTTCGTACTTGTCCATGAGTTTTGTCGCCAATGACCTGGGCCTCACCTTTCGACATCTTCAGACATTTCAAGTGCACGAATTTACTTGAACTGGCGCTTAGAAAACAGTTCAATTTTGGTTAACAGCACCAAACTAATTTACTATTCGGTCAGGGTTCATAAAAGTGAAACCTGGGTCTTTAATCAATTCAAATTCCTTCAAGCATTTTCAGATTAAATTCTTAATTATTACTAGTACAGCAAGATTTTCTAGACTCTACAATAAATTAGTGTTGAATTTTCGCGTTGTTAACCAAAATCTAAATGTGTATTACGCGTCAGTACAAGTAAATTCTTGCACTTGAAATGCCAAAAGGCAAAATCCGGGTCGTCAATACAAAACTCATGTATTAGTATAAAATTCAAGCAATTCAAATTCGTAAATTATTTATCAAAATCTATAAATAAAATCTTTACGAAAGAGTTAGTACGAAGGTGCCAAATTAAAGAGGTATTAAATTTGTCACCAATAATAGCAACAAAACCAGTAGAATAACAAAGTTGTACATATAAATTTTATAATATTAGGCTAAACGACATCGTTTCGGATAATAAATTCCTCTTAAAACTTTTTTACGTATCATTCAACAAACTAAATTAGGTAGTATGCTAATTTGGCACATATTTCGCAATAATGCAACGCAATTTCTTGGCGAAGTGTTTTGAGTCATGTTTATCTTAACTTAAAATTTGCATGTTTTTCAACACGGTATGAGCAGGAGTGTAGTTTTTATTTGTGCTGATGGACTGACATGCTGACCGCTGTAACTAAGTGGTGACGTTTAGGGCTCGCGATCCAAGGATTTAAAATAAATGCCATAGTGATGAAACGAAAGGATGGCCGAAATTAACGTCTCTCGATTTATTTTTGCATTACAGAAAATTGAAGATTTACATATTTTATTATTTTACAACATTGTGAAGATCTGATTTTTTCAAGTCGCTTCTAGTTGGCACATCTTTTAGTAATAGCTTCGGGATATTTTTTGATTTGAAAATTGTTTTGCAGCTTTAAGCAGGGATGGTTTTCGTAATGGTGCAATGTTGCACTGCTAAGTGGACAGTGCCAAAACTACAATGATTAAAATACGTTTGTCAAGTCAACCGATTACAACAATATTAAGATTACAACCGATACATTTTCAGTAATGTAGCAAAAAAAGTTGAAAGAATAAGAAAAAGGGTTTTGTGACGTCACGCCAGTTTTTACCACGCCACACGCAAAAACTAAAATCGCATTATAAAACATTGTCAAATTATGATGCACCAGGCTTAATCCTTCCCAACGCAGCTTTTAAGCAGACGGATTGGACTTCTTCTATACATAGGTTTTTCTGCCTACCTTTAGCCTGCCTGCCTAGCTTTAAATATGGATTATTCAGTAGGTATTTAAATAATCACCAAATTATTTTTATACATACATAGAATATTTACAATAATTCTGTAAAAAGTGTAAAGATTTGCTCATATTTATATATCATTTGTAAACTGAAATACGAAATATGATAATCAATGAATTGAAAAGTATCTGAATTTATGTTTACTCGATAAGATATCCTAATTGTTACTTGAAATAACGACTGAATAATGTTTTTTGAGATTGTTACATGCAATGGCTTCAGGGAAAAGTGTGCCAAATGGTACTAAATCTATATGCAAATTGCCCATAACAGGCGTACAATGGTGGCAACATAAAAGATGGCCCCGATTCTGCTTTCAGTTTTTTTTTGCGAAACAATTTGTCTCGCGGATTTGATTATTTATTCGACATTCTTTAGAATGGTCAAAAAAACGTTCGGTCATAAATTACTATTACGAACGCAATTTTACTGCAACGCATGGTTTAGAAATTTACATTTCAACGCATATATTTCGAAGAGGATATGCAATAAAAAAAAATAGCACGTCCAGAACAACTAATATAACGATAAACGGCCAAGAAGTATTTTTTTTTTATTTGTGCGTGACATAACATAATTTGTTAGTTTTATTATTGCCGATCTTTGGCCGAGTGATCAGCGTTCGTGGGCGATCGTCATATTCGGTTCTAAGCAAAATAATCAAAATTTCATTGGAAATATCGGCATTAGCTGCTTACTATTGAATATATCGGATTTTGGATATCTTTTCGAGCTTTCAAAAACAAATAGTGCTGTTGTTCGATTTCGTAATTAATGATTATTGCATGTGTAATTGAAGATTACGACTGACTGTGCTTAATGTGTCTCATGTGCACTCGAAATGCCGGAAGATGTCGAAAAGTAAAACCTGGTTTGTTAGAAAAAAAACTCATGGAAATGTACAACATTCAAACGATACAAAATTTAATATTTTTGTTCGATTTTGACGGAATTTTCTCAAAATTTCCTATTGCTTTCAATTACAATGAAAGTTTTTGAAACATACCAGAAAAACTAGGTACGTAGAAAAATAGAAGAACCTGATCTGTTGTGCCAAAGAATATTTTCATCTACCTTTTAGTTGAAACAATATATTTAATTTACCAAAAAAAATTGACAATCGCTTTGCATCGGCACCTGCCTTTCATGAATATAATATATTGATATGTATTCAGTAGTTTTCGATCGGGCCTTTAAAGAGCAAGGACGGTTATCGACTGTACGCTGAATGATGAATGTCCATTTTTACTTTCTGTGTAATCACTTTGTGCCCAGATCTTTTTTATTCAGGACACATTTGCGTAGCAATTAGCAATACATTACGGACGTACAGTGACTGAGTCAATGTGTGATAATACTTAGCAAGTAGCTCGCACAAAAATGTATTCTTGAATAACACAAAACCGGTTTTCTTGCATCGATTTTTGCTTACAAATACTCTTAGTCCTACTTATATTCGCAAAAACAAATTAACTAGATTTTTTTGGAAATCAATTATTTTATTCACTATCCTGAACGATTGATAAACACTCAAAGTTTATTAGACTACTTTTTTAAAAAATTGAGTATTTGAATTCCTTAAAAACCATTGCTTAATATTATTCCAATAATACACCATCAATAATCCCTATAACTAAAACAGAATACTCTATAAGATTGATAATCAAACATACCTTTTTCTGATAGTTGGTCTACTTTTTGAGAATAGATTTATCGTATTTTTTACATTATGGTTTCTGCAAAATGACATACTTACGCCAATTTTACAAAATCTTTTTAAATCAAAACAGTTGAATACGAATTATTGTAAGGTGCAGATAAAATCATCTTCCAATGTTGACTACCATTTTTTCTAAGACATATTATCGAGAAAATTTAACAGATCATTTTCTTGGAGCTTATTATGTTTATTAATGACATTTTTCACTGTACATATATATATTTAAAAACGAATGTTTGTTTTTTTGTCCCGTATGCGTTACTACTACTGATATCCGGTGTGGACAAAGATTTATTCATTTTTTTAATTTTATAAAATAGTGTGTATCCAAAAGCACTTCAATAATCGGAATTAAAGCACAAACACTTTCTTTCTATTAGTGGCATTGCGAAGCATGCCTGATACTGGCATTTGCTATGTCATCTGTAAAGATACTGGCTTTTTAAGATGAAGAGGAGTTAGTTATTTCATTCAAATTGTATTTTACTTATAAAAAAATCTGTTTTTTTTCCGACGCCACATTACATCGAACGTAAAATAATTTCGTTTTCATATTCACTTGTAAATTCGACTGTGCCGTGCTTTATATTTACTAATAAAATTGAACCGTTTTAAATATTTGGATCGGCCGCAAACCAAATTGAGGTGGTCGAGCACGTTGCAAACTGTTTCATCATAATTATTCCAATGCCAATTTATTTCAGAAGGAAAGTGGTCTGCACATTAATATTCTTGCGCTGTCCCACCAGGAGAAAGTGGTGCCGGTGGGTCCCTCGCAAATTCACTTTTATCTGGGCCACTGGATTGAATCACACACTTATCAAAAAGTTAAACTGGTCAGCTGCGGGATTATGCAATGCCCCTTAGTGATAACCGGATTCAAGCACTTATCAAATTTAGTGGACTTGTCCGGAAGTTAGTTGGTCACTCCTTAAGTAGATAACGCAGATTATGAATTCGATTTAACATGAAAAAGATTTGGAGCAAAAATTACGTGCGTCTGTACAATTTTGTTACTCACAGCCATTACTTGCATAATTATTAATTTACTTTCCCTTTAACCACAAAGTTTCATACTATTAATATGATACATAAAGGGTCTTTTTATAAGGACGCTTAGTTTTGAAATGTAAATAAAACAAGTTGTTTGTGAGATTTCGACTAAATTTTAATTTCATTTGTAAGTATATTTTACGGCATTAAATATGGAATATAGCATCAAATGTCTGCCAATATCCATTCATTATAAAATGGGCCATGTCGCTAAAGTTGACTTTTTTGACAAATTTGGGTAAACGTCCAACTGCTCCAGAACCCAATCAGGCGTTGTCAGTGGTCTTTTACCTGAAGTTCCTTGGTTAGTTGGATTTTATACGGGTGCAGACAGACATAAGGCCCGATTGAAAATTCGCCAAGTTGAAGTCGCAGAAAAGCCAAGTTCTTGTGAGTAACGAGAAATAAGCTGCCTTGGGTTTTCCTCTACAGTTTCACACACAGTAGCAATTTTTTCACCAGATATTGTATTTTGATGACGTACAGGTAGGTGTTGGCCGATTATTTACAAAACTGGTTGACTCAAATTTGGCCACTAAACAATGAATAATCTACTCAGCAGGACAAAGTAACATATTTTGAGCGTCCCTATTGAAATACCCTTTACTACAGTTTTCTTCACAACCATCAAGTTTCAAAGTTTTCTTTCGTTTCATTACACATTAAAAACTATAAACAACCATGGCATGCTTCTATTATAAAGTTTTGCAGCTTTTTTGCACCATACCTTTTAAAGACTGAAATTTATGTAAATGAAAACTTCAGTCATTTGTAGATACAGTATATTAAATAAATATAATTTAATAGAAAAGAAATTACTAACGTATTAAGCAACAGTGTTCTTAATGTAGTTCGTTTCATCTTTATTGTAAATTGTGCTTGAAAAGTTTTCTTCTTCTTTTAAAATGATTTGAATAGAATCTTAGCTTTAAAAAAGGATTTAACAGTGCACCTTGTAATGTAAAACCTTACAAGAAGCTGAAGACGAAAAATATTTAATATGCTGAAACTGTCAAGATGTAATTAAAATACAGTGTGTTTAATCTTATTATATGAATTTAGTACGGTGAGAAAAATAACAATGTATTTTAATTCTACTATTATTAAAATACATTATTATTTTTCTCATCGTATTATAATGAAGTTCTACCAAGTAAATGCCAACTGACTCGATATATGAATTTAGTTTACCTGAAATCTTTCATATAAGTTAAACATACGAGGACATATTCGGAAAGATATTTTAGACTTGTTATCAAGCTCCAATAGTATCTACGATTATTATTTGTATTCATAAATCTATTCGATTCTTTTTTTTACTTTAAGGTTGCATAATTTAATAATATCTTTAATAGCTGATATTTTTGTGTGACGTATAAAATAATCTCATCTCAAATGTTGGTACAAAAATATATAATATGCGTGTGGGTTAGTTGTTAGTTGATAAGGCTTAACGATACGAGCAATAAATCATCGAAAAATATTTTCATAAAATTTTTAAAACGATAATTTAACCAACGCGGAACTAATTTGACAGGTGGTTGCCGAATTCAAAGCAGCTGTTCAAAATCACAGACAATTTTCTTTTCGTATTCAAACTTTGGTTATGCATTCCAGGGATTCATAATCCCAAATCAAATTATGATTTTAAAACAATACATTTCGACGAACATAAAAAAGTGTGCTTTATTTCGCATATTAAGCATAGATTATATTATTGTCAATATGTTATTACACACTATAAGACTGTAAGCCGATCTCGCTTTATTGAAGTTTCAAGGAATGGGTATGATTTGACGGATTTATATTATTATACATATATAACTGTATTCTAACAATAGAATTTAAATATCACCATTTAAAAAACAAATGTATGTGAATCTGTCCGGACAGACCGTAGACAAGGCTAAGCTGTGAAATTTTATAACTAAGCCGGTTTAATGAATAACATTTTTTTTCCATTTGTATATGAAAACTATTTGTCACTGTTATTTGAGCGTAGATCCAGTAAAAATAAATGACTGATTTAAGACTTTTTTTTATCGTTATAATAATCCAAAAATCGTTGATGAAAATATCGGAATTTGTTTATATAAACTATTGATATCGCCTGTCTCGGTAATCGGTGTAATATAAAACCAGTAGAAACCTGAAGCAATTTAAGTAACATTATTTTCCAAAACGTTTCACTTTCTTTTTTATTGTTATCGGGCCCTTACAAGCACTTTACCTTCACACATCTGACTAACAAACAAAATCGAAATGTAAACACTGCCGCGTTGTACAAGTTTTACCAACTGTCACGATGACGGTCGTCATTTTAAATTATTCAAGCTTGTATTAAAAAAAACATTTTGTTAAGATAGTCGCTTGCATACGACTGTTAAAAGAGCACGTCCACTCAAATGAATTTCATAATTAGTCATATATGGAGTCGAGATGTCCTTACTCGTCATTAAACACCTGGTGAAAGTGAAACCTGAGCCGATGAAAGTCCTTTACGATTGCATTCAATGCGAGGATACATTGCATTTCTTCAACACTTGCTAAGCAATGCAGTTTCCACAGTAACATACATAATTGATCCATTGCTACTTATTAAATAAGATTGAACCAATCGTGAATTGAAATCGTGATTACCAAACGATTTGCCATCGAAATTTCAATGGAAAAGAACTGTTTTGTTAAAATGTAAAGACTTAAAATATGTTGGAAGATCAATGGTTCCATTTCAAAAGAGTAGAGGTATTGCAATTTTTAGTAGTGCACATTTTTTAGAAACGTATTCTATACTAAACAAGCTCATTTAAATGATGCTGAGCCCGGCCTTTATTTGTTTATTTATTTAAGAAAAATCAAATCATGGTATTACAGCTGACGCCAATGCGCCATGTATTTGACAAATATAAATACATACATGCATTTATGTATATATATACATACGATACGGATTAAAGTGTAATAATACGTGAATTTTAGCTTGTTAGTTATAATATAGTGCAGTTGTTGCATTATATTGATATTTTTGTTCAAGTTTAAAAAAAGCCTATAGCTAAACTTGGCAGATCTCTAGGGCGAACCTTTAATAATTACGTAGCAAAAACTCTTATCAATGCAACTTATTAGCATATTATTAGCCGTTTGATATAAATGTAAATAATGGCTTTGAAAATATCGATCCTTGTATATGTAATACTAAACGGTCATTTAAAGACATAAGTTAATTATCAAATAATCAGAATATATTCAAGCGTTTCATTTCCATGAACCGTTTCCACATTCCTCACTATTGCCGGCACAAAATATTTACTGCATTCTTGCACCATGTCCCACACAAATCTATTTGCCAGTCAATTTAATAATCAATTTTTACGGAACGATGCAACCGGTATACTTTTCATTTTACAAAGCATTACTTTCAATATTATTTATGGCATAATTTACATTGAATGTTACTTTATTAGTTTCATTATCTTAGTATTTTGCCCAATGTAACGTGGTCGCATTTATTAAATATTGCATATTGTACTAATAAAGCAACAGGCGTATTGATTTGCATGTGTATTTTTTTTTATGTATTATTCGATTTATGTAATGCAAAATACTGCAAACAATTCTTTTCCGGCCACCAATCATTCATATCCGTTAAACAATTCGAGTGATTTTGAAACGCAGTCGATATTGCCACACAAACAAAAGATATTTCAAACAAAACAAACCTTAAATTGGAGGAAACAATTATTTCGCTGGATACAGAACTATTTCTCGATACGATAGAATATTTTCGTATCGCTAATTATTTAAAAGCGGTCACTCAAAAAGTACAATAAGAACATTAGACCGAATGCACACGCGCGGAAGCAGTTCGGTACACCCCGAGGCTCGTTTCTTGTTCAACCACCAACGCCATCTTATGTAATTCTCGTAACCAATAATTTCAAGTCTTGCGAAACCGGTCTTTTGAATAATACTTACTGAAAAGGTGAGCATAGGTGTAAAGAGTAATTAATCAGACCGCTTAAGACTGGACAATTAACACAATGAGATAAAATCATTTCGTAATATGAATTATTATACCTTTCATTTAACTTGTTTCAAGCTTCAGTCAAAAGAGGCAGTCAATTTTTCAATGATTGCGTTCAACAAGAGTAGCTAAAAGATCAAAGAGTATTATAGTTATGTTAAGGAAATGTAAAATCTGCGTTTGGAAGTCTTAATTATTTAGTGCCAAAAAATACCGTTTATCAAATAAAAGAATACCCAATCGGTACGTCCGACGTGCTTAAACATCTTTCGCCATAAATAATCAAGACCGTTTCCGTACATCGCGATTATTATCAACTTTAAAAAGTTAAGACATGATTAAGTATGTAAATAAAAAATAGTATGAAAACGTTTTTTTTTACTTTTCAATACGCTTACTTATTTTAAACACTTAGTTCTAGTTACATGAGTATAACATAACAATTATTTCACCATCAATCATTGCCGATACATATTTATATTCAAGAAAAAACATTTTTTCAGTAGTTAACATTGTAATCTTTTATTTCAATCTAGCACGATTTATATGAAATAAATAATATAAAAATAGCGCTGGGTCACAAAGCGTATTAATTATTTTAAAAAAAACTCAAAAACTTTCGACTCGCTCAGAATCAAATGTGGAGCAATTATTTGTTTTTTAAGTGAATTGAATTTAAAAAACTAGTCATAAATTATGACTATAAGCTCACCGACTATTATGTCATTTGTTATATAACGTTTGCTTTAATATCTTAATTTCAATGCATGCTAACGAAGTAATTATTTTTTTTTAAGTACTAGAAAGTGTCATTAATTGCCAAAGTTCCTGCAGTTGACGATTCTTATAGTTTTATCACATGACATCTGATTGAAATGAAGTACGAATTTTTTTTTACCATATAATATTTTTTATAAGCTTCATGAATTGTACAATGGCTTCATTTTGTTAAATCGTGTCAGTTTTCAATGTATAGAGTAGGGATAGGAAGGATAGGACTAGGGTAAGCCAAGTGATTAGCTAGTCACTCTCGATAAGTTCGGTTACTAGGATTGAATGGGTGTGAAAGATTTTGTTTTTGGGATCCAAGTCTCAACAGAAATGAAACTACTTATACTAGGATTCCAAAGGAAGCCAAAATCATTAAGACCCAACTGCAAACCTAACATATAGTTTTCATAAATCTGTTATTTACAAAAAAAATATTTGTCTCTGCTGATGGATTTATGAATAAGTGTAAAATGGCATGAATGTTTATGATGCTAACTTCCCCTCACAAATTTTCTATTAAAAACGATGTAAAAAAAGAGCCATTAGCAACATACTAATATAACCTAACCAAGAAACATCCTTATATCATTCTACCCCTAGAAAAACAACATCTGTAGAATCTTTTCATTAGAATTCTATGTTTTCCGTATTAGAAGCCGTTGCGGTGAAAAAAAATATCAGTTGATTCTGTCACTGACGGTAAAATTTCCATACAGCTTAATAGTTATTTAACACATTAGCTACGAGGGAAATAGATACATGAAATGAAATGACGCGTATTCCACGCCAATGTGTTAAAAGTTATTATATTATCATATGTTACATTATTCGAAAACGTCGAAGCAGGTCTTTCTGTCGTGCCAAAGGAGTGTCGTATAAACATCTTACTTGAGGACGAAAGACTTCATGGTCACGACCACAATAATTTTTATTACGTCATTTAATAGGAATTACAAGACTGCGTAATAATGCGATATTCTTAAGTGTGGCCATATTGAAATTGAAAATATCCATCTTAGGTGTTTACACTGTAAGTATTACGTGTCTTATTTCATCATAATCGGTAAGGGTATTGATTTTGCATCGTCACATATGATACATGTAAAAATTAATAATTAAAGGGGTAATATAACAAGTAGACATGGAAAAAATTTACAATTGACTACTTGTTATCGTAGAAAACAGTACTTCTCTGAACATGCTCACCTCCATGGTGGAATATTGCGACACCCAAAGCAATTTCGTTGAAAAATTCTTCAAAATGGCGTCACCATAGACTGGCGGCTTTTACATGTTTCAGAATAACAACCGATCAGCCCCATGAAATCACATTAAGAGATAATTGGATTCAGAGTTGGTGGCTCATAAACAATTCGTTCAATAATTTTAGATATCGACCGATTCTGGTTGAGGTACTTTGATATCAAATTTGAATCGTTCTTTTTTTGAACACTATTATTTTTGATTTATGTAATTTTGACGACACGGCATCTGTGTAACTGTCAAAATCGAGGTCACTGCCAGTTCCATCATAGGGAAATGAATCGATGGTTTTTATTCTGTATCACCTTTTCATGTAATTTGATATAACAGCAAATTGTCAATACATCAAATATATTTTGAAATCTAAGTTACTTTCATATGAAGAAATGATGCCACTCAATGTTTTACTAAGCCTGAAACCGTTAATCGCAGATCTCTTGCGTTAATATTCAAATGCTTAGAACTATATTTCTGTTCTTAATGTGGAGCATATGAAGGGTGAGAAAAGAGAAGAAGTATTTGGCATTTTTTTTTTCTATGCCCCGTTTAAGACCAAAGAACAATTATTGCAATAAACCAATAAATTTTCCACGCGCAAAGTACACACACTGTTGTGGAATAACTGAATGCAATGCTCTATTTTAGTGATTTTTACTCATATTAAGCAGATAATAATATGTGCATTCAAATTATCCATGCCGATTAGTCGGATGTGTTCAAGTGTAGGCAGATAAAGCAACATGACATAATAATGACGCAAAAGTGCCAGTGATATTTTCCATACGTACGAAGTAAGACATTTTGAAAATAGAATGCATTATTATAACCATAGATAATGATACAGATCATATCCATAAATTCAAATTAAGAGTATCGAATTAAGCGCATACAGAAATTCGTGTAAGCTATATTTAACGTATAATATTACGGACAATGGTTTTTTGTGTGCCAGCGGCCATAAAGACTGGTTCGGTGAAGGGATTGAACTAGATTAAGTGCAACTGTAAGTAATACGAACAACAAACACATGGTTCGATTCGCTGACGTTACGTGAATGCAACAGCGCAGTATTAAATGCGAAAGTGATATTCAATCGGCCAATGCGGTTGGTTCCATTTAGCTGAAGATCGTTTCACTTGAGTTGACTGTTATGACCTTATTGTGCGACTATTGGGCAACCCAAGATTAATCTATCTGTCAACCTAACTTATATGATTAGTTATCTTAATCGAAACTCATTAATATGAAGATGCTTCTCAGAGAAGCAAAACGTGTTTCACAAACCAGTGGAATACCAAAATTATTAACATTTAAAAAAATATATGTATATATTTCAATCTTTTACGGATTCATTTTTTTCTATATGGATAGATATAAAATTCTATCTTGTTATTTTTTATTAAAATTATCATTATTATAAAATTGTATAGTAAAATTGTTTCATAATCATGTTCTCTCTCAATCTCGAGCCTACGGGTTTTTATCATGTTAAGTTTTTACGAGACTGATTGTAAGTTAGTCGTTCAAATTCTCTCGCCATATAGGGTTAGGGAAAGAGGATGGCGTGTGGAAAGGACAAGCAGTTAGCCAATCGCTCTCCATTATCCTTATAAGAGGATGGTGGTTAGTGATGAAAAGATCACAGGCATCACTGCCATTGCACACAATCCAAGAGATCGAAGATCATTACATTATAGTTTTTATTTCAGAATCCGAGTCCGGTTATTTTAAGTATGAATATTTATTATAGTAAAATAACTTTTTCAAAAATGTCGGATGCTCATTTAACTGATCTGTCAATTCAACAATGTGTAGGCTCAATTGGTTAACGGTTAACTCATCCTATGTTATTCTAAATTGTGTCAAATAAGTACGTGGTTTTTTAAGAGGCCATTATTAAATGCGAGTGTTTATAAAAGCAACGGGTAGTTCGAAATTTAAATAATTTGCATATAGTATGTAGTATTGCCACACCAATCCATCTTTTCCTTACAAACACCATTATAATCAATCATTAAAAAACAAAGCATTTTCGAGATTAAAATTTTTGGTATATTAAATATGTTTTAATTAAAGTTGAGATTTAAAAAGAAAGACAAATGGTCGATTATCAGCTTAAGGCAAAGCTTTTCAAAATAATGATTTAATTGGCAACAGCTGCTTTTTTGACAGCTGACTAGTGAATAGTTCTAGTGTGACCATTATTTCTCCGTTGACCGAATTCAGTGAAAGTGCTTTTCGTAATAATTAAGTGTACGATTAGTGTGCGAGTTCTTTTTTACGCACGTTGCAAGTTTGAAAAAAAATATGAATACTACTAACAGCTTTTTTTTTGGCAGTGTTTTAGCCGGAATAGCTATCAAAAATATACCATATCAAATTTGAATTATTTGAATTTTGTACTTTTCCATAAGTTTTGTCGCTTACGACCCGGGTTTCGCCTTTCGGCATCTTCAGGCATTTCAAGTGCACGGATGTACTTGGACTGACGCGTTGTAAACATTTTGTATCGTTTATATACAAAAATATAAGTAGATCACTAAGTTAAATGGCTATTAACTATACTTGAAATGCCTGAAGATGCCGAAAGGCGAAACTCGGGTCGATAGCGACAAAACTCATGGAAAAGTACACAATTCAAGCAATTCAAATTTAATGTTTTACTTTTTGTTATTTTAATGTTGTAATTTGTGGTAGTTGTAGTGTGGTAGTAATTGTCTTCAATTTTATTCGAATTGTTATTATCGGTATATTTAAATTGAATCTTACTCAGAATATTTCAGTATGAACATTTATTCAATTTATTACGTAAATATATTTTTACGAACGAATTATTTGTAAATAGTACCGTGCAGTTGGTAATTGAACGTATTTAGGTTGTTATATACTAAAAAAATGGAAACTTTCATACCTTAATTTTAAATCGTTTAATTTACTTGATCCAAAGTCATAGATGTCTGTGGGATTTAGCTAGCTACAAGTTCATTCCTAAAATTATTCGTATTGCCATATCCACAAAAATGAATTACGAATTACCAGTTCTGTTGAGTTTCTCTATTAGCTATTGCTATATAATAAAAATTATTAATATACGTACAATAGTTTCAAAATATCAACACTTATTTAATTTCGTTTTATGACATTGTTCTGTATTAGATTATGTATAAATACGTAATATAAAAATAGCTGTTGAACTACAATGCAATAAGTCAAACCTTTACATTTACTTTTTGATTGATGTGAAGAAATCTCCGACAGCCTATAAAAATACAAAAAAGTAGATTTATTTCATAATTACAGGCAGACTTGTAAAGTTATAAAATAAACATATCCGTCAACACTTTCCGACACGGGAAAATTTATTGGCCTATTTCCTGACACATTCGAAGCGGCTGTAAATGATATACACCGTGTACTTTCAGCTATTAAAAAGATATTTTATAGAGCGTCACTTTTTACATCCTATTTTCGTAATCGTCACAATAAAAATACAACAACCAATTAATGGCTTAATAAATCGAAATGATTTACGATAGTGCGAACCCTAATTGAAGTGTTGCATAATGGAGGCCAACCCAACGCAAGCTTCCTTGGCGAGTCGGTTGAAAAATAACACGGTGTTTCGTGGTCTAATGGCCACTTCCTTGTGCCAACTTGTGCATTCACGACATGCAGATTGTGCTCTAATAATCCAGGTGTGGTTGCTTGGAGTGGCAGGTAAATTTTGCGGTAAAGCACGGCACAGTTTCAAGAAAACGTGACAGTCCAGTGGTCTCCAATTTATTACTCAGATCCTGTTATAGTTGACTTTAATTTCAGCTAATCTAGTTGCCTAATTCAAGACCAGTCATCAGCGGTTTTTCATTTAAGCAATATGTAATAATTACTGTGAGAAAACTTATTGTCAATATGTTTTATAAAGAATCTGTTCCTGTATAGTATATACATATATACATAGTATGTCTTTTCGATGGATTCAGCGGTAACTTCAATGATATTGGTAATTAAACATATCAATATCATACAATATTTCGACGGAAGTTTCTTGGTGTAATTTCAATATCAAATTTTAATTTTATACTTTCCATGAGTTTTGTCACTAAAGACCCGAGTTCCACCTTTCGGCATGTTCAGGCATTTCAAGTGCAGGAGTGGACTTAAACTGACGCGCAGTAAATAGTTTTTATCGCTTATATATAAAAATAAAATTAGATCACTATGCGTAATTGTTATTATCGTAATCTGGATGAATTATTGAAAGTTTTAATGTTAACGAATCCTAATGAATTGTGTAAGTATATATAATTAACAGGTATTTTAAATGTGGTATGGGAAGATAGTTGTTACGATACCACATTTAAAATACCTGAATACAGAAAAGAAAAAGAAAAGAGTTGATTAAATTATATATTTATCTTCCAAATATTAATAAATAATGACGTCTTTTTTTGGTAGTATTCTATTACATATATCCATTAAATATCGAAGCTTCCTTAAAGTCCAACCACTATTCCGGGATCATGCTATCATCAGTGTACTCTTGAGGAATTGAAATGTTGACCAAATATAACAGTGTTTTTTTTTGTTGATCGTCAACACTCCTTAAACACGCAGTCTCAAATCACCGCGTAAGGACACCTGGATAACAAATTATATCATTTCGCGGCAGCATTAAATCTTCGTCGGGCGACCGTTCCGGCGCCCATGCGGGCATAACAAGATCGCGGGGTTATGTACCACATGTTTTCACTGGACATTGTTTTATTGCGTAATAAAAATTTTACTGTGTATCGGCACGATCTCTTCATAAAACATTTTGCGGGGTGATATAATATTCGCCAGTATGGCGCGGCGTTTCAGGCATGATCTCGCTCGGAATATTTCTCGCAGGCTCTCGAATTAAATGATATTAAGTCACGTGATATAATGTAACTTTCCTTTGCTCCACTTTGAAGTGTTTCCTTTGCTACTAGTTTTGAATTGAATAATTCGATTTAATGTAATTGTATTGCTTACTTAACGAGTTGTATAATATTTAATTGTGAGCAAATAGATTATATCGGTTTGCAGATAGAACTAAATATGCAGTTATTTTATAATTGTATTTTTAAACATATTAAGCAATAGCCCAAAAACAGTTTCATTTTTTCAAATTATTAACAAGAAGATTAGGGTATTTTATAAACAATTAAAATGCGCTCGTTGGAATAAGTATAATTTGTTCAACCGCGCAAGTGACTTTGGAAGAAAATTTTAAATAAAACCCTTGCTGTCACGTCAATTTGACTGAATTTCCGGTTATATCTTACATTATTAAAACGGTTTGTCAATATAATATATTATTTATTTCATATCCCGAGCCTATGGTAACTAGTGAAGCTGAAGTGCTTCTTTTTTACTCTTACGAATGACTGGTCTTGAATTATTTTTGTGACTTATTTTGTCAAATATTTCGCTTATTATTTAGAGTTATAAAAAGCCTTACTGAATTAGTTTAATATAATTATTACCATTATATATAAGCGACTTACAGGAAACATAAAATAAATATTCAAGAAGCCTTTGTTGGTCTTGGATCAGCGATGATATCTGCTCCCAATACTAGTAAATCTATTTCTCAGTCAATTCGGCTGGAAAAAAATCGCAGATTAGATTTATGACCGCGTAAGCTGTGTAATAGATTTAACTTTTCTCTATATTATAAATGTTACTTTATTAAATCAATTCGACAAAGCGCCGCTGAAATTTCTGACTTGAAATAATTCTTGCTTTTCTTATACAGCCAGATTTATAATGAACTAGAAAAACAACTCCATAAAAACCAACAGCGAGCTTTTGTAAATAGTTATTACTACACCATGTTCGGTGTTTTGTTATCTCACCGTGACAATGGGCCGCTGACTGATTTGTTTTGGTAAATATTTGACAATCAGTTTTTGGTTATTTGAAACATTTACTGGTCAAAGTGAGTGAGTGCAACATTTTAAATTAGAGAAAGGCTATTAACAAAATCGATTCGTTACATTTGTATACTTACCTAACAGGCACGGTTTTATTTGATTTAAAAAGTTTTACTTGGTTGTATTGATTGCAGTTATATTAATCAGTTAAAAAACTTTAAATAATTGTTTGAAATCGAAGCCGAAGTATAAATTTCGCCTATAATGTTTTCAGTAATAGTTATTTGAAAATAATTAAAGTAAATGTATACTTTTTCCTTTTCTTATACCATATTAATTCTTAACACGTGATGTGAAGATAGAGATGGGACATTTTCCTGAACTCGTCTGTCTTTCATTCATATATCTTACAACTGGTTCTTTTAAAACAATTTATGTTGTAGCAATGCATAGACCACAGAGAATTCACACGTTACTTGCACTATTTATAGATTTTCACTGTGAACAAATTAAGAATTAGTTTTTTTTTTAATTTTATGCAATTTTATTTAAACTAATGTTCTTTATTCTTTTGTTTCAGGTATGTCCCGTAATTGCAGAAAATAAGTATAATTCGCGAAAGAATAGTTGACACGGTAAGTTAATAAAATGGCGTCACAACTAAAAAGTGTCCTAGCGACATTTTAATTAAAAGAAATATAGTATGTTATTCAAACAACCATTGACAGGAAACATGATTTAAATAATTGCTTAAAATAACATGCCATGAATTTTGTCATTCAATATTTTACAATTATTATTTAAATAAAAACGCATAGTCGCTTAAATTTCTTTTGATTTTTGCTCAGAGTTGCTTCTTCAAAATAAATTTAAATAAAGTGGCAATATTGAATTATAGCACATATATAAATTTCAATTGATGTGGTTTTTTAATTCATAAATAATATACATCAGTATTTCAAATGTTTTCCATTACTTGACTCTCTTTTTTGTCAAAAATAAACTTTAATCAATCAAATCTTTACGAATTGATGTTCAATTAAATATTTGATGGTTTCAATTTATAAGTAAATTTTATCACGACTATAAAAAAAAACTACTATGAATAAATTAAATGTTCAAGTTCAAGATAAATTTTATAAACTAGAGATCTCATTGGTAAAAAACGAAATCGTGCGGAGCTTTTTGACAGTGGTCAGAGGTTTCACGAAAAAAATGCACCTAGAACCTTGATGATGCAGAATTTTGCCAAAGGTCAACAAGTCTATTTGAAGATCAAGCACGGTCATCTAAATTAATTATAACCTTATGATCACGTTGTGTTTTGGGTGATAACTAGAGACCCGTGTTTTTAGCATCTATTTTTTCAATTTTCGCATTTTGTAGCATTTATAATTCTAGATTTTCGGATTTTAGCATCTATTTTTAGAAAACACAAATATCAAATAATTATCAATTACAATTCATTTTAACAATTTATTAATATAAAATATTAACAAATATACATAAAAGGGTAAATTACATTGTTGGTTTATTCTATATTATAGAAAAAAATGGATTTACAATGTACGGTGTTGAATCTTATCTTACTTATTTATTAAAATTAATTAAATGGAATCAAAATGTCAGACGAAAACAACGTCAAAAACGAGATCAACCTGACGTACATGCAACGACAATGCGCGTTATGGGCAATGTCGCCGGTATAAAAATATTAACATAACGATGCAAAGTATGTCCATTTACGATATGTATGCAAAATCTATCATATAATTTTACTATCATATGTAGGATAGTAAAATTTCTTTTAAAAAACAAGCAAATTTTGCAATTATTTGTGATTATAGCATCTATTTGCATATTTTATGAAATTCGCATTATTAGCATCTATTCCGAATTTTAGCATCTATTTCGCATCTATTGCAAAGTGCTAAAAACACGTGTCTCTAGTGATAACATACTATCACTGCAAGAACGGTAAAATTCATTCGCTTCATGAAAAATGAATGCCTTTAGAAAATGTGGTTTTAAATCTTGAGGTTTCTAAAAAGGTTTGGCTTGTAGCGCTCGTTTTTTAAATTTTACATACTCAAAGCGAAAACATAACATCGAGACATAGATGTAATGATAATTTTACGTTATTTTATGTAATGATATATTTACCTGCGTCTTACAACATGATAAAGAAGTATGGTTTTGTAAACAAAAGTTCCAGTATCGTTAAAAATATAACCTATGATTTAGGTATATTGTTTCTTTTTTCATTATACTGCCACATCTTCTTGTTTTTAATCAGCGCCCCCAATAACACTTAAGACTAAGGACATTAACATTCTCTTGAATCTTTCAAACGACCCATAGGCGTCTGTGTCACCCATTTTGAGAAACACTGCTTCAGATAAATGTCAATGCAAATTAAGCTCGTTGAACAAAATTGTCATTTGATACAATACGCTATTTTTGTGGATTGAAAATGGACTCGTCCTACTCCAATGTTTCCTGCAACAAACAAAAAGTAACAGAAATTATTAGCCGTTTACTGTATGTTTGCTTACGTTGGTAGTACAGGTAACTGTTTACATTGAATTATTGTCCCATGTGACGTATGAAAGTGATGTAATCGATGCACAAACGTGATGCGAGCTGTGTCAGGTTATCAACCTGCGTGACGTTCCGATGCTCTCTATACAATAAATATTAGCACCGAGAACCGAGTCGTTTGCCGAATGTCACGGGCATTAAAGTCACATATGAATTTAACATCCAATAAGAACACAGTTTATCTGACAATATAATATAATAAGCACAATATTATCGATGCTTCTAGTTCAACATAGTCATTTACAAGTTCGTTGAAGCTTATTTTAATAACAGTGACAGAAATTGGTACTCGGCTTAAACTATGGACATTTTTTGTGAATGCTGAATTCACAATCTTTACCTTACCATGTACGTAGAGTTTAGCTAGTTCAACAGAGGTAAGCTAGAGTTTTTCTGTTTTTTTTTAATATTACGATTGCAGAAAATAGTTATACATACAGTGAAACCCAGATTCTACGTTTTTCAAAACGTTGAATGCGGGAAAGTTTTATATATGAACTAAATGCCGGGACTATAGAAAATGAACGCACCACGCGGGAAAACGTATAATGCGAGAATGTAAGATCGGGGTTCCACTGTACTCATCTTTTGAGTTGCGTTCTATAATAATTTGATGCAGATATTGCAAAGAAAAGTGTAGCTTTTCCTCCCAAAGTTGGTTCATGGATTTTTTTTACAAACTGTCAAATATGAAAAATAAATGAATATCGATTATGTGATTCAAATAAGTTCTATTCGTTTGGAAGATTCATCAAACGGCGAAAGTATTTAGATTTTAGATGGTCAATCATATTGTACGAAATTATTTAATGGTAGAAGAAAACGTATTGTTTTAATAATGTTAATAAAATAATATATACTTACCAATGCTAAAACGTATTCAGTTTTATCGAAAAAGATATTGACATAAAACATGTTTTTGTTTAAAATATCTATCCATTCTTTGCAAGCATTAGGAACACTTCAATCGGTAGATATTTAAAAAAAACAGGCCATTCTGGTTTGACCAAATTTATATATCAAAAGTTGTTTTTAAACTTATGGAAACTGACTGATGTTGTTTACAACTGTTTTTCGATAAACTGCTATGATACAATGTTGTTTGATAAAGATTTGTTGAATTTGTTTAACATAAAACATGAGTATAGCAAAAATATTTCTGTATAGTGTGGGAATTGTTATTTTACTCTATTATTTTTGATCTTAAATGTTTTACTAGCGAGGAAAATATTTTTGCGAGCATTATTTTGGTCACACAAATTACGTGCCTTGGATATTTATTTACCAGCCATTTATTTTGTAATTCAAACTGTCATAGCAACGTTTTTTGCAGTTTAAAAATCATTTATAGCATTTCTTGCTACGGTGGGTAATAAAAGAAAATATATATTTTTTTATTATATGAACAATTATCAGTTCCTATTTTTTTTATTTTTCTATTGAGCGATATAAGAAAAGAGAGCGAGGCCTCTAGAAAAAGAATTTCCGTTTTTTTTATTCATTTTGTGTGACAGCGGAAACCGAATTCATGACTGTGAATTCACATTTTCAATATAAGATATTTTTAAATATTTATTTTTGGTCAGAATAATACAATTTGGCATTAATTATAATTATGTTTTGTATTCATTTTCTTTGTAAATAAAAAATTGCAGCCTTACATATTATTGTAAAAAATATAAGACTTTAATAACCACAGTGTGTCAGATTAGATATAAGTACAAATAAAATAATAATTAATAAAATTAAAGACATTTTGTTTAATGTTAACATTCAATATTGACATATTGTGCTTTCAATTGTCATGCTTAACCGACCCGACATTTTATTATCTCGCAAGAAACAACGTTTTGACAGTTGTGTAAATTCAAAATTCGAATATTTCAGTGTTACCTGTTGTAAATTTTGAATGAAATCAATATACACGACAATGTCTATGCCCATAGATAGCTTGTTTATACACAATACAGCTGGCGTGTGTCATTAATAAATGTCTATGGTCTGCCATAATATTATTATTGCACAACTTGATCATTCCAGATCATTGGATAAAGGTTGTACGAAGCATAAACGAATAATAAGATAATTATGCATTAAATATTACCTGACAAAAGGGTGATCGACTTTCTCTGTGCTCGGCCATATACTTATCTGTTTCCTCGGTCGCATTGCAATCTGACCTATGTCGCAAGGGGCAGTTGATTTGTCGAGACTGACGCTAGGGCTTGGTCCGCATCGGAAAATATCTTAAATGGTTTATCGCTCAATGAAATGGAAATCTGGTTAATTTAAAACCAGATCATATCTTTTGAATCGAAACAACAATATCCTCGATACAAATCAATATTATAAATATATTAATACGTTACACATTTTGAACGAAGAAACACTAATTATAATGCTTTATATCTTTATAATATGGTTTTGTAAAGTTTATTAAGCTACAAGTAATTTATCTTTCATTCAAAATAAAATTCCTTTTATTTAATAAAAATCTTCATCTGACAACATCAAAATAGATACCTACATTTCTAAAAATAGTAACACATATTTAGTACTTATTCCGCATTGGACTTATTGAGATCGGGACCGGTTTCGCTCTTTTTTTAGTTGATAATAATCGCGATGAGCATGAGTATCCAATGTGGAATAAGTACTAAAAATATGTTATTTTTTATAATGCCATTTCACTGTATTGGCCTAGATTCTAGGCCCTAGAAAGATATCTACATTTTTTTAATCATTAAAATATGGTTTTTTTATTCAGGCTCTTATTGTTGAAATATAATTTATTAACGAAAGCATACATATCATTCATATACAATAATAACATAGCATATAAATCTGTTGCATGTATTTCAACATGATGACAGTGACTGATAAACAGACGCTATTTTTAAATTTGTATAGGACCAAAAGTTAAGCCACACTTCATAAAATTAACGTTTTATCCATGACACACAACCAACTATCACTCTCGCTTGACGAAATTACATACATTTCGTTCGATGAAGTTATTTCATTACATTGCTGGCACTAATCCACGCTAGGCTATATCAAAATGGCGCAATACGTCATTAGGTATGTTATAAAAAAACAAGAAAACATAATACTCGGTACAAAACGTGTTGAGCTATGAACCATTCATGGTTGAACGCTTTAATTTGTTCGATTTTTAAAAACGAACGATTCCCTAAACTTTTAGACCATAGATAATATAATACTTAAGATTTACAGATCTCATAGATAGAATATTATAGCTGTCACAAATATTAACGTAGTAGCGCCCTCTAGGTAAACAACCCGGTGTTAAAAAATATCTCCGCCCCTCTGCAAACATTTCTTACTTTTTTTTTAATACGCAGAATTGATCATTCATCCGAACTTTTCCAGAGAAAATCATTGCTGTTCCAAATTACGCTCCAAAAAGAGTTTATTAGGAGCCGTACCAGCCGTACCAATCGCAAATATTATTTTTTAAATCTTTTTGGCCACGCGTGTCATCAGTTTTTTCAAGGCTGAATTAATATTGCTGATTTTTTTTTCTTTTAATGATATACTTATACAATAACCACCAGTGCTGGAATCGTAATTTTTTCACAAGATATAATACTACTGTACACTCTGAGCGTTATGGTATACCCTTTATTGTCATTTTACATCTCATTTACATTTCGATACTTAAACTTTTGGTGCTTAACCGTTAATCGAAGATGGCACAAACTATTTTTACAAATAAAGCAGAGGGTATACCTTCCACTCAACCACTGATCACCACCATCATCGTTTCAACTCACATGTTCGTATAAACTTTCTCGATCTTTAACAATTCACACGGTTCTTTTAGAGATGCATATAAAATGATGCATCTCTGAATATAGCAACATAACTCTTTCAATATCCTATGCATTATTTATAAGATTGTTAAATATCAAGATTTCTGGAAAATAGGAATGAATTTTACACTTAAATCGTGATCTTTGCGTAAGGAGATACAGTCAATGAACAAAACATCAAAACACTGTATTATTTTAAAATATGCAAATCGTGATAATCAAAGGAAGTACATTAACATTTCCTTTGAATTCTATGAGAAGCAATCTCTCATTATACAATAAACAATACCGTATCTTATTTACCGTTTCATTATTTGATCAACTTTCAAAGATATTTTTCTTATTCTTTATTTTCGCAGTAACAGAGATCTCCTTCCTACATTACTGACGATCGTAAATCACTATTACATACGGACATCTTTTAAAATGGTTAAAAATTAGCTTTCTCTATATTGGTAAATCTCTCACATATGATACTAAGCAACCACCATAGTCATTAAATCAAATTATTAATTTGGGTACTATTGATAGCTATAACGTACTTGGCAGCACTGAGAGATGATGGCATATCATGGAGTGACGTTTCTCAACTAGCAGGTGACAGCGAATCATCAGGGAAGTGCCATATAGGACGAATATGAACCAATAAGAAAAAACCATGCTGCTTCTTCCCTCGTTGCCTCCTTTCAGTATTCACAAGTAAACCGAAGTATCGGAGGTGTCAGCCATAATATTATAAATTTGAACACGGTGAAAAAATATCAATATATTTTAGTATGATGTATTTGTTTTGTATTTTAGAACTTTTGTTCTGACGAGAGCGTAAGCCGAAATAGCTATCAACCAGGTATATACTATATAATTTTGGTAGTGTTTTAATGGAGTTCTACCAAGTTAATGCCAATTTAATCAATGACAAACTTGCATAAACATTTCTGTTGAAACATCAGTCCGTCCATTTATATTTGTAAGTATTCCGTCTGTTCCTGTTTATTTTTACGTTTAAACTTTCTTTGCTACGCGGACTATTATATTCTTATAAACTTAGTGTTTTAAATATTTACTCAATGAATTTATTAAGTATATTTATAATTTTTTCGAAGAGACGAATTAATAACCAATTAACTTGTTTCTTTCCACGCGTATGCATTACAAAACGATACTGTGCCAATTTGTGACGAATTTTCTGGTCTCTACCAAAAGCAGTGTTATAATGTCCGCTCGGCAATCGACTGTCATTAATGATTGCCTTAGATGGAAAATGGGCCACCAGACCCAGTCACCGCAGCCGGCAAGTGGCATTTCACGCATTCCATGTGACAATATTAAAATCTGGTTATCTCGCTCGATCAAGAGGCGTGCCGATAGATGATAGCCATTTTGTTTTACTGACAGCTTCTTTTACAGATATCTTTATGCAAAAGATATAGATGTATACAAAGATGAAGAAAACGTATATCATTAAAAAGGCTTACAACCCGTTTAATCTCTTTCACCATGTGGTTGTGGTTGTATGATGTTATAAAATATATTATTATATGAAGCGACCGTTCAATTTAAACAATATCAACTGAATAAAAGAAAATTAATGTGTAATTTCACTGGCCCTCTATTATTAAAACTTTAAAGCTCAATTAATACTTAGGCGTTTTCAGCCCACATCCTTTTTATATAACATGTATTAAGTTGTGAAAATTGTTAATATCGAAAAGGGCTATATTGATAATATACTGAGGGCTACATTCTTTTTCCTTTTAACAGTCGATATGTTAAATATCGGATGGCTGTGGAAGGAAAAAAGAAAACTTAGTCTTGTCTATGATACATATAAAAAAATATTCACCTGCATTTTACGCAGGTAAATTGTACACCCATTTTAAAGAAATATATGTTTACCACTGGAAACGTTTACCTGTAAAGTCGTCTGTTTGACAGTAATGCAAACATAATTTCTTTTTAGGCACGTATTTAGTGTATAGGTTATGTACCAAATCTTACGTCAGTTTTTAATATTCATATGTTCAATGAAAAAATCAGGTTAAGACTTCTAAATGTTTTTTTCTCAATCCTTGAATGAATTAGAACATCAGCATTTCAAAAGCTCATATAAAAAAAATGATATAATTTGTTTGCCTTATTAGATATTCATTAATCAATATTTAACCAATAAAATAGTGCGAAATCTTCTATTAAAAACACAGCATCATAAATTAACCATAAACATTAACAACTGCTATCCAAATGTTACCAGCCAAATTAACGAGACTATGTAGATAAAACTTGCTACGTGTAAAAATACTTCTTACGTGTTCATCGTATTGTACAATATAAAAAAGTGTTCATTTAAAAGGGCACGAATGATTCTTACACTTATTTAAAATGTTTGAAAGCACGATTAAAAATTAAGATGAAGCATTAGCTTATAAGTAATCATTACACCTCATATAATTGCAGTAAACATACTGTACATTCAGATAGAATGTGCTTAGCATTTAGAGAAAACACGCTGTAAGGAAATCATAGTTTGTGATTAATTAAATAAATTAAATCAATTGCGAGTTTAATATATCTGTGCCAAATCGACATCCTGTCATTTTTTTTTAGATATTTAATGACCGGTGTAATTTTGCAACGGAGTAAACTTTGCTACAAAAAAAAACATGCAGCATGCTACGAACGTATAGATCGGATATTTCATCCGACAGCAGAGAATAAATAAAATTTCAACATGAGCTGAAGAAATTGCGAATAAAAAAATGAAAATCCGTAAATAAATTTCATTGTTTTATCCCAAACCTGTCGCTCGGACATGTTAACCTCGCAAAGATGCAGTTAAAAATTTCGCATGCCGACTTAATTAGCATTAACATACGAATGGGCGTATTAAACTGTGATAAGTCTAGCGGACTTCTTCGAACTCCCAATGCCACGACCCACTCAGCATAATCTTTTATTATACGCGATATTGTGTACGATGAGTGATTTCCCATTCATCGTACATATAGGGTTATCACAAACAAGGTAAAATCGATACTCGAAAAATTTCTCGGTTTTCTGCGGTTTAAGTAGTGACTTAATCTTCTCCTATTATTTTTTATGTTGGAAATCAACAGGACATAAATTTCTCATCAATAACGTATTCATTTAACACTATCAAAAATTTCAAATCTGATTTATATTTCAATCGATTTATATTTACGTTGTATACATTTTTATATGGCTTGCCATGTTTACATCGTTACACCCTGGTGCCATTTAACTACATATAGAAACTGATCGTCAGTTTAAAATTCTCACGATAAGCGAAGCCGGTCCTGATCTTTGCATACTACATATAATATGTGGAAGTAGTCAAATAAACTTCATTTTTTATTCAAACTTTTTGACCGAGAATTGAACACCCTAAAGATGATTAAATTTTTAGTTTGTAAATGTGACTTAACATTTTTTTAATTCGAAAAGGTGTTTTTTAAATAAAACTTCATGAATATGAGACTATAGTAAAAATTTGTAAATCGACCATAGTCGTATTATATTATAGTTGATATTAAATAATTGTAAGAGTTTTCTCTCGGATTCTATAAAAATGTTTTAAATAATATTGTGGCAACCATATAAAAACATTTACCTCGTTTTTTCTACCTAATTATTTAAAAAAAAACCATTCAAAATCACACAAAAAATAATAGCCAGTCATCAATAGTAAGTTAGTTTTATTTATGACATTATACATTCTACGCAATCGGTCGATTGGTTGAAGGTTATTAATGTAAGTTTTATGGAAAATTTCTTTTTGTTTCATAAAACTGGCATTACCATAGCGACGGCATAAATATGACATGGGTATATAGACTATTGAATATGTGAAAAAAACGCGTTTCCAAATAATATTGCGTGCAGCAAACACAACATTATAATAACCTTTCAAAATATTATATTTCGTGACGATAAGAACTTTAAATTTATTACTTTCAACGGATCATTGCGTATTTATTGACTATATTAATATTACCACAGAATAATAAATGTTAAATACGTGATTGAAAGAATAGCAATGCGAAAAAATTATAAAGTTGTTAAAAGTATAATGTGAATGTTTCAAGGAAACCGTTATTTTATATCGTCACTAAAATCTAGTCGTAGAGAATACATTATGAGCAATGTTCCTTGTAAGCCGCGCAGAAATTTAATAACCCTCGCGCACTGGTCCCAGGTTGGCGCGCACTTTAATACTAGCCGAATTAATTGATTTATTAATATTGTTTAAAAGATCCACAAAATAAAGAAGCATAAATTAATGAAATGGTTTTTACAGCGCATATGGCTTCTAAATGAAGCATCTCAACAAATTTGAAATTCATTGAAATTATGCCGCGCATATGTTGGATTGGCTTGCTCAGTCTTTGAATTTTGCGCGCAGCTAATCTATCAGATTAGAGGGAACATATGTATATTATGAGTCCATATTATTCAAAAATTGGAATTACTTTTCTCATACGCAATCTTTGATGCTTTGCATTTTTTACTACATTAAATTTCAAATGAATTTTATGACTATGTATTTACTATCTCAGCATACTTACCGATATTAATCGCATCTGCACATCTTTTTAGGAAACACATAATACTAATAAACTGGAATAACTTTAATAATTTATTATTTTACAGTCCGTTATAGCATTTTCGTAATCGTAATAAAATAAAACAACTTTTACTACTTTTGTACCAAATAACGTCTATATTACATATTTTATTTCACTACCAGTTTTAGTTCTTTTCAATTCATATATGCGTCCTTCGCACAGAGATTACATTACATGAAAATAGTACCGAAGTAATATAATAGCTATTTACTTACCACTGTAATAATTATAAAAAAAAACTTCAATTAAGTATTGCCCGTTAAATAAATATATCAAATGGTTAGTTTCAATAATAAGATTAAACGAAACCTTGGATAAAATTTTAAATTCAATTATAAACATCATTACAGGCAATTGATTTTCCTTGATTTCAATTGGTTTCTTTGAATAATAATAAGTACGCCATTGTTATTTTCGCTTTATTCTTTTATCAGCTGTCAAAAAATAGTGCGCTTTGTTTGAATTAGTTTAAATCAATGTCACAAAACACTCCCACACTTTCAATGGATGACTGATCTCAATGATTAATCTTATTTTACACGGGCACGTTATTAAAAAAATATTCTATGTAAATCTATTTCCATAATTATATAGCAATATATGTATATATTTATATATGCTCGGCAAACATGTTACTATGTAATTATTATATCTATGATCAATTGACATTTAACATTTCTTTGCCATTAAAATTTTTGTGTGGGATGACATCTATTGATGTGTATTGTAATCAATCAAAATCAAAGCTTTTCAAAAATGGAACGTTAGTCGGTAGCATATCGACGGGAGGTGAATGCCAAGGGCAATAATGAGAACTAATATACGATTAATATGTAGTAGGTAGCATATAAATTTTTTAATCAAAACTTCATTTAAATCATGGGAGGTCTATTATTTATATAAAGGCGGTATGCGGTCATCAAAATGAATTCAATGTATGGCTACTTGAAAATTTCTTTTCTGGAACGCAATTGAGAAATAAATTAAAATTTTCTTTCGTAATAAACAGTATTGTTGAAAAAATTTATACTTACGCAACTGAGTTAGTCTGAAGGTGCTTCTTAAAGTGGCGAAACACGTGTCACTTTTTGTGGCAATAATGTAAAGTCAAGATACGTGGAATAATCATTTTAGCTTTATAAATTTTATATTAAAAAAAAATTGCTCCCAGAAAGTGATCGCTGAATTCATGGAAGCATTTATAGATTTAAAATTTCACAGACACATTGTTGATAATATAATATAATAAAAACATAGCTTAAAAAATACACACCACTGTTAAATTTCTTTTATAAATAGAAAAAAATAATAAAAGAAAATGTGCAATGAAAAAAAGAAAGAAAAACGAAGCTCGTTTTTCGTTTCGGTCACCATTTAAAAAATGACTTCATTTTCCGAACATCAACATTTCAAAGATGGCCGACACCAATATGCGATGATGCGGAAAGGAATTTTTGATTACTTTGTTCTAAATAACTTCACCTCGTATACTTATTATTGTGTTTACTCTAATACTCTTATGCTATTATTGATTACCGGTTACGTGCTTGGCTTTTTTTAATTTCTACAGCAAACGAATTATGTCGAAACAAAACAGTAGCAAATTGCAACGAACACATGTGTAATATTGTTAACCGCAGCTACATAAGTATGTTCAAATGGCAGCTAGTATTCCTTTAGAAAATTTTATGAAGTTTAACAGCACTTCGACCAGCTTATAATATCTTAATTATAAATTAAATGAAAAATGTTTTTTATACTACCATTAAAATCAAGACTAGTTTATCTAATCACAATCATTTTGAATTGCTTTATTGATTTATTGAAAGGTGTGGAGTGTTGCCTTTTTGCCGTAAAGACTTATTTTAAATAATCAAGAGAGTGTTCAGATGCTTGCGATGAGCAAAAGCTCATACTGGGGTATCGTGTATCATAATTGGGAAAGCTGTTACTGTATAGGGAAGCTTACTATTAAGGGTAAGTTTGCTACTTTCATTAAGCATAAAGATAACCAGGTGTTATGAAGTCTTCACCTATACGATAGCTTTCATTTATCGACAACGTTTTGTCAAGGAAAGCTCGGAGACAAGATTTACACTAGCCAATGAGCCATGTTTTATATAGATAGTATACAAATAGAATCAAGCTAGAAAAATTCTTGTGATTAAGCAACACAATACGACAATGTATCTAAAATGAATCAAATAATACGTCCGTTGTCTTTTAATATATTGATTCAAAAACTAACATTGAATTCGAAACACAAACCGCAGAAAAGTTGCCGAGAGCGTTACCAATCGGTCACGGTGACGGTTGTTATCTCAATATACAAATATTGGCAATTCATTAATTGGAATTTCATTGTAAATTGGTTGAGTTATACTCAAAGAAAAAGTCAAAGAGAAACATTTTAGATCAGCTCAATGAAAAACATTAGCTATTTTTAAATAAACAAATCGTTTATTTTGATTTCATGGTTTGAACATTCTAGAAAATTTTGTGAATACGACATAAAGAGTTCGATCATCTCTTTTTAATTCACTTTCGCACCCTTTACCATATTTTTTTTATAATCGAATTGCGAAATTAATACTGTATCCGTTCTGATGAAAGCTTGCAGTTAAAGCATCAAAGAAGTTGGCCAAAGTCATTTTTTTATATGTATCATATAAATATCTCAATAATTTCGGCAATAAAACATCACGCACGCGTCGGATTACAGTCATCGCACCACATTTATTTAAAAGATAATAAATCACAGTGTGAATAAACTACAAACGTCTCATTTGGATCGAAAAATGGCCGACTGTGTTCATTTTTATTATTTCAAGCAAGGCCGGCATTGTCACGAACAAAATCGAAAGTTTCTTGTACGTACTCACTTCTAGGTACTTGGATATTATACGGTTACAGTACATTTGTATTACGTGCGTGATAGATAGATACCTCGTGAACACATTTGTTTAGGAAATCTTTTTAATATGACATTACAGTGGTGAAACAAAGTAGCAAAAAACAGTTAATATACACTTAACTAAAAAGCTTTCATGGTTAACATAATACCAAGGTAAAACATAGTACATTATTAAGTTACGCCATTGACAGAACTAATAGATAATTCGATGTCGAAAAAGCATTTGACTAATAATTATTAAATATCAATCAATAAACATAAATTTAAATCTATATTGGTTACACAGAGATTTAAGTGCACCAACTATTCGCGGGCTTGTTCTTGAAACATCTAAAAAGTTTCACAAGGCAGTAAGCTATCTCTCCAAACGATCTCTTGCCTGCAGAATTATGACGAGAAGGCATCAGAGAATCGTTATATACCGAGACCTATTCTTTTCGATGACCATCCATAGGTAATAAGAAAAAATAAGCTGACCTCGTGACTGAAGCGATCGCACCCTAATGTCAGCAGCGATGGGAATAGAATGCAATTTGAATACATATAGACATTAAACGTAGAGACGAAAGAGACGGGAAGCATTCTCCATCAAATAGATATAACATATATATATATATACAAGCGACTACTTTCAGTATTTATTAATAATTCAGGTAATATTGAAATGTTTAGTGACATGAATTTAATTTGAATAAAAATTTTGAATAAACGTCCAGGTCCGTGGCGCAGTGGCAACGGCACTGACTTGCGTGCCGGACCGCGCGGGTTCGCTTCCCGGTACGAGTGGATTTTTTCAGTCGATAAATCTGTTCAAATGCATGGGTGTTTGTGTTGTTGAAAATCCCACCTTTCCGATCCCAAAGAGCGACGCATAGTGACAGCGATTAGCTAATCACTAGTCCTCGTATCCTTTCCATCCCTACTCTCTTCGAAAAAGAGAGGTTCAGCAGCTGAGGAACAGCAAAGATAAAAAAAACATATGTTGAGATAAACTCCGTGGGGAGTCCATATGCTCTTAGTTGGGAGCGCATGGTTAAAAAAAAATAATTAAAATAACAATTACAGGAGAAAGAATAAAAAATTTGGTATTTCTTTAACCAGGGAATGTCAATCATGTGCCCATAACCTCTATAACGCATGGTTCGGGTATAAGGTGTCAAATCTATTCCCAATTAACACTGAATTGTCAACCTCTTCACTACAGATACAGGGAAAATATTTTAGCAAATAATTCAGTGTCATTTAAAGAATCAAAAAACCCGACAAGTCATAAATGTCCATACATAAAGAGTAAATACCAAATAATACATGTTTACTGCCATTACATATTTAATCTTTTGACCCGGTAGCTTAGCAGAATCGGTTATCTTTTTTTAAAAATAAACATTTATCAAAATACTTAAAAACCTGATTGTTTTCATAAAAAATATTCATAAAATATATTGAAAAAAGTATATATACTGATGTTACGTAATAATGATTTAGTCATTTGGGTTTTTGATGCACGCTTTTCGTCTTAATAACTTATCATTTTCGGCACACCTGTTAATATCACAAGAATTGTACACATACATTAATTGAATTCGAGATATCTTCCATGATGACAAATAGTTTAGTCACATAATTAATTCCGAAAATGATCCATTTAAAAATTGACTGAAGATCCATGCATTACTTTGACTAAACGTATACTGTCCTTTGTATATAAATAGTATTTGTCCAAAGATATGCTCAATTTTTTCATCAGCTTATTTTACCTCTTATTTCACCTTTTAATAAATCAGTGTCCACAGTCAATCCTAGGTTTTCAATTCAACCCAAGATATCATCAAAACATCTTCCAGAGTACAATTATACTATTAAAACTATATTATAGTCAATGCCACACAAATCGTCTCTAAGTCGGAATAAAAACGAATGCCCTTAGAACAATTTTGTACAATATGGGTTATATGTATTGGTCTCTATCCATCCCAATTCACTATTAAATATAATTGTATATTGAATTTAAGCTGTAATCATATTTAAAAAAAAATGAATTATATTTTATGATCGTTTCCAATGAAACTAAATTCAAAATAATTTTGTATATCCGGATAGTAATAATACATACAATAATTTATATTATCATGCATGAAATCCATTGTAGCTTATAAAATTTTTTAAAATTATAATATTACATTAAATGAATTTAATATGTTAGACCTTGAAGTTTATTTAAAAGTTGTAAGTAAGTTGTAAGTAGTAACAAATTGTATTTTTTGTAGTACATGTGTTAACAATATTTATATTGATGATTTTAACTTTGTTGTTTTTTTGCTGTACTGATGCAAACCTTTTCAATTATCTTTGTTTTATAAATGTTAGCTTAACTCAGCTACTATTAACTCTACGACTTCTTCTACGAGTCTTCCCAGTGGCTTTATCAGTTGGAAATTCTCACTCGCAAAACGAAGAAAGTTCTGAAAGTATTTTTTTTCAGTACAGAAATCGTTTCAGTTTTGCGTAATAATATAATTGAATATACCAATATGAAAAGATAATAAAAAAAAGTGTATGATGAAATATATGCAGTGACGTTGTCTTTTAATAATTTTATTACTGGTGTGATAATTAAAAAATAATTACACACACTGTGAGTACTTTGAAATTCCTCTGATGAATACTGTGTATTACGTATAATATATAATTATATTACAGCATTACATTGCGTAAAAAAGTAATCGATTGTAAGTCTTCTATTTTTAAATATATTGTCTCTGGCTGTACACACATGTGTCAAATAAAGATGACTTTAAAGTAAAGAGAATGTTTATTGTCATAGACAGCAAATATTTTTAATGGAAAGTAGTAATTAGGAATTAATTAATCAACTGAATGCATGACTCATACAAATATAATACAATGTTTGTAGTATCCATTACGATATATTTGTTTCTTGTATATATAATGATGTGATTATTAAATGTGTATTATTTGTTTGAATAATTAACTAAACAAGTAACGATATACATTTATACGTGTCATGATAATAAAATAAGCGTGTTAAGTATGGAAGTATGAAAGAAAATCTCTACATATGAAGCTTTTACAGTCACGTATTATAAAAAGACGTTTATCTTTCCCCTGCATTAACTGACTTGCAACACTTGGCACTAAATAACGCACATCAAGAGAAACGTGTGTAATGAATACACTTGCATATTGTACAGATCTGATGTTTACGAGTAAAACAAAGGAGCCGCGCAAGTCCTTTGAACCCGGATTCGCGAGGAGTCCTGGTGGCGGAAAACTGGTTATTTTTCTCGATGGAGATAAAGGTCTTCAAAGCTTGCGGAGGCTGTAATACATTTATGTCCTCCCACGTACGCCATAAAAAGCTAACTGTCCTGCAGCTCTTTCCATCTATGGGAAAGATTACTGCCTACCCCTGAAAAGCTATATCGAGCTTGAATCGTCGGAGCTTTGCTTTTCTTATGACTTGCGTAGGTTAGTTGCTTTTTATGCGTGTATTTAATTTAATAGTTTTACCGTTAATTGTAGTATTGATTTTATGAACCATTTTCAATACAATTAGCTGATTGACTTGATTTATAAACCCACGTTGTTATTTATAGAATAACGTTGTCTAATAAATTACCTCATTCATTATTCATTGTTCTGTATCAATACATTATTTTTCTATGATACTCCGGGTATCCTACAATGAATAACAATTTAAACGAAAAAAATTGTAAATAATATCTTTAAATTAAAATAAAAAGAATGAAATCTATAGTTATAGAATGGCAGCCATAGGATGTAAGCTTGAATACAAACATAAATTTACAGGATATCCTGGATTTTTTATACTATAAATGTCCCCATATATAGATGTACCATTATTTCTTGACAGTTAGTGAGGGCGCCACCATTCCGTATATAAATTAAATGAAAACATATATTCATTAACATATATCTTTATCAAAACAATACAGATACTTAGATATCTACTATATGGGAACAATTTTATTTCAGAATTCGGCGTCAGTCAAGGAATGATCGTACACCTATCGTATGATAATGAACTACATTAAATATATATAAAAAGTTATCAGTAAATCTAATAGACAATTTTAAGGTATTTAACAACAAGCTTAATTTGATAAAAAATATTAGTTTTTCTTCAGTTATTTAGTCTCTTAATTATTTGGTAGGGTATGTATAATAACCATTTATTGCGTTGACCTGATAAAACCGTGTTTTGTAATGTTTAGAAAAGTAAACGTAATTCTTCAAACGCTGAACTTATTTTGTTTAAATTTAAGAAGGTTGATATAGCACTCCTAATCATCTCAATGCTTTGACATAAATGATTTCTAGTCACGAAATAATAATGGCAAGTACTTAAGTTACTTTATGCAAATGTCATCTGTAAGACACGTACTAGGCGTGGGCAGATAGGAATGATTCTTGGCGCTGAATGCAAAACCTTTGTGATCATAAAAACTTTCCAAAAAATATTCTTGAACTTGTTTGTATATTGATTTATTGTCATAAATCTATGGCAATACTGAAAGCAAGCAATAAAGTCTAATAAAAGTGTCGAATAAACATATTTTGGAGAATAATACATATCAAGGGAGATCAGCAATAAAATTTTTAAAAATTCACAACTAACGGAATAATATTTTTGAAGAAGCATTTTTTTAAAAGAAATTAGTCATTCTGATTTACTTGCATAGGAAAATTCGCGAAATATCGCGATAATAATGTCCATGTATGTATGTAATAACAAATTTGAGTGATATAACATATATTTACTTAAACAAACTTTGTGATAGTAAGATAGTCTGAATATGCCTGTGAAAGAGGTGAAACACGCGTAACAATGAGTCACACAATACGTGAAATATTCAAAGTTATACTAAAGTTAACTTCCACAAAGTTACCGCCGAATCCACCGAATGTATAAAAATATAATTTTAACTTATTTTGTGTTTACCGCAGCTTTGTTTAGACCGACACAGCTTATTTGTTGTTTTTTATTAAATAGTAAATCAAAAATATTACTTATACTTAACAGTAATAAATTCTTAATATTTAACAGATACTAATTGTATTTATTTATAGTATTTAATTGTATTTAGAAATGTAGATATTAAATAAAAATATATTATAATTATCAAAAAAGGTTGCGCAACGCAGTACACTTAAAATCATAACGTAGGTTCTAAATTTGAATAAATCATCACCTACAGGGCAGCCTGCAGGAATTATAAACCTAAATGTCCTTCAAAGGAATGGCGCAATATGATTTGTCATCTTATTATGTTTTGTATCCTGCTGAACTGATGGCTGTTATTTGATCTGAATACATTTTGCACTCGAGCTTCATGGCAATCAGATATGAAGGAAGGCTTTAACAACATGGAGATGGTGGTTGAAAACCCACGCGACTAGAATAACCAGCATTGGCTGGAATAATAATTGTGCAGAGATGATTGATGTGGTTTTATAGATACACATATTCAGTGACCTGACAAACTCTGCTATCTATTTTTGTGTTTGTTTTTTTCTCAGCACATTGTTTCATACACTATAGGTATAGATGTACCACCATAACTTGACCGCCGTTCAAATTCGGAACTAAAATTTTCCCCATATAGTTGATCCATTTAAAGGCCTTCGAAGTTATATTGTTTTAGTAAAAATATATTTTTATGACGATTTTGTTTCATTTAAAGCTTGCATATAAACATGTGTTTGTAAATAAACATATTTGATTGAGTATTGCACAGTTTATACGCGATGGTGGCGCCCTCACAAACGTTCAAGTTATAATGGTACATCTTTAGTCGAAACGTAATCTTAGCTTGAATCTATTATAAAAGTATATACTTTCTATTTTTAATATTCAAAAAAAATATTATATGATACGTAGATATTTGTTTCAATCATGTCCACTCCCAATATAAATACTTATAGAACTTGTTCTTTCAATATAGGTTTTTCTAATAAAAAAAAAAAAAATTTAGAACTTATTCCATATAAGATTTATTAGATCAGGACCAGTTTTGCTCATAGCGAGCATTATCAACTGATAAATCGTCAGATCAGTTGCTATGAGCGAAACCGGTCCTGATCTTATAAGTTTAATGTGGAATAAGTACTGTAATGCCATGATTTGTATTTTCTTGAATGAATAAATAAAAAAATTATTAAATATTCATATTAAGAAAAAAACAATTGTTTTCACACATTATTGAAGGTAGAATAATCTCCTCTTCGAGAAATTGGTTTCGAAGCAATGATTTAAAAAATCAAAGTCACTTACGTAATATGTTCTTGGATAATAAGCATACCGTTTAGAAGAATGTCAAAGATAATCGTTTTAAGGCTAAATAACGTTTTATTCGGTACTCATTTTATGCTATAATATAACTTAACCATTTCTCAGTCTTATAATTTCAAATAACTATTATAAAACTGTTATCAAAAACAATGTAGTCATTTTTTTATAATTGCGGGAAAAACGTTGTTTTTTTTCATCAAATTGGCATTATTGTTCAATTTTTAAATTACTCTGACCTTAAATGTTTTTACTTTGAACATTAACGAAAAAAATCCTTCAACTTTTAAATAATTAACACGTGGGAGTTACAATCACTGATACAAAAAAAGTAGATTGTCGCTGTAACAAAGACCGTGTAGTAATTGGTAATTGTTTCAAATGATCGATCAAATGCCGCCATTTCATTAAACAATAACAACATACGACCGTCCATCTTAATTTGATCGCCATTTTATATTAAGTGGAAAATAAATCCGGAATACTGTGGGCGCTTTAAACCAGTATTTTTTTGTATTTATAATGTTAACTGTACAATATTTTTCTGGTTTTTTACTTTGTGTAAGCTAGTATGTAAATTTTTTGATCCCACTAATTATAAACTCGTTCTTTCTATAATCTTTACTGTTTTTTTTTTGTATCAACACCATACATGTTTATTGTAATATTGCAAGTAAGAGAACCCGCCTCTTGCAATATAACTACTTTTTTGTTTGAAGGATAATAAAGCATTTTTAATTACAAAATTAATTAAAATTCAAAATAGATTATCATGTCATAAATAAAGCAAAACAAATTTTATATAGCATAATAAATAAATGAAAACTTTTCACATATCTGTCAGAGCATTTTTCCAGAGATAGTGTTAACCAAATTTATGAGTTGTGAATTGTATTATTTTTTTAATTAAAACTGTATTAGTGACAGTAAAATTTACGATATCTATGAATAATTAGTATCTGCCTCAGCAATACTTTATCTTCTGTCAACCATTTCCAGTTTTTCTTAACAATTGTAATCTTTCCAAGAAATCTTGGTCTTTTAAACACTCTTTCTTCTCGTTGTTATTAAACAAGTATCTTTTCGATATTTGGTTAGTATTCACAAGCCATTCATTTGTTCTCGAAGCACATCGACGCTTTCATTTGATTGAACAATCGAAGGTTCCGGTAGAGATCAAACTAACATTCTGTGGTATTATATGGATAGCTATTCAAGAAATAAAATACAGTAATATTCAAATATATAAGCAACACAACATTTTTTGGAATAACATTTAAGTCTGCATTGTATTATTTTCTATAACTAATGAATATTGCATGACATTATAGCAGTATTTATCGATATATTTTAGACGAAAAAATTTGCATTCAACTAAAACCTGGTTTGCTTAGTGGCGTTTTTGTAAGTAAACATACACTAATAACAAAACTTCTTGTCACCTGGCTAGACTAAAAATCAAAATGGCCCACGTCGGCAATGTTTTAGGGCAATGAACTGTGCGAAAAGTAAAAAATAATCTATTACATATTTCAAATTTGCATTTGGAATATAATTGGTTCGGACAGTCACCGTATAACGCTGTTAAATTGTCTAATTCAACGGCTCACTGGTTTTGGAGCGAAAAAAATATGATCTGTTAAGTTGGCAGCTCTGAAGTTTGTCTATAGCCTAATATTATATATTTTTTAGATGGCTCTATAAAATTTAACACTATTAAAGAATGCAATACACTATATAATAGCATACCTACCGGCTATTTAAATTATAAGTTCGCATTTTAAAACGTGTACTTTTTTTAACGCCAGATAGAAACTAGATGAACATTTTTTTTAAATCTTTCAATTATTCGTTTACTCTTACACTGTCTATCTTTCAAAACACATATTTTTCTAGCCATTTATCAACATCTGACATTAATATCTACCATGGTTTCTGATTGTTAATTCTTTCATAAATAGTTTTGCTAATATTTAGTAAGAGGAAATTCTATGATACAAATATCATAATTAACATTAAATTTAAGAATATAGGTTTATGAAGACCTTTATAGCTACAACAATACTGTATTTTTACGAAGAATCATAAAAAATACACAATATAAATTAATTATGTTAGTAATTAATTAGTCAGATTGTTATTTAGGATCCTAGATTACACGAATTAATTGCTCGTTTCAAATCACAATAATGAACGAAAAGGGTCAGGGTATAATAAATCGTATGCCTTTAACATTACGAAATGACCTGAACAGGGATTTAGAAAATTTTAATATTGGTTTATAAAATTCAGTAAACTATTTTTATTATATTCTTTATTTTGTCTTGCACATAATAATGTCTGATCCTTATCTGGAGCATATTGACACCAAGTAAAGATTATCTTAGCAGAAGTTTTTCTATCTGAAATGCTCAATTTCTCTCATTTTTGAAGGGAGCAGAGATGGACGGATATTTAACGGAAAAGCGTAGCTTAAGCCTGTCGCTCTTGCTCCGTTTCTAGAATTGGATAACTGGAAGAAAATTGTGGGCATCACGGACATTCATGCCTTCGAACAGAAATTAACAAATCAATTTATGAAACTGACCACGCTTGGATTGTAGCCCGTGACCCCGTAATTTGAATTATTTTATTTGTTATTCAGTCAAAGGGCTGCATTTTAAGATGTAGAAGGCCACAGGTTCTATGTGTCACTCTCGTTCTCAATGATACCCATTTGTTTCGTTTCGTCATACTATTATAAAATATGAAATGTTATAACTACACTGCAACAATGTACTGGTAAAAGTAAATCGTGCAAAATAATACATCAATATTGACAGTGGGTACTATAATTATTTTTCAAACGATTGAAGTGTTAACGATTATCGTCAAAGGCAACAATCCTATAAAGTGCTACCCACTCGATTTGGTATCGAAGATGGAGACGCCATCCCACAACATTACTGTACAAAGCAATAAACATGATGGAATATCTATAACTGATTCAGATCATTTATTATACAATAGTGCGAGGGTAAAGGCCACGGTCCATGGCCATATAATAAAACGTTATATGGCTACATGCGAATGCCTAAATAAAATTATGCGTGGATACTGGATAGTAAATTTATGACAAAGCATATTCCGCGACGTTTGTAAATTTGAGTGTTTCAATTAATAGTGTAATTGAATTACAATGTATTCATTAGTCCCAACACCCAGAGATAAACTCTACAAGACGTCTATCCTTTTTCAGTCTTACAAATGGACATATTTAAACATTGTAGGTTTATGAACTACCATCTAAAGCAGTGGTTCTCACGTGAAATTTGGCTGTGGCTGCATCAGGCGCACAGCGGTTCTACGGAAATGTCTGGTGGCCGCACCACATTTTTGTGTTGAGTCCTTTTTGACAAAAAGACCAAAACATGTATGTGATGAGTTTTTGCTAACTAGCAATTCTTGATGCACAATGCAATGCATACAAAATATTTTATTTTCAGTGTCTCTGTGGACAAATTAACTTATAAAAACCCATTTATATTAAATACAGTGGAACCCCGATCTTACGTTCTCGCATTATACGTTTTCCCACGTGGTGCGTTCATTTTCTATAGTCCCGGCATTTAGTTCATATATGAAACTTTCCCGCATTAATCGTGTGTTTTATACGGTTCCTTGAAAAACGTAGATTCGGGTTTGCACTGTATCAATCTTAACTAGGAATTTGCTGGTGGCCGCAGCAAAATCGTCTGGTGGCCGCACATGAGAACCACTGATCTAAAGGCATTTACTTTTTTAATTTTTTTACTCTTTCTCACCATCCATTCAAAAAACCAAAAATCTTGAAAAAAAGAACACATTTTCAATTTAATAAAACTGTGATTATTTTAGTACATATTACAAACACCGAGCGAAACCAAGTAGAACCACGAGTTTTATTATAAAATTAGATGCGTTTCTATTTTATGGTTTAGTATTTTGTCATAAAACCACATTTTTATGACATTCAGAAACTATTTTAAAATATACATATCGTGATTAAAATTTCAATTAAAATGCCACTGTTGCTGCTACATTTTATTTGATTGATTTTATCGTGTTTATTATAAACAACAATTAATTTTGTAATAATTAAGAGTAATTACAATTGTGCTTTTTACAATGCGTATTTGACTTAATGATCATTACCTAACATTTAATTGTTGAATTATTAATCCAGCTGATTTAAATACACATATAAATGGAGACATGCCTGCTTTTAGCAGTCGGGTATTATTTTATTGCACAACAAATTTATTTCCATAAAATTACAATATTACGTCCGTTAGGCTTATTAATTGGTTCAGATTTGCGTGATGTCTTTCGACGCATAATTACAACGTAAAATGAAAATGTAATGTACGGTATTGCAAGCCATGATTATCATTTTAAATGCTGATTAATTCAGATTCGTGTTATGTCTAATTACAGTGTATCATCTGCAAAGTATTTTTCGTAATTAATATGATAAGTGGATTTTGCGCAAAGTTAATCGATTCACTAAAGAATAAGGTTTAGTTATCTAACATTGTTTAATATATAATGAGATGCTTATCAACATTCTTAGTATATACTTTATATCATAGATGAGCAAACACCGACCCGCGGGCCGCATCCGGCCCTTCGAGATATTTTGTCCGGTCCTGGTTCATCTTGGCAAAGTAAAAGAAAAAGAAATTAATAGATCCAGGGAGGGGTTAAATTTTTTTAAACCATTTTCCTATTCTATCAGCTCTGGCGTAAAAAACGGCTCTAACAGCTTGGCAAACTAGGTGGTCTGCGTCCACCAAAGGGCGTCAAACATATCTTTTCTTCCCAGACGTGACCTGGATGCTCAAGGTAAAGAGTCTAGCGCCTGGACACTGGACTTGCCAGTTTATAACTGGACATGGCAAGTTCAACGGCAAACTATTTGGATTGGGCAAGTTGGTCGAAAGGCCGGATTGCACTTGTGGACACGACTACCAGGACGCTAATCACGTACTGTGGGACTGCCCCGAGATGAATGCCGAACGAGCTGAGCTGTTTGCTGCGGTCCGTCCCCATACGGGCCCAATATGCCACGCTGACTTGATCTCAACCAAGGCCAATTTTGAGGCATTCGATATATTTGCAACATCATATGGGGAACGGGATAATCTTGATTCCTCTTCAGATTTAACGCGAAGTAGATTAAACTCCACGGATTCTCAGTATACAGACACATAGGATACTTAATATCACTCTAACAAAGTGGCTGAGCAAGTCACATTATATTTATTTTTTATTTTTTTCCTTTCTATTTTTTTCTCTTTAAGCACCTTAGTGCATGGTTAAAAGATCAATCCCGTGCAGCTCTGTCTCGGGCCAAGTAAGTGAGGAGTAAATTCGTTTCTTTTCTTGATCGTATAGCGTTATGGAAGGCGGCTGTGAAAAACGGCTGCACACACATAACGGAAGGGTGGTGGGAGAACCAACTTGTTCTATCAGCTCATACAAACATCACATATAATACTTATGGAGATGAACTTAATGCACTTATAGAGCAATTTGATACAAGAATTGTCGACTTCCAAAAAAAGACACCACATTCGCTATATTCGCTCGTACGATGGATGCAGATGTAAATAATGTTCCAGCAAATTTACAGGTGCAACTTATTGAGTTTCAGGTGGATTTAGTGCTAAAACGACAAAACATTGCTTTTTACGGATTTTTATAAATTATATTTGCTAGAAGAAAAATAGACATATTTACGCGCATTTAAAATAAAAATCATATGTCTTTTTGGCAGCAAATACACGTGTGAACAGTTTTTTTCGAGGATGAAAGACACTAAATCAAAAATTCGAACGAGGATAACAGATGAAAACCTCGAAAATTCTATGCGATTATCCTTAAGCAAAATCAACGTAAAAAAATTTGTAATCAGTATTTAACATTAATATTATGTCGTTCATTATATAAATAAAAAATATATATTATTAGTAGCAACGTGTTGTATTGAATTAAATATTACTTTATTATGTTTAGTAATTTGGTCCGGCCCTTGACTCGGAGACAGAATGATAATTTGGCCCCAGACCTAGGAAAGGTTGCCCATGCCTGCTTTATATCATCGTTGAGCTAGAAACATAACATTATGAATATTACTCTAGAAGACATTATAATATATGAATGTGGAATATTTGTGAGATGAAATCACATAAAATTAAGTCAAGTGTTGCTCAAATAATAGCCGTTCGTGTTCATGTGCGTTCAATCAATAGATCAAAGTTATTTAATTCACTTAATTCTTTTAGCATAATTGCGAGTGGTTTCAAGACAATTTAATACATTGAGTTGTCTTTGTTAGAACACAAAATAGATTTTTGCTCTCCAGAATTCTAGAGTTCAATTGTTTTAGTTTGTTTATATTGCTTAGTCGGTTCCATGACAAAAAAGAATATGACACAACAGAACATGACTTCAGAATATGATAAAACAGAACATGACAAAAAAAACCTAACCTAACCTTACCTATTTTCTCATATTCTGAAAGTCATGTTCTGTTTTGTCCGGTTACCTGTTTAAACAATTGAAAAGATATGCACATACAACCCTGGCATAGCTAAACAAATACCGAAATAGCTATATTCTAATTTTGAAAAATTTGATGGACTGATTTATTAAGTGAGTATTATCAAAAAGTAAAATCTTATTTTAGTCAGGTAATTCTGTCTAAGAATATGAATACGTGTCTTCGTTGCGGATGCATTGTAGTTACAGCATAGTTCGGCTTCTTCTTTTGACAATATATCAGCATTTAAAATTCATCTGAAATAAAATTAAGTTATATATAATATTATGTTATACTATTAAATAAAGATTCATATGCAGCATTCAGTACATCGAATGTGGCATAGAAATTGCCTCTCATAATATATTTTGCGGAAACAATTTGGCCGTTTCTATTGTAATTTTTTGTTTTTATAATATATTGTATATTACATTTTATGAACAAGCCCTTTGATAATTTATGGAATAAAATTAATCGTTGGGTGTATTGAACGCTAAAGTTTATGTAAATATTTCGATGGTTAGGTTGGTAAACGAAAATATTTTAATCTCTAAAACTGTTCTTTATTTGAAATACAGTCAAACGTCAAATTGTTATCAACAACATGAATCTTAGCAGAAAATATTTATAAATAACATGGAAAGCATTTGATTTATTTATAAACTAAGCCGTGCGTTTAAAATTAAATAAGTGAGCCACTGAGATATTGTGGCTTTAGTATTACCCAATTAAAAAAGTAATTCTATGTTACCACTGCAATAAATTAAGATCGCTTATCTTTAAATGCAAAAAGGTGTGTCTATGGACGATTTCATTATGGCAACACTAACCGCACATTGTCGCGATTTGACGTTTGCACCTACTCGTTATCAAAACGGTTAAAAGCAAACTTCCCGCTTGAAATGTTGAATTAGTTTCTCGGTGAACCCTTTCAGAGACGGTGCAATTAGAAGCGAGGTCATTGAATTAGTTCCAAACGATAATTAAAACTATATGTAAAGCACTATCGGCCAATTTAATGCAAACTGGGAGTAGAATCGTGACTGGCAGCACTCAAATGTGTATACTTGACACAAAAAACTATGCAGGAGAACGCTCTTGTCTTTGAAAAATATCATTGTTGATTTAATCACAGCTTGCAAATTATTTTCCGCTATTCGCTTGTTTTATTGAAGGAACTGGAAAGATTCGAACGTCAAGAAGCAAAAAAAGATTATCGGAAAACAGTTTTATCTTGCATGTTAGATGTCTCGAAATGTTTCCTCAAACAATAGGCAAATTTATTTAATTACAGTTCGACAAATTCTGTGAGAATAACATTGCAATAGTGTTAATACTTTCAAAGCTGTAAAAAAATCACATTTTTTGTACATGTCTCTATTTACTATTTCAATTATTGTAAAACTACCAGATGTTTGTTTTTTTAATAATGAATTCTTATCATTTTCACAAGCCAGTTGCTTATAATACCATTTCATTATTCTTTCTCAATTTAATATATTATGTGAATAACCCTATCTGTATTTAGAATTCATCAGTTAAAAATGCTCGCGATGAGTGAAACTGATATTGAACAAAATATATGTGGAAGTACACATCAATTGGGTTTTATTTATTTAAATCATTTTAGTAGTCGAAGTTTTCTCGCATGGACTGTAAATTTTATCAATAATGATTATTTACACGAAGCCCTCTATATGTGATTGTTAAAAATAGCTTGCAAATAAAGTCCGGTTTTGAATGAAGAATTGTGGATTTTTTACTTTAAAATCTTTACATGATGGTATTCTCATGTAATCTTTTCACTGCAGATAAATAGTACTCAAAATTTGATACGATGCATTCATTGATATATAACTTTTCTTGTTGAAAAAACACTACTGGAAGTATACGAAACACAAAGAAAATCTAATTGAAAGTGTTTTAAAGTATCACTAAGAGTATTGAAGAGATTTTAATTTGGAATGCACGTATTGCTATTTCATCACACTATTATTCAAAGCATATGTTGAGTAATAACGTTCAATTTATCTTATAGGCAGTAGTAAACTAAGCTATCCTGTCAAAATAGTTTTCTTGTATACAATAGATTATTGTTGGCCGGTCGTATGGTTGTATCGGTAATAAATTGACGTTATCAATATTCTATTGGTCACGTATTTTGCCGGAATACGCTGTGCTCCATTGCCTTGCATAATTTGAAAATATAACGATTGTAACGACCGTAAATAGATCGACATTTTCTTTACATAATGCCTTGTTATGGTTTCCGGAAAATTACGTGTCTCATCGACTGCAGAAACATTGGATAAAATTAATATGTAACGCTGCCAATTTGCTGCTGAATTAAACGCCATTACTTTCTGATGACAATTTGTAAAGTTTACTATTTTTTTATTTAATTGAAATATACAAATGTAATTATTTAAAATGCGGATGGATTGTCAATTCCTGCCTACTGTAGCAACACCTATAAAAAATCTTGATTATAAAACATTTAATATATGTATTCCAGAAATATTGTGAATATATTTTCATTGCAGTTTTTAAGTGCCATAATTTATTTTAACAAGATTTACAAAAAAGTATATAAGCATAGTATTAGTATTAACAAAAATGTTTTTGTTACCATGGAGCATTCGACATAATTTTTACTTCACTCTAAAATATGAATACAACTACTGTCCTATCACCTAGTTTATTTTATCTTTTTCAATAGACACAAATATCAATAGTTGAAAATTATTCCACAAAAAAACTGAAAAATACACATCCACGATTTGATCATATTTTCTCCGTACTAAAGAAGTAGATATTTTTATATTTGTATGGAATGAAGGGTGAAAAATTCGTTCAGAGACTCTTACCTTTGGAAGAAAACCCATGCAACTCGATCTCCATAATTGGATCTAGTACCACGGCATATATTATGAATATTACATTACGTAAAAGCACTCCCTTTCTTTTACTATATTAGGAAAACTCTTGTTCCTAATAAGTTGATACAGAATCAGATTAGGAGTCCTGACAGCGATTGACTTGAATAAGCAGTATTAGTGAAAGCGCTTATTTGAACAATGTTGTGCCTGCTTATTCTGAGAGCCAGTTGTGTATATTGGAATCACGATTGTTATTTTCGAGGAACCTTCGCGATAGAAGGACAGTGATTGTTTAATTGTTATTGTGCTCGATGTCGTGATCCGACGCAATCCAGCAGTGTTTTGTTATCTGGTCTGCGATGACCGTTGTATTCAGATGCGACCCACTTCGCTTTTATCTTGATCGAGATATTTCACTCAACTATTTCTTCATCTTGCAGTAATTTGTTTACGTCTTGTACATGTGAATTAAAGTTTAAAATAAATAACAAATGAGTACTTCAGAATTGAAGTGACCCAAGACTTAAAATGGTTAAACTTTTGGTTCAATCGCGTTTTTACTTCGTTTTGTGGAATTATCTTAATAATGTAACATTACGTCGAAGCTTACTTCATAAATGAACAAAAAAAGAATTATATGGAAATAATAATTGAAATAGTGTTATAAAAAGGGTGAGATTATTTTACCGCTAACATGCCAAGTAGCAAAATGATGAAACTTTTTTACTAGCTCAGAGCATACTTGAACACTATTTCCGTGTTCTTTTAACAGTCTCACTTCACTTATAGGACACCTTAAAGAATATGATGATACTGCATCTAACTCATTTTTTCTAAAAATGCCATTTGACTCACTTCAATTCTCAGGAGGCTCAAACGATGATTGGAATTTAACTTTACTCTTGTTTATTTTCAGTTTCATAAACTAAATCGTAAAGATTTTTGTTTTTCATGATTTATTCTCCATTGTTTTACATTGAGCTTTTGCTCTCCGCAAACATTTATTTCCGATGCCGAAAATGCTCGCTCACTATCTTTAAATCATTCAATGCCGTATTTATTTGTACGTATGGTTATTGATAATTAAAAATGAGACGTAAATTTTTTTTAACAACTTTGCCTTCTTGCATTTGAAATAACGCTGTTATTACATCAAAACAAAACAAGCAAAGGTGAACCGTGACAATGGTCGCGTGGGCAAAATCGCGTAGCCCAGCTTTTTAAACTCATTGTGAAATATAATTTGACATTAGATCATTAATTTATGAATAATTGCGTTTGCTTACTAACCGAAGGACTTGGTAGATATTAAAAAATCCCATGTTTAAACTGACCTTTTGTCAATGATTGCCAGTAATATCGGTCCATTTACATCGACTTTAATGGCAGTAATTAATTTGCCGAACGTAATTAATTAGTAACGAAATTAACATAAATTGGATTTCAACGATGGATAATATTATATCGGGGCCGATCATTGCATGATTAACGTCAGTGTAAGCAAACAATACACCGATCTTACGAAAGAAGATTTAAATACAATTAAAGGTACCTTAGTATTATTATGTATAAGTGTTAACATCCAAAATTAATGTTTTTACTAAAAAAGTATATACCTAAAATAATTTCTTTTTTTTGAATCGTTTTTACTTTGTACTATTCCTTGAGTTTTGTCGCCAGTGACCCGGGATTCGCCTTTCGGCATCTGCGGGTATATTAAGTTCACGAAAGGCGAAACACGTGTCGTTATCGAACGACAAAACTCAAAGTAAGTACAAAATTCAAACAACTCAAATTTGATATTAAAATTCAATCGAGCACCTTATCAGTCGAAATCCTAAATTAAAAATATCTCTTTTGATTTTGCGTTTCTTCAAATTTCTTAAAACTTTGTAAGTAAATATATATAGATTGAAATGAGTCAGTTTTATGATCTAAATCTGCTGAGATTATTGTGACCATAAAAACGAAATCTATTTAACTAACACTGTTATATAATTTCATGTACTCGATTTCAATTGTAACTTGTAAGCACACCTTTTTAAACTTTTATTATTAAACCTGATGATGATCATTAGAGTCTAAATCGACATGACATCACATCGTCGATAGAAAAACCAAATTTCTAGAATAGCAATGATGACAGCGGAGTGTAGTGACTAAAGTGCAACGTAATCCGATGCGTACAATCAATTCGACGGAACAACAATGGTGAAAGTCACAATCAATACGAGAGCACATCGAAAAAGAGTTTTTAATTACAAGTATATCGAAGCGTGTCAAATAGGTACATATACGTGGATGGAATCAAAATACAATCTATTGTTTCGCAAGATGATCGATATGTTTATTTTTTGTTGCCATGACTATGTCGTTTTATCAGTCTATTATTATCCGAATTCAATCTGTCATATTTTACCACATTCAAAATCTATGGTATTTTAAATATGGAAGAGACAAAAACAAAAGCGAAATAGTTTTTGACAGCAGTTTTTATTGGTATATTATCCGAATTCAATCTGTCATATTTTACCACATTCAAAATCTATGGTAATTTTAAATATGGAAGAGACCAAAACAAAAGCGAAATAGTTTTTGACAACAGTTTTTATCGGTCTATTATCCGAATTCAATCTGTCATATTTTACCACATTCAAAATCTATGGTAATTTTAAATATGGAAGAGACAAAAACAAAAGCGAAATAGTTTTTGACAGCAGATGAAAACTGAAGTTTAAATTATTCAAAAAAAAAATCTATAAACAGACATGACCGATTAAAAAATGCGTGCGGATAAAAAACGAACACATTGTTTTCAATAGTTTCCATGAATATTATGTAAAAAAAATCATTTGTTACGTGCTTTATGAATAATATTTAGTACACACTCCCCACAAAACCGCAATATTACATGCCATGTGATTCTTCCATACCTACTAAATTGAATGAATATTTTTTTTTTAAATAAGGAAAGTCTCATAAATTTAATAAGATACTATTGTGTTCCAAATATGAATACTCGCAATAATTATAGGATGTTAAAATATACTAGTAAGATTTAAAGAATCATTCTCATGCGATTTGATTCGGTTCTGTTTTTACTATTATATTTCATAATACAGATACTTTGAATTTGCTTAATTATGTAACTATTATAGATTATAGTACCACGACAAAATATCAGCATTTTATTTTCGTAAATATAAACTTAACTATTTGCTTATTTCATATTGAAATCTGACATATATGTCAAGTTTTCAAACAAATATTTGCATTGCTCGTGAATCATTTCAAGTAATCAAACAAATGGACTTAAAAAAAGTATAAAAGATGACTTTTCAATAAAAAATATTATTACTATTGGCAACATTACATCACAGATGTGATGCAATAGTTTTCGCAATTGTTTTGAATTAATATCTTCCGGACAATCGTGATTCTTTTTTTAAACTCAATAATATCAATATAATTTGGATGATTCATAATTCATGAGACATATTTTATGTTTTATATTGACTTCCTGAAACAATTAAGATGCAGCTTTTTAGTAATGATAAAAATACTCTATATTTAATAATTCTTTCGCACTTATTTTCTTAAAGCGAAAGTGTTATGGCATTTACAGTACTCTCGAAATATTTAAATCTCATTTTCAAAATTTACTTCTTCTTATGTTTTTGTTTACAAAAAGTAAAATACTTTCTATTGTTAAATTGATGATTATATTGCATACGGCGTATAGATCGGTCATTTAGTGTGGTATTTTAGAATGTTCACAGAGTCAATATTTAAAAAACATAAACTTGTTAAACGAGCACAATCCAACGTATCATTTGCATTGCCAAATTGATACATTTTTTTAAACTATAAAAGCTTTATAGACCGACTTATTCGATTGCATAATACCTAATTAGTACTCGAACGTAGATAATTAATGTACTTTTATCAGTTCAATGTGACCGAGTTTCTTAGCCTAGAATGAATAAATAAAAAAAACTTTTGGATCTATAATAAAAGCCGATAACTTCAATTTTGTTGACTATCAATTAAGCCAAGCTCGTTGTGAAACCTCTAAAAAATTTTACATGACAGTGGGCCATCACGGTAACCAGACGATTCCTTGCCTGCGGGATTATAACGAGAAGGCATCAGAGAATCGTTTAAAGACCGAGAGCCATTCTCCGCGATGACCCTTCATAGGTAAAAATAAAAAGTAGCCTGATCTTTTGAATTGTAGCAATCGCGCCCTTCTATCAGCAGCGATGGGACGGGTATGAACATTTTTATAAAAACGAAACTTAGAGACGAAGGAGACGAGAAGAACTTTGAAGCTAACGCGCCTTAGAACTTGAAACTCCATCAAATAGATATATTTAAAAAAAATAGTAACACAGCATCATATTTTGCAGGTCTTAAAGTATTCTACGAGTGAAGTGAGATTAATAAAAACACAATGACATTCACAAATAACTTTCATAAAATAAAATTATGTTCAGAGCTAATACAAATGGTTCATCATTTTGCTATTTGGATCACTTTACTCCTCAAGGGCTCAAATTTGATGTGAACTACCTCACTCTTTTTATAACACCGTTTCAATCATTATTTCTCTGGAGAACTTCAAACTCCAATAATATTTTATACTTAATGCATTAGTTGGATGTTAATTTGCTCCCCATTTAAATATGGCGTCAAATAAGAAGCACGCAGTTTGCACGTACAAAGTTACTAGTCATACGAAAGTAATTGAAGTATGTTACATTATAAAATAAGATGACATAGTCATAAATCCTTTATTCGACAAAATTGCTCGTCACTGACGTCTAAATATGTACCGCTCTTATCTCGAAACAATCTTATTTGTATCTTAACTCTCTTGCATCGGAAAATAAAGCAGAGTCATCGCGTCCATCGTGCATCTAGAGAAACTTCTTTCTGGAATGCATTTCTATTCTAAATGAATCATCAGCTACATATTTTCTTCAAGGACGAGTAAAAGTTACCCGTCGCTCCTTTTTTTTTTTCTCTTTCGGCAGATGTCGACGCGTTTCATTAGATAACTATTCCGTAATAAATCATACAGTGAAATGACCTTTCTGTAAGCCGAAAGCGTTTTGTAACAACTAAATTTATTAAATAGTTATTCTGACATGTGTGTATCTCAAAAAAAATAGATGTTAATTATAAAGCTGTCAATGAGATTCGCTCATAAAATTTTGACGGACTTTTGTTTTGTTTTTATGGCATTGATGGAATAATTCAATTATTTTTCAAATATATCTACGTTGACATTTCAATATGCATTTTATGTATAGTATTATTTTGGCATGCCCACCCGCGAATCTATATAATATAGACAGTTGCTTAGTCTCTAAATATCTGGCGTAATTCTAATTAAAAGGCCATGCAAGTCAAATCGCTACGTTCCTCATTTTTCAGTGGTTGGATAACTAAATTTAATTATACGTAAAATTTGTTTGATTGTTTTTAACAAATCTTTACCTTACTTTTAAAAGGTTCTAATTGAAATTTTTGTTTAAAATATCTTTTTGGATGGAAAAACTTGTATTTACCACATTCGATCGTATATATTAATTTCGGAATTATCTATGGTTGAATAACGGAGTTAGCAGAATTCCATCGTTGCACTGCATCTGCACACTTTTTTTACTAAATTTATTTGACAAAGTTCTAAAATTGTCATCATTAGATCTTTAAGATCATTATTTCTCAGCAAGAGTGGTGAAAAAAATATGCTTAAAATAAGTAATTTGAAACATTTTTACTTGCTCATTGTTAATTTCAAGTGAATTTTAATCAATCGAAACTTCAAACGCTCATATCTCAAAATAGTGTCAAGAGCAGTTAGAACCTTTTCAAAGTACGGTGTCGAAATGGTATATTGTTTTGTTAGAAAGTGAGACCTCCTAAAAACATGTTAAACAGAATGAACACTTCCGGTTTAGTCGTTTTAAAGCATTTATCATTAATTTAGACCGATATATTAAAAACGATAGATCGATTGAATCCGCTGTAATTACTCTTTAATTTTCGCTAAATACGTAATTAACCAATATTCAACTTCATTATTGTTTTTAATGGCCAATTCATGACGAGCATGTGATTTAACATACGATAATAATTGCTGACGTCTTTAATGTGTCAGTGGAGTCGGTGAGAGTCATACGGCATACGAGTTTTCCTTGACAGCGATTTTCCGATAATACCTAAAGCTCTTGAATATGCACGACTCGATTTTCGCAAGCTAAAATAATCACAGTAACATTTCTTCCGCGGTATTAACATAGCTTACTCAATACAAGTATACAGTTGCGTACATACAACTTCAACGTGTGACAAATGAGAAAACAGTTGTTGGCATTTTCAATCCATCGGTGAACAACAGTGAATAGAATAATGACAAATCCTATAAAGTAAATTGAGGTTTATAAATCTATGAAAATGAATAAGTCATGTGTAAGAAATCGATCAGACATTTTTGACTTTTGATTCCGAAATTATAAAAGCTAGAAGTTGTTGTCAATATATTAGCTATATTAAGATGACTACTAATTATTTGGTCAGTTTCTAATTCGATAAATGGTTAGTTAAAAATAATAAATGGTCAGTTAAAATAATAAATGGTCAGTTTACACTTATTAAAATAACAATATCTGCTTTCAAATCCCTGAACTTAAGAAATAATTTCATTTCATGCGCTTATTTTTCATAACAGATGTCATAAATTTGCCAAAAAAACTGTTTAAAAATAAAACTTATCATTTTTTTTTTTAATTACTGACCATTTAAATTAAATACTGACCGTTTTATTTAATAAATGACCACATTCACTGATACAATGACAACTGACCGTTTATTATATTAAATAACCATTTTGATTTTTAACTGACCATTTATTTATTTAACTGATCAAAACTTGAATTAGTTACTGACCCATTAAATACATGCCTATTAAGATTAATAACTGATTAGTATTGCTAGTATATCGGTGACGGACTATTTCTTCTTCTATTATTAACACTTTGAAACGAATAAGTAGGTATACAAAGAATTATATAACATACTTTGATGTACATATCAATTCCAAGATTAAATTAAATTAAATATTTTTTCAGCAGATTGTCAAAATATTTCAAATCAGTCAAACATTCAGTAATAAAAAAAATACAATACATGGTATTGCAGCTGACATCAATACGCCATGCAAATAAAGATAGCACATAACTTATAACAAAACACAACAATCATTCAACAGAGAATGTCCATAAAGACAAATTCATTGCTGAAAATGTCTACCTAAATAGGCAGTGCATTGATCGACCGGACAACCCTTGAAACTGATCAAATTACCTACGCGACAAACAAGTTCTGATAAAAAAAATGTTTAGTTTTAGTTACAACTACATAATTAAAATTATATTACATAGCATGAAGCCGTTATAGTTTTATGAGTACGATATAATCTTCCATTTTACTTGAATGACAAGGAGTTTATTTATTCTCTGATTTCAAAGAAAATGTAGCATTCTTTTGTTTCTCACATTTCAAATATTTGTATTCATTCAATTATCTATAATCAGTTGATTCTGTTTTCGGAAAGTCCATGATTACATTTGTTAATACCGGTGAATCTTTTAATCATTTTTAATGATCGCAGAAGAGCCCCGCCACTGATAGACATGTGAAAATATACACGAAGTAGATAATATAATTATTACTCTTTCGCATTCACATAATAATAAACGCATTCACAATCTTGAATATAATTAGCAATTAACCTGTAAGTGTTTGTTTACCGTGGGCGAACTCAAGAATTGCATTATGACGCGAGTCAAAACAGTATGAAAGAACAAGACTGATACATCCGGAAAAATACTCGTTCTCAACATCACGATATCAATCATTTGCATATTGGTGGAAATTTTATGAAAAACTGTTTAGAATTACTGTTTTTAGTATCACAATGGTAGGAAGAAAATTCTTTGTGTAATGAAAATATAATCGTATTGGAAACGATTTTTCACTTCCTTCATTGAGCCGAAGGAAGGCTGCACATATGAACAATAAAATAAAATGTTTTTGTAAGCGGGATTTTAAAAAGCATTTCCTTATTTCATTCTACAAATATGTGGCGTTATGGCACAAGCTGATATTTCCGTTTTTGTCACATTGTATTTTATATGCAAAAATACATCACACTACTTGTGTCAAATAAGGTTGAACAGACATATCAGCTTTTGCCATAACGGCACAGAAATAGTGATCATATTTATTTCAACCATTATATGAATTTATTTGTCCTCTTTTAAAACTGTATGATCAAAATCATCTTTAAGCTTAATTATGGCTCAAAAAAAATGATTTATTAATGATGAAATTATTAGCTCTACAATTCTTAGAAGTTAATATCTTTGAGCTTGAAAATCAATGATAAGTCAGTGAAAAGATTGACTATTGATCTCGATCTATTTCGAAGGTTAGAATTTTTCTGTGGAATTTTTAGTGACGCTATGTTTTACCAATTCTCTTGAATTGTAGCAGGCATAGATCATCTCAGATGACAGAACAATGTAGAATTTGAATAATTTTTTCGAAACATAAAACCCACGTTAAATAAATCACCGTATTAGATTTTACACACTTTAAACTTTCTATCAGACGTACCTGCAGAATAATACATGTCCTAATGATCATTTAACTCATGATTGCATCATTTGAACTGCACAATGGAAGCAGAGCAGCTGCATACTGTAATTCTACTTATTACTGTAGTGGTAATAAAGTAAATAGAATCAAAGAAAATCTTTTACGCAGAAAGTAATTTTCTGAAGTCCGTTAAAAGAATGGCACTCCAGCCAACAAGGAAATTGCCTTTGCTTGTACAGATACACGCTGAGTTATATTTACACTTAATAAATATGAGATACTAGTATTGCAAATAATTATATCACGTAAATAATAAACATTATTGTATTGCAACTTGCAACAATAATGCAAAAGTGAATTACAGACCCACATACATACATACGCCGTTTCGGTTTTATATATAAGAGATTAATCGTAAATTACACTACTGATAATAAGTAGAAAACAATATTTAAGCCACAGCTATATACAATCATTGACGGCTTATAACGTCATTATACAAATTACCGATATCCGACACTAAATCTCCCAAAGCGGTTAGCTGGCTGATCATGGATACAGTTGAGTCCTTTTACGGATAAACGTAGATAGAAAAATAAGAAAAAACTTCTGTGATCTTTTTGGAATTTACTGTATAAATTAAATATTCAGCTTTGTATGACAGATAATGTTATTGTACGGCTTAAAGGGTTGCATGAAACCATAGATATGTATTGTAAAGTTTATAGTATTCGTTGTATGTACCTAGATATTTACAAGTTGTGTCAGAAGCGAAAAAATGTCATGCAGCACTAATAATAATATTTCCATATGATAACCAGAAATAAATTTAATGTATGGTAGAAAGACCGTCATTGATCACATAACAAATTAAGAGAAAATTAAATAGTTTCGATTATATTACAGGTACATCATAATGGGCCTAATAACTTTGATTTTTTGCGATAATGATTTTTACTATAATTTTACTATTAAAATTTGAACACCTGAAAACCGTCATTATTTCGATGATTAGCGGAATAATCTAAGTTCTGATAATAATATGTATTTTATTTGTTCTCATTTGTGTTTGAATATTTCTTTTGTAAATTCAATATTTTAAAGTTAACAGGTTATGCCCAAACACCATCGATGAACCCAATCTAAGACTTGTGAAGAACCAAATCGGTTCGAATATTTTTATTGTTATTTTTTATTGTTTTATTGTAAACTTAAATTGTATATTGAATAATTCCCAGTGATATTTATCCTTTTTGGAATGATTTCATTGTTATCATAGCAGGAACATATTAAAAAAATATAATTAATAACAATTTTGTTTTCTTCTCTTTGCAGCTTCAGCATTATGCCAATCAAGTGAAAGACGTCGCTCCGGACCCATCCGCAGCATTCCCGTAGGCGCGGACGTAAAACGTGACAATCATTTTGACTGTCCTGAGGAGTTTGGATACTACTCTCATCCTTCCGACTGCACGCAGTACTATGTGTGCGTGTTCGGGGGCGCCCTTCTCGAGTCCTGCACCGGCGGGCTCATGTACAGGTAAGCAACAAAATGCCTCACAAATAAATACACTAAGTTGGTATACAGATTACGTCAGGTTAGGTTAGGTAAGGTTAGGTTAGGTGAAGTAAACATCTCTTTAAATATATTAACTTCCACTTCTTCTAGGAAAGGCATTATTTAAATAAATATAACACATTATATATTTAGTATTTAAATTGACAATGCTCGCAATGAGTGAAACCGATCTAGAATTTATTAAAATGCATGATACTTTATAATGAGTTTTTTTAATCCATGTCCACTCCCAATGTGGAGCATACGACTTATTAATGAAGGTATCTAAAAATCTTTTTTTCTACGAGAACTGCTTGTAAGTTAGTCGCTAAACATTTATTTAGTTCAATGAGAGTAAGGATAAGAAGGATTAGGCTATTTATTTATTGATTGGAGTTAATACAATATACGTCATTACAGTTGACGCCAATGCGCCATGTATTTCACAAATGAATATATTTATGACAGGGCAAGTGGTTGGCTAGTCGCTCTCGATATGCCCCGCTTATAAGGTCGGATGGGTGGGATGGAATTTTTAGATAACACCCATACCATCGATCAGAATCTGGAGATATTATTTACTAACAAGCAATATTAAATATCTTTTAAATATTTTAGCCACGAGCTGCAGACCTGTGACTGGCCCCGCAATGTCGGGTGCGTATCAGGAACAACAGAGGTTGAGGATATTCCTCGACTTGCTCCATCACCGCAGCCGTCACCTGCCACAGCGCCACCTTCTCGATCAAGGCAGCCAACATCTCTACCCCCGCCTCCACCGAGAGCCTCTCCAAACCCCGTTGTCACATCCAGAGGACAGCCCATCCAATACAGCCAACAGGAGATAATCAAGGTAATTATGCCCTTGTCCAATAACAATCGACTTATAACATAAGCCCCTGAGAAGTGAAGTCGTAATAATTAGTTGGATGCAGTTTCATATTCTTCAGGTCTTTAAGTATCCTACAAGAGAAGGCACAATATTAAAAACACATTGAAATAGTGTTTTTTTCATAAAATAAAAGTATGCTCTGAGCTAGTAAAAAAGATTCATAATGTTGCTACTTGGCTCACTTTACTTCTCAAGGGCTCAAATGATATTTTATCGGTGAACTAATCTCAGTCCTAACACTATTTCAATCATTATTTGCTAGCAATATGTTTTTCTGTTAATTTATGTAGTAAGCTTCCTTTTAAATCTTAAGATGGTTCCACATATAATAGTATAAACGTGATTGAACTTAAAAGGCCAATAGAAAAGTTTCACCGTTTCTAGACTTGGCTCACTTCACCTCTCAATGACTCACATGATAATTGTTCGTTCACTAGAGAGAAAATTAAATATGGTGTCTAATTTGGCAAATTGTATTTTTTAATAGCAACAATTGTACGCGGAAGTGGACGATCAGCTTCCTCCTGCTGAAGAATTGGAGAGTGACCGTCAGCAAAGAGTTCTCCGTGGCCAGCCAAGCAGCGTGGGACAAGTTCAAAGAGACAGGGATGGTTACGGCGCAGTGCCAACATCGAGGGCCGTCAATTCTAACATCATCCAGAATAATGCCAATGGAAAGATTGGAGCGTTCTCTTTTGGTACACAGATTGATCAACAGAGGGCTTCCGTCGCACAGCCCGCTCAAAATTACAGGTACCTACTTGACATATTTTTTTTATTACTTTAGCTAATAATATGGTAAAATTTGCAGTGCAATTTCGATACGAATAATTTTGACAGTTCGATGTCTTACTTTGAAATGGTTCTAACTGCTCTTGGCCTTTTTTATAAGCGTCAGAAGTTTGGATTGATCTTTAATTCAAAAGATAAAATATACTTCTAATAATAAGCAAGTAAATATGTTCACATATTACCTACTTATTTTAGGCATATTTTTCACGATTCAAACATTTCTATCAGGAAATAATGATGATATTCTTACAACATTATCAAATAAATTTGAGAAAAAAAGTGTGCAGATAGTGCCTCAGAATTCTGCTAACTCCATTATTCAACAATATATGACTTTGAAGTTAACATATATGCAAGAATGCCTTTTCCGACCAAAAGGTCAGTTAGAACTTTTTCTAAGTAAGGTATCGAGTTACAATAGAATGTGGCGCCCTGACTGACTGACAAATGAAGACAGTCAATGACAAAATTCCCCTTTACAAAAAATATTAATTTTACAACTAGCAATCTATAGTCCAGGTTCTTATTTCAAATATCTCTAAAATTTAATTATTAGGTAGTTGAGACTTATTTTTTACCCGTAAAATAATTCAATAGATGACATACTCAAATGACTTTTATTTTATTAGCAACTCTCTACCCGACTTGACTGACTTCAACAAAGACCCACCAGACGATATCACCGACAACAGCTTAGACAATTTAACGCTTACGCAAAGAAAATTCGTGACATTGCTCAGACGCAAACGAGAAACCGACAATCCCAAGTCCACAGATGAAAAAGAAACATCGATAGATAGGATCGACGTCGCCGACAGAGACAAAAGACAAACAAGATACGGAAGATTACAGCAAGGAATAAATCTCTCACCGAACAATGGTCTCAATCAAAGATGGAACGACCCAAAACCTAACAGTAATCAGGAGCATTTACCAACTGTCTTTACTCCACCTCATTACGGTTCAGGAGTTGCGCCTTTCAAAGCAAGCGCTCAATTAGATGAATCTTTTAGTCCGTATCTTAAAACATCGAGTAATATCAATTCTGAAACATTAAATCCTCACAATTCATACAGTGATCAATATAACCAAGGAAGTTTTAAGCCTATTATTCCTAATAGAAATAGCGACTTTACAACGGTTAGTTCATTATCTACTACACCAAACTTTTCTTACTACAACTTGAAAACCCAAAATCCATCCTTTTCTTTAAGCACAACAGAGTTTCCGTTGTACAAAGAAAACTTTTCTTTTTTCTCGATGAAACCGGAAGCCGGCTCTTCGATTACAAAAGCTCCGTCTATATCCTCACTCACGTCGCCCAACAGTAATCCTTTCGCTTCCTTATCCGGTGGGTTTTATAACAATAATCCAGACTTGAACTCTCAATACACGCACAATTACAAAAAATCTCAAAGCTATGATAACCAACAGCCGTTAGATCCAACTCCTCTTCAATATGATTATGAGATTGGACATAAAAATTCTGTTTCACTTCGACCACCTCCCCCGCCTGCGAACAAGCCCGTACGGTATTCAAATAATAATAATCGAGACAACACGAATAATTATAAACCCAGTTCTACTACCACTTCGACTCATACTAAAAATGGTAGCTACCAGAAGCCACAAGGGACTCATCAGAAAGCTAACTATGATAATGACAATTCGAACAATCGCGGTAATACTCAATCTACCACGACTTACCACGGACATCCGAGGCCGAGTAATAGTTACGATTCGAGTAGTAATAAGCCAGACAGAAAAAAACACAACAACTCTGAGGAGAACGATGATGAAGATTCTCGAGAAGAAAAAGATGATGGAAAATCAAACCGTAGTGAAGAATCTAATGATAATGATGATGAAAAAAATAGCAATGACGATGGCCAGTCACCGGAGATTAAACCTTCTTTTCCCGATCCACCAGAATACTTCAAAAACATTAATAACAAATATGAAGACGTCGTCAATCCGTTTGCCGATCCTACCTTTGATTTCGACACGTTCATTTCTAAAATAAGAAACTCTCACTTGTCTCTGGTGCATCCCAATAAGGTTGAAAAGTTAAATGGCAATGCTGAGGCGGCTGAGATCGATCAGCCTGAAGACGTTCAGTCTAACAATGTGAAAGATGACAGGAATAATAAAAAATTCTTGAAAGATCACCATAACTATCAAGGGATGAGTACGCCGAGGCCTTTCAGCACTCCACTCAAATCTGTGCCGTGGCCCGCAAAAGAACCAAACAATAAGCTCATCCAACCCGTTTTAAAAAATAATCGCACATATTCACAGCAAACTACAAAGCCTGTCTATGAAGACGACAATGATGATTATTATGACGATGATTATGAGCAGCCGAATTCAAATAGAAACAAAGTCAGTCCAAAGCCGACACAATATCAATCCAAGCCCATAAAACATGTTCAGCAAGTTACGCCTAGGCCTCAATTTTCAAGCTATCAAGAAAAACCAAACTCAGCAGTATACAGAGATGATTATAATAGAAAACCTCAAAATACTTACAATTCACAATACCATCAACCTAGTCCTAAGCCCATCGTGCAAAACAATTATAACAACTATAATTCTGCACCAGGCAATTCGCAAATATCAAGACCTGTCGAGTACAACAAACCTAATACAAAAAATATTCATAATGTGCGACATTATTCTGAACAACCTAAAAATGTTGAAACCTCTGACAGCCGTCGACCTGCAACTAAAGAAATTTATAAAACGCAGTCTTCAAGCTCTCCGAGGAACCCAGTAAAATATCCACAAAACTCTCAGAAGTATACCACGGAGTCTTCACGTTATCCGGCTGACTCTCAGAGGTATACCACGGAGTTTTCACGGTATCCGGTTGACTCTCAACGATATCCTGTGGATTCGCACAGGTATCAGCCTAAATATACCACCGACTCATACAGGCATACCACAGTGCAACCGTCAGATACTTATAGATATACACCAAAGCCCCAATTAGAGACACACAGAATTACTTCGACCACTGATAAGCCTGCAGGTAAAAGAAGGCCTATTCCAAAGCCGTCACCGGAAATGAATGATTATTACTATGATGATGAAGAAGAAGATTACGATAATGAACCTCCAGTAAAATCCAAATTCATGCCGAGCACAGAGGTAAAGCCACAGCGTCCACCAATAGCACAGAATTATGAAGAATATGAAGATTATGACACGCAAGTGAAAAATCAATACAAACCCAATACGTTGAATCAGAAGCCGACAAGAGTTTATCCCACCCGAGAAAATGAAACAAGCGATGAAGACGAAAGCGAAGAGGACGAAGATGAAGATGAAGACGAAGATGAGAGTAGCGAACAGGAAGAGCAACAGTTAACCAGACCTGTTCACCAAAAAGGACAATATAACAAATATAACTCGCCAACAAATCACAATTCTCAAAGTCAATCCAGACCCAAACAATACACTGACAATCCGCATCATCTGACTCCTCCGAAAGAAACTACGGTAATCGCACCTGTAAAATTCAAAGCTTTTAATGTGCATTCTAAACCAAAAGAAACGTTAAGACATCCTCATCCCAGTCCGAGCCCGTCCAGTGTTCCTGCGCACATACCCATAATAAGGAGACCTGAAATTTCCAATTATGAAGTATCCCACGATCACGTCAACAAATATTCCCAATCCACCAAGCTGCCGACTGTTTCGAGCCGACCGCGGTACTTAAATCAGACGACTCTTAGACCGTACACTGTGAGACATAGATTAGCCAAACCTTCGTCGACTCTGTCTACGTTTGCCAATAATCCGACGACAGAATCGTTCTCTAGAAATCCTACAAAAAATAGCCAAATTAGGAGACCAACGACTCATTTGAACAAAGAAGTGAGAACTCACAGACTACCGACTCCACCGACATCTACTGTGAGACCCGACAATGACAATGAAGAGTCGCGTGACACTCAGACTGAACATGACGATAACGCACCCAACAGGTATCTCAGACAAATATTTTACTTTTGTTTTCAATGACTTAAGTAAACTATCAACTAGCCAAACTTCTAGTTTTCTACTCTACACTCTCTACTTCTTCTATCCTTCTTTCATTATCCACAACTTAATTAAGTACCAGACTTTAAGCTAGCAAATACAATTTCAGCAAACTAATTTGAATAAAACCTTTAAAAATTGATTCTTGTCCATCATCATGGATAATGAATATGTAGCACACTTTATCGACTTTCTTTCAGAAAACAGATTAGAGATCTTTATTATTTTATTTGTAATATTAAAATTTGTTACATAATTTTCATAACCTGAAAACCTGTTGTCGATTACATGAAACGTTATCAGGCAAAGCAAAAAATAATCGCGTCATTTTCGCACATGCACGCGTTTTTTTTTCAGCAGTCGTATATAATTATAAAATAAAAATCATTCTTTCCTTGCGGTTATATAATACAGTGTGTCAGCCTCTAAGAGATAAATTTATATAAGTACAGTAAAATAAACATTTAAATAATTGGTTTGTTTGTAGATTGTTTTAGAACATTGCCTATGACAAAATCATTATACTGAATCTACAGATCATCTTCTAAAATCCACCTTTTCTAATGTATTCTTTATAAAAATCTTTGGTGTGCTATGTAGAAGAAGGCATCTTGAATAATATTATTTATTACACATATTGAATCATTTCCACAACTTCACTTAAAATATTATGTTTCCAATCCTAAGCTCTTTAGTAGAATCAAATATGTCGGTGCATATCAAACATGAATATCTCCATCATATAATGTTTCAGTAACACACTTTTGAATGTATTCTCAATGAAATATTGTCATGAAGAAATCACATTGTCATTTTGCATCTTATTTGTGGTTTTCTTTTTTTAAATTTTTTGGAATAAGACACGTCTGATATGCACCAAGTCAAATTTAGACTAAGAATACTTTTATCTTTAACAGTGAAGCTCTGATTTTTTGTATTTTTATTGATAGATTTAAAATCTATTTTAAATTTATGTATTTAATTAACATTTCTTTGGTGGTTCTTATGAAAAATAAATTAAATTATTCATGTATAATAATTATCGCATCTTTGACTGATCCGTCAATATGATGCAGGGTTAAGGGCCTGTTCTATACAATTTTAAGTGAACATTATAATCTTCAGATAAACTTGAGCATTTTAAATCTGTCACACTGAGTTCATTGAATTAATATTTTTTATTATGACGACAGAGTGGAACCGACAGTGAGTGCTTCTCCAAGCTATACTCAGCAGACCAGAGGACACAACAGTGCTTCATCAGGAAGGGCCCTCTATAATGGATCTCAACAATACGATCCTCAGCAATTTGACCCCTACTATGCTCTTTACGATGATGATGTGGAACTTTACAAAGATGCCGGTAAATACAATATTCTATATCAATAAGAAATCAGTTTATTTTATATCTTTTCTTTAATCAAAAGGAAACATTCATTAAAAATTTTTTTATGGGCCTTTTTAATTACTTATGGTAATTAGCATGTTATTTTTCATTTGATGGCTAATTAGCAAACACACAAACTTGTGTACTCGGCAAGCAGGAGCTAATATATGTAGGTGGAGACGATTAAATTCAAAAGTTTTGACCTACTCTCCCGGCAGCTACTTTTTTCCTATCAACTGTTCTAATAAACAGTATTTACGTTTTTTTAATGTAATTAAACATATTTTTTTTATGAATTTAGATGATAGAAAATATTTGGTGTCACCCAACCGCCAATTAGCCAGATTTTTTTTCTTCATTTGATCACACAAACTCGCGGAAAAATCAATTAAAATAGCTCGAGATCAACTTGGAGAGATCCAACATCAAAAAGTCCCACACCCAAGATCTCCACTAACAAAACAAGAACCTTCTTATTGCTTAGCTTAACTGTAACGTATAGGCAACATATTTATTTCTAGGCATTTTTCTAGCGCATGCCATTATAAAAGAACTGTACAAATAATATTCTTACATTATTTCTTTCAGACTATGCTCAACAATACAATTCTGCAGCTCAGAGACCTAGCGTATCTGTCCAGCAAACATATCGTGGAACACCTCCCCCTCGTGCCTCCCCTGTGACATCAGCTCCAGCCCCAGTTCTTTACACTCAAAGACAACCTGAGACTGTTTACAGCCAACGACCAAGTGCTGATGATTATGATGATGCTCTTATAAGTGCACAGGTAACAGTTAGAATACATAATATTAAACTGAATGTAAAAAAATCAATCGCTCAGCTGTGAGGCTTCACCGCACAACTAGGCATGGTAATCCAAGATGAAACTTTAGAATTTTAAACCACTTAGATAGTTTTAATTGTGTCAGTCACAGCTTCAACTCGCAGAATCATATTATAGAATCATGATATTTCAATTCTATTTCAATGGATTTGTGTTTGAAGGCATGACTATATGTGATCTATCTGTAGTGTGGATCTAATTTAAGATAACAAATGAAAGAACTTTACATTGCAAATATCAAATAATTTGAACTTATAATTTACTAGTTATACTCGGAACAGAATTTTTTTAACTGTCACTTGTTCATTAATTATTCACCAATTCTTTTGTGATCATATCCACAGGTTGATGATCAGAATCAATACCCCATTCGCCAATCTACAACAAGGTCAGTATTAACAAAACCAAATTGTAAATATAACCCAACATAACCTTTAAAATAAATATGTGTTTTAGAATATAAATATTAAAAGTAGTAAATATACAAATTGATTGATGTTGTGTATAATAGTAATACGTATAAACCAGGGGTAGACAATTCTGGTATTTATTATCATAAGTGTAATTGATTGGATACAATTGTAAACAAATTTACCAGTTTATTCTTATAGATCATAAAATTAATGATAGAACAACTAAACGAAAGTTTTGCCTATACATATACAGTTCTGCTTTTACCTATCTTATGATAACTTATGTTTTAGTTGTTCTATTAAATATAATAATTTACCAATAAGTATATATTAGCTCAAATTGTTTCTATCATATTTCTGCACCAAAAATGTTACTGTAATTACAAGTAAAACATGTGTACATTGATTTTGGCACTGTAAAATATATAGTGTATTTAGATATCGAAAATATGTTTTGTACTCTTCGAAAAGTTGTAGAAACTAATACCTACATGTAGTAAATTATTATCTATAGTACCAATCAGATGTAATTATAGTTTACTTCCAAAAACAACTAATAATTTCTGAAAACAAATACACATGACGCATACTTTGTTTAGTTTTAATAAGCAGGTATTTAAATGTCTAAAAAGTATATTCTTTTTGAAAAAAAAAAATGTTTTTAGCTACATAGCCTGTTTCAGTTATCTTAAATCATAACGAAATATGCTATCATAAAATTAGCTTGGATTTAATATAGAGGTCATTCTTCATAATGAATATAAAACAGGGTAATTTGAATAAATATTACTATCAATGTCATTGAGGTTACATAAGAGAAGTGATGTAAAACAAACTTCATTGTTGTCAAAATATCATTTAAATCATACACACATTTACGATGTTAAATGTCAGATGGAGAGGAAAACTATATTTTTTTTTAAAACATAATTTACAGTACCTATGTTGAATCAATCTAAATCATAGACTTTAGTCAAAATAGGGACATGACGTTTTATTTGTTGAGATTATCTCATCCATCAATACTGAAGAAACCAGCGCACGAGAAATGCACTTCTTTAGGAAACTGCAAAAACTAACAGCATCCTTATTGTATGTATTCCAAAGCGATGAGAGGAATGAGTTGGGATACGAACTGTCGACGTTGGGTTTTGTGAGAGTGAGCCACACTCCCACCCCAACCGCACCACCTAGCACCACCAGAACCACCACAACCACTACTACCACAACCACAACCACTACTACTACTCCTCCCCCTGTTACCAGGCCCCCTTTGCAAAGGTACTACAAAGCACAGACAGGCGAATATATATCGCTTTGTCAATCGAACATCGCCATTTCACTTCATTCCACTAGGTGGAGATCTTCTTTAACTCATAACACAGAATGTGGTCAAAATCTGGTTTCATTAGCTTCATAAATCATTATATTACAGTCTTAAATCATTATATTGTTAATCAATCACTTTTCATGTAAATATACTTTGAACGCAGTAACATAATGAAGTTGTCTCTCTAAATCTGTATCAAAAAATACATATACGATAGAGTAAGCTCAAATTTTCAAATTATAATATGGAAAATCTACTAAAAGATGAAAGATCAAATAAAACATAATCATTTTAACACAAGTGTCTTTACATTCTTAAAAACAATGAAACAGAAGAAAACCACAATATTTCAACAAAAGATATTGCAAATACGTGTGAATCAACAGTCTAGCTACTTGGAGTTTGGTGAAAACAGTTGTATATATATAATATTTGGGTTACGCCAACTCTGTGTAACTAGAATCTGCTTTTTCACACGCAACCATTTTATAAATATTGACAAGAACTAGCAATCCTATAATGCTATCTGTCTTGTCAACAGATATAAATTAAAGCTATGATCTTACATGACAAAACACAAATTCATTCAAATACGCTCAGTTGATAGTCTCAAATGGACCTTTCTTTCTAATTTCATTTGTCAATAAGGATAATAACAATAAAGTAGGTATGTATTTTTATATATGAACAATTACCTGTCATTGGTGTTGAAAGAAGATCTCTACGTCATGATTAATTGTGTTTTTTTAAGCTGACTCAATGATTCGACAATATCTCATAATCATCCTGTAAATAATTCAGTCGTTTTTATGATAGTTTAAATTAATGTGAATATCACTACAGTAGCTTGCTTTGTTCGCTTTATTGCTGTAATTATGTGTTTCTATCGCTTTCAGTGTGCCCAATTTATCTGCTTTTGTAGTATCTTATCAATCTTTTGCTCTCTGCTGATAGGAAAGACAATATTGATGTCCTTGGGCAAATACAAGGCAATGTCCTCATAATTCTTCATCCGTTCATCCCATCCTCACTTATAAATATGCATTTAGAATTATTTATTCATGTGAAAAATTGATTGTTGAGTGTAATTATTAAAACATATTGTCAACTGACTCTAACCATAGAACTGTAATCGGAAGATGAATTCTACATTCGTAGTATGGTAATACTATTTATCATCAAAACCGGATTAGCACTCAAATTTATCTTTACTGTTAATATAACTAACCCATAATGTAGTGTAAACATTCAAATGTGACAGTTTCCCATTTCAATTGTTCAAAAACATGACATTTCTGTTTCATTTTACATTCTCTCGAGTCTGAAATCTTTTCACTCCTTATTTAGGAATCATTCATTTTTTAATTCCCCATCCAATAAACCAATAAAAATTAGCGCCCAAAGAAATTACTTCATGCCCTTTTTCTCGATAATGACAGAAAAAGCTTTGGGAATGTCAATCATTAGACATTTCATTTTTGTTTTAACAGATCGACAACCGGTGAAAGCTTTAAAGGAAATCTTATTCCCCCGACTGAACGACCCAAACCTAAAACGGTGACTGATCCCTCTCCCCGTTTCAGTAGTCGGTTCAGAGCCGAGGATTATCCATCACCGCAGTCCTATTCCCCGACTGTCAGAACGCACACTTCTATTAAACGGACGAGTATTGACACATTCCAAACCCCGTCTCCCGAGATTGTTTCCCTTCCAAGTTTAAACAGTGACAACACTAATACTGAATCGCCTAAAAATGCTTCCCAAATCGAAACCCCCGCGGTGAAAGCAAACACATCCCGCTTTTTATCACTTTCAACAGGATTTTCTTTCAAAAACGACAACGGTGATGAAAAAGATGAGCAAATTTCTCAAGTTGTTAAAACCCCGTCACGTGTAGCTATAGCTGACACTTTTTCAGATGAAACCACTTCACCGAAAACACTTCCCCGAAGGATTTCATTCAAAGTAAACGAATTACCTGTTGTTGAAGGAAAAAATGATGAATATAAATCTACAGAACCGAGTGCTCTCAATACAATTAATGTTTCGACCACCCAAAGACCTGCTGCCATATCTTTCTTGATAGAAAATCTCCCTAAGCCGGGACAAAAACCCATTCTTATACAGCTAAAATCACACACAGGTCAAAGAACTCACGGTCCGAGAATCAGTTCCGATGAAATTGTTCCTATATATAACCGCCCATTCCAAGTTGTAGAAACACAAACACCGAAAGTTGTGGAAATATTCAATTCTCTTCCTGAACCAGAGGAAAAGGTGGCAGAAATAGAAATCGAATCAATCAATGAAGAAGACAAAAGTATACATTCACCTAAATCTTATCTTAAAACGGTAATAAAAAGACCAGCACCTCTCTTATTGGACATTATAAGCGACAGAGAACCAATACAACCGTCAGATAGCGATGAATCTGATTCAATCTTGTCATTTTTGAGACAGCCTTACATGTTTAGGCAGATTGATCAGAAAAACAACACGAGAAATATTAAAAAGACTGATGACAATCAACGTAACAACAATTTGGATACTTTGCCAAACAGTCTTTCACGGCGTAAAATCTTCAGAGATATATTTAATGCAAAGACAGACAGCACTCCTTCGCACCACCAACCGCATGTTTCGCCCTTCAAGAGCTTAGAAAATTTGAGACGCGACGGAGAAAAAAGTTCAACCACGACACAGGCAACGAGGACAAGTCCCCTGTCTCGAGGCAGTATTCAGTCGCATCCTGCAGAGCCCAGTCAATCTTCTGAAAATGATTTCACATCAACATTCATCACCAGGTCTCGGCAGCCTGCCTTTTATAAATTTTCTACTTCGACTGAATTGCCCAGCACAAGCTCGTCTATGAGATCCAGAAAGCGAATAACCACTAGCCCTACAACGGAAAACATTCAACAATCTGTAGACAGTTACATAGATTTCGTAGAAACGACAACAGTACAAAATAGTTATGAATTTAATAATAATCGGTTTGATAAAACTATTTCACCTATTGAAAGAGGTACCGAAAGTCCACCTCCGTTTTATTTCTTCAGGAACAAAGAGTCTACGACACCGAAAACCTTCATAAAAAAAACGGAATTGATATCTTCATTCAACGAAGCTCTGGCCGACAAAGTAGATTCTAAAGAAAATTCAGGAATCAAAAAGAAAGATTACGATGACAAAGTAAACACACCTGGGAATTATGAAGTTCCCAGTTTTGAAAAGACTAAAAATAAATACAACGCTTTTGCGAGACGCACAACTATAAAGACGACACCCGTTCCTGCTGAAATTTCAACTACTGAAAAAATAGATTTAATATGGGAAAGTGATATTGGTGAAATTGAAGAAGAAGATGACGATGCGAAATACAAGACAGCCGTTAAATTTGCAAGTGCAGCTTTCGAAATACCGGCATCTGCTATACCGGTGAACGATAATAGAAGATACAACAGAACCAGAAAGCCACATTTTACCACCACTCCAGATTATGAATCGACTGAAATATCATCAACTTTAGAAACACCGCAGCGACTTCTGGGAGGTTTCAAATTGAACAATAACAATGACGCTACTGACAATCTTAACGTAATCGATGAAGTATCCGAGCCTCCGAAAGACACACCCAAACCCATACTAGACTTAAACATTAGACACTCGACTGAAAGAGACGATATGGACAAAGCTACGACTGTACCGACAGAGACCACGACGACTCGCCCTCTGCTCGGTCCCGTCCCCTATTCGACCTCGACCCCCACTCCGACCGCCCCCGCGCCCAGCCGTGCCCTGCGCGTCAACGCGGCCATCAAGGCAATGACGTCAGCGCTGACCGCCGGCCGAAGAAGTTTTTCTCCGTCCAAATGCACAGACAACAGTCTGCAAAACCCAAAATGCAACGAAATAAAATTGCAGAGGTACAGACAGTTTTAAAAAGAGCATTAAAGCTTTCTCTTTCATTAAAACCAAACTTTCCTTTAACGGTGGGCTTTACCTGCCTCATGTAGCTTTCCTGCAAGTATCGTTCGGGAGAATCCGGGTGAAGGTCTACTTTTGAGAGCTCGAAAATACACTTCCAATAAACGATATGTCGCTCTGTGTCTCTAATATTTTGAACAATAACTAGCATGTTGATCTTTCTTAATATTTTGCAAATTATTCACCCTTCCTTTTTTTCACCCTTCTTCTGCGCTTCTTTCTATACTTACTGTTTGGGGGACAAAACGATTTTGCAGACGCCAACCTCATACGAGCTTCTTCTTCATTCCGTAAAAACTGTTGCAAGACTGACCACCGCAGACAAAATAAAAAACGTCTCTATCTGACTGTCATAACAAAAGAATGAGAAGCTATTCCTGAAGCTATACACCCATATCCGAGCTCTACTGCCGAAACATGACAAAACGCATACCGAAGACTGACCGAATACGACTCATATATGTTCCTCAAAACAATCAATAATATGCACCACCATTTTCAGTTATTTTCGTTAGGTAGAAAGCACATTCAGTCGTTGAATAACGTAGAAATAATCACTGTAGTAATAAACCATTTACTAAGCCACATCCTAACATAACCTGATATATAATTCCTATAATTGATACCTAATGTGATACATTCGTTCAGCATCTTTTTGCTTCGAGCAGATGATCAACATCACAAACAGGTGTTGAATTTGCTTACCCCCCTAAGCATTTTCATTGCGTAGTAGTGAGCTTCAAATTGATAATGTTCTTGCACATTTTTGTTCAACGTTTCGTACTAAAATTCACAGAACAAACACTCGAGGCCGAGGAAGTGCCCATTTTTCAACAGCAAGCGGCGGAGAACAGGCTGTCAACACAAACCGTGGAACACCACCCCCGTAAGTTATTTCTTTAAACGCTAACAATGTTAATATTTTCTTTGATTACAGTAACTAAAGACACGGCCTCTTTCGGAGAACTTACTATCGCAAAGTTTGCTTGTCAAACACAAACCGTGGAACAATCAAAGTTATTTTAAATTTTATATTAAAAAACTTCCACAAAGTTACCGCCGAAACCATCGAAAAAAAAAAAAAAAAAAAAAAAAATGCTAACAATGTTGGTCAAAAATAAAACATACACATAAAGACATATTGATATAAAGGGATCATAGAAAAAAAAATCTTTTAAATAGCTTGTTTCATGTTTCAAAATAACTCAGCATTCAATATATCAGACTGCATGTAATCTGTAATAGTATATATTTGGACATTTTTATCAATATGTACTTGCAATACAAATGTACATTATTTTATAAACTTCTTACACTCTCTGATTACAAATAAATGATTTATCTCTTTCTAGCCTTTTCTCTGACTTCTAAAAGTTTCTCTTTTCTAAATAATTATCTCTCACATCATAATGTTATTCAATAAAATATTTTTAATTTCAGCCGAGTTCGCCCTACCCTTAAGCCTTCCACATCAATCGTATCGAAGGCCACAGAGTTTGTGGATATTTACAGATTCCCTCCTCGAAGACCCGACACTGTATATCCGACACCCCAAGTCGACAAGACTGCCGCTAAGTGCCGAAAGGATGTTTGCCTATTGCCTGATTGTTGGTGTGGTGGAAAGGACATTCCCGGTAAGATATCATCTATCACACAGAGCTGATGTTTTTCCAATAATTATTGTTTGGCTTCTTTTCCGTTAAAATATTTAGATTATTTAGAAGAGCTCATTGAAGTATGTGAACATTTATTTAAATACAGCATTTCTAAATAAGTGAGTATTAATATTAAGCAAGATGAATAAATTTAAGGAATATCTGATTACACAAACTGTACCTTCTGTCAATTATGACAAATTGCCTTTACCACAGCTACGTTTTATGACTAATTTGTATATTTTGTTGGCTACAAGGCAACTTTACAAGGCAAAAATAATATTTCATTAGATAACATAACATAAATATTTTTATGCAGAGGGTTATGAGACTGCTGAAGTGTTGTGATTGATTTAAGTTTGAAATTAGATTTCTTGCAGCAGTAGTGAGTTGATTATTAATTTTATTTAATCTGCACAATTTTCAAATCATTATTAATCCCTACTCAACGGTGCAGGTGAGTCAAAATTATTAAGTCGACCAATCATGGGGATGACCATCGATACAAATACTGTTTCTAAAGTGTGTTATTCAAAATATTTAGGAAATTTACCAGTCGAGCAGGTGCCTCAAATGGTACTAATGACATTTGATGATGCGGTGAATGATTTAAACAAAGGACTTTATGTGGATCTCTTTGAGAAGGGAAGGGTGAACCCTAACGGTTGTCCCATATCGGCAACATTCTATGTGTCTCACGAATGGACCGACTATAGCCAAGTGCAAAACTTGTACGCGGACGGCCACGAGATGGCATCACACACAGTATCGTAAGTCGAATCATCAAAACACGGTGCTGAATTTCTTCAATGCATAAACTGCGCATTGTGTCTGCATTCTGTCATTTTTTCTATCGGTGATTTGAATTACCCATACAACATATGTAAAGAAGCATATGTGACCGTTGGCCTTTGGTCTTGGCTGTGTTTAACAAGTTTTCTTTTGATTAATCGGCATTATTTTCACACCGTTGAAATTTATATTGCATACAAATCTATATCAAAAACTTCAAATACAAAAATTGTTGATGATTTTCGATGCAGTATAAATTTCAATTGATTATGTTTAGATTTTAAGAAAGCATTTTTATTGTACTAACAAATTTTGTGTTTTCTTTTTTCTCCTTCTTCTCTTCGAACCCTACTACTCTGTTCTCTCAAATTATCGCTTCCTCTGCATTGCTATTTTTGATATGCAATCTTATATTTTATCCACTCGAACCCGACGCACGTCACACAAATAAAATTTCTGCGCACGCCCCCCTCCTGTTATGCACAACCCGCCCATAAACCTAAACACCAATAGGCGACCTCCCCATTGAGGACGTGCCCCAGATGGTCCTTTTGACATTTGACGACTCCGTGAATGACCTCAACAAGGGCCTGTACAGCGACCTCTTCGAAAAGGACCGTGTTAACCCTAACGGATGCCCCATCTCTGCCACGTTTTATGTTTCCCACGAATGGACCGATTACTCCCAAGTCCAAAACCTTTACGCTGCCGGCCATGAGATGGCTTCCCATACTGTCTCGTGAGTTAAAGATCGATATAAATTTGATACTCAAAAGTAGACTGACAGGGGCTTTGAGTTGAATCTAATTTATTATGGAGGATAACCAATCAATCATATTGCTTTCTCAAGATTTTATATTCCATTCTTATAGCCAGAAGTATTAAATGAAAAATATCTTATACGAAAGACAATAATTTAAACATTGATAATCCAGAATAGAAAAAAAATACAGCTGTTTCATATATTTCAATTTTAGCATTAGCTATTATATATTACGATTCAGTTCAAAGCCCCGATTTTGAATCTAAATAATTCATAACTCATTATTAACTGAATGATGTTTAATTCATGTAGAAAATTCTCTCCAGCATGCTCAAATTTTTGAATTTGAAACAAAACACAAGCACGTAAATCTCAATTAATTTAAAATAAATTCTATCCAATAGTTTTACTTTTTAAAACATAGTTTACAAAGACCCACATAACAAGATCTCCCGTTTTTTTACAATTCTTACAACATACACCACCTATGAATAAGGCTTCAAGCAATAACACCAAGGCAGCAAAGCTTTTAAAAATATAGCTTATTATATTTGAATTTTATTATTGTGCTAATTTTATAAGTTTATGGTAAATAACACTTCAAGCTTAACATTAATGAATCTTCTTTTATAATTTTGTATTTCATAAAAAGACTATAATTATATTGATTATAATTACTAAAAGCTTTTTTTATAACACAAACACTCTCTCATATAATATTTTTATTACAATTAAATTACAATACAATTGAAAACTGCTAATCACACTAATTTTTTCATTAAGTTTTAGGTTTTCAAAAACCTTTACCATTTTCAACTACTCAATAAGTATTAAAAATAACTGATGCCATCATTTCATTTTATTATGCTCAATTCATTCTGGCAACACTCAAATAATATTTTTTAGTAGTTAGTAACTACTATAAAATAGTATTTTTAAACGAAACAATAAATTAACATCAATAAATTATGAAATATTTCATATATTAACAGAAACATTATCTATTTCCATTCTAATTTTTATTTTTATCATCAAAACAGACATAGTTTCGGAGAACAGTTCTCACAAAAGAAATGGAACCGAGAAATCTCTGGACAGAGGGAAATCCTCGCCGCGTATGGCGGTGTCAAATTGGAAGATGTCAAGGGCATGAGAGCTCCATTCCTCTCTGTCGGCGGAAACAAGATGTTCAAGATGTTGTACGACTCGAATTTCACTTATGATTCTTCAATGCCTGTCTACGAAAACAGACCACCGAGCTGGCCTTACACTCTTGATTACAAACTCTTCCACGACTGCATGATCCCACCGTGCCCTACAAAGTCTTATCCAGGTAAAATCAAAACCGGTGCTAACCATGTGTGACCATTTCGAGATGTGCAGGAGTATCTGAATACTCTTGTCAAATAATGTGTGATATTTTAAATGTCATTTTTCAATTTGTAGGTGTTTGGGAAGTTCCTATGGTAATGTGGCAAGACTTGAACGGAGGTCGCTGCTCCATGGGAGATGCATGCAGCAATCCACCTACTGCTGAAGGAGTTCAAAAAATGCTTCTCAAAAACTTTGACAGACATTACACTACAAACAGGCAAGTTTCAAGATTCCATTGTCCATTAATACAATTTAATTATATGTACACGCAGAAAAAATGAGACAATGTCTTATATCAACTAAGAAATTAACCATCTAAAATTTTGAAATTGGAATTGAAAATCTGCTGCTTCACACAAAACCACAATAAAATCATAAAACTTATTACACATTTTAAATTGAATAATAACGCTTTGATCCCAATTTTAGAGCACCATTCGGTTTGTTCTACCACGCTGCATGGTTCACACAAGCACATCACAAAGAAGGATTCATCATGTTCTTGGATGCAATCAACGCCATGAAGGACGTTTTCCTGGTGACAAACTGGCAGGCACTTCAATGGGTCCGAGATCCCACCCCTATTTCAAGAATGAACTCATTCCAGCCGTTCCAGTGTAATTACCAGGTATGTAAATAATTCAGTACAACTTTCATACTTAAAATTAAGTGACACCATAGGCTTTTACAATAGTAATACAGTAAAAGCCCTGTATTGATTTTAAAAGTTATTGGTAAGAAGAAAATTTTTTACGACGAATATACAGATGTTTAGAAGAGCATTAAAATTTTCAAATTTGTCTCTATGTATTTTACTTGATTTGTAGTATTCATTCTTTAAATTACTTTTTTATTTAAAAAAACACTCACGAAACACTTTCTCAATTTCAGGATCGGCCAAAGAGATGTAACAACCCCAAGGTCTGCAACCTCTGGCACAAGTCCGGAGTCAGATACATGAGGACGTGCCAGCCATGCCCCGAAATTTACCCGTGGACAGGAAAGACCGGAATCAGATCATCGCGAGTAGACAACGAAGTAGAAGAATAAATTAATCGATTCACACCAAAACTTTAATGAATCAACTGCCTGCAATAATTTAAGACGTGATACTACGATTTTTATAATTAATATTTCTTATGACTCTCTCGTAAGCGTTTATTTACTCATCTCTAGCAATGTCGTAAAGTAGCTTTATTATTTTTTACCAGTTACACACTGCATATGACAACATTATATATGCAAAAGATTATTGGCCTGTAATTTAATTTAACTAAATGATCTGACAGATTAACTCTTTCAGAATAATATCACAGAGCCAACATTCTTTTGGCACTATTTAATGTTTTTTATTCTATTTTATGTTCAGTTAAATTGATCGATCATACAATGGAAGCATACTGCCCGTCTTAATCTAAATATTTAGTTATTTTCATTGTGTGTAATCTTGTAATGAGTTTCCTGTTTTCAAAAATATTTAAATAGTTTTAACTTTTTATTAATTTAACATATTATTTTCTTGCCAAAAAACTATTGAATTATGATGAAGAAGACCTTTTTTACATTGGGACCCTTAAATATTTAATTTCAACATTATATTTTCATTTTATTTAGCATAACAGTACTTTTATAATAAAAAAGAATATTAATAGATTCATTCTCTGTTTAGCTTTTATTATAGTTTCAATGATTTTATTGGCTCCCGATGTCATTTATTATTTACATCATAATTATAATTATTTTAAGTTGGCAATTATTTGAATGGTTATCTTTAACTGTTTAACTTTATTTATAAAGCTTAGAAGATTATGTAAGATATAGTTTTTCTACAGCTGTAAAATGAAATATAAAAAAAAACTTCTATTTATTCATTCTCTTGAATCTTTTTCAAATCTTGTTAAACACTGTTGTCTAACAGTGATAACGATAACGTTACCATGCTTATGACAGTAACATATAAGATTCTATCTTAATTATTATTATCGAGTATTTAAAATATAGTTATTGCATAACATAGCCATCAAATTAGATTAATTTATTTGATTTAAAATCTCTCCTTCATTTCTAAATGTGGCAGCCGGAATTGTGAAAAGTATTTTTGTAATTTTGTAGTTGACAGTTTCGGTTGCGATTTACTCGTGCGGCAATATTTGGCATTAAAAAGTGCATTGCGACAGAAGTGGACAAAGTGTAATATTTTGATTGTTTCACAGAATTGACATGCGAAAAGAACACGCTTGTATGATTTTTATTAAAAATGAAATAATGTTGTTTAGGTGTTTGATTACATCGAGTTCTTGATACCTGATGTGGCACACACCCATACAACATTGAAACGTTTATGTTTCAAAGAATAATATGAAGTCCTATCTCTCGACAATAATTACTATTCGCAAATGCATTTGTTAAAAATGGTGGCAAAAATCTTTTGTAAATACTTGTACGGACATCGATTCTTAATGGATGCCAAAAAAATTACTGCGCTATTGAAAGTAATTTATACGAATTAAGTTTTGGAATTTTCATAATTTATCATAACAGAAGATAAAATCGACAATTCCAAAAAATATCCACAGAAAAAATTATTATGTAAAAATGTATAAATTATGTCACTGCATACTTTTACCATTTTCAAAAAATGCCAAGGATTCTTAATTTACTATTAATATATTTATTTTGGATTTTTTATAAAGATGAAATATTATTTCATTCCTTGGCAGTAAAAATATCTCATTCTTGCAGATATATACAGCGATTTCAAAATTTCTAGAATCAGTTTAAAGATTCCAGAAGGCCACCGTGTTATGAATACTCCAACAGTATTTATAAGCTGAAATTGTGAATAGATTTTAAATAGAGATTACTAGAGTTAATTTTAAACGTAGAGTTTTTACCTTAGTAAGTATTTAAGATTAAAATAAAAATTCTGAATGTCGTTTTGGTATTTTTTACTACAAGCCTTGAAGGAATTTACGAAACAGTTTCGTTTGCAAATTCAATGTGTAAATTATTAAATTTTACTGTATGATTTACTATGTATGAAACCAGTGAGTGATAATAAATTCCTACATTATGAAAAAACAAATGGCTTCTTTTACTGACAACAATTCGTATTAAAAACACACACCCAATCCTTGATAAAATTTACATTTCCAGATAATAAAAGCCTGTGGGTTTTTTTATCAAATTCTCTAAAAATTATAAATTATGGCTTACAAATATTGACAACAAAGGAAAAATTCCGAACTACATTTTGTAATTTATCATTTAATTTTTTTTAAACAATCTTGCTTTATTACGCAAACTTTGCAATAGTAAATCCAAAGATGACTCTGAAAGAGGCGATGCACGTGTCATAATTAATAACACAATACGTGGAATAATCAAAGTTATTTTCAATTATATATTACAATTAATGTTTCCTGTGAGCTGCGAACTTTAGTAAAATACCTTATCTCAGATATTCATGGAAATATTTAAAAAATAGATTCAATAATTTCAATGAATAATAAATTATTACGTTCATAAGGCATTCACATAAATTATAATTAAGAGTAGATATTTTTAAAAATAAACCATACAGTGGCGCATTTCAAATACGCCTGAGAACATTAATCTTGCATACTTCAATCAATCCACCTGCTGATTTGACATTTACCTTCATAGAAAATACATGCATACATACAAGAACATGTCGACTAAGCGGAAATGTAGGATACCAGATAAGTATAAAAAGAAAACTCATTTTGTGACATTGACAGTTATCTGATGACAAGCATAGTAATGATGCTTCTCATTGCTTTTTTTGTTTCTGTTTTAACTATAGTTTTTGTATCGCCGCAAGAAGTGATTTATTATCCATCGAAAGCAGTTTCTTTAGGACAAGAAGAAAACAATTTGCAAAATGCATCAAATTCAACTCAATCACTGATCATAAAAAACTTTGAAAATTATACAACAAGCCCAGAGCAGCTAAAGAATGTGTCACATAAAATTGACAAAAGATCACCGGATTCCACATTTCACGGGCATCCAAAAACACGTGAAGAAATGTGGGTCAGAGCTTTCCACGGTACCGATGTAGCGTTCAATCAAGTTCCGTCTCTTGTCAGTCTCATCCACATGCTGGCTGTGAAGCATCTCAGTGATTGCACGCCTATAATATTATACGATAAAGTAGCAGAGAGTAATGACGCACTTCTATTGCAACAACTGATGCAAACTTTTCCACTCGCTTTTGTTCATGGGAGCATTGGAAATAACAATACCATAACTGAACCGAACATACTGAAAACAATGTCAGAGTACTGCGTCAATTATATATTGTTTATGGGAGATGTCATGAATTCCCCAGAAGTTCTCGGCTTGCAAGCGACGAGCCGGATCGTAGTAGTGGCCAGATCTTCACAATGGAGAGTTCAAGAGTTTTTGCTGAACAAAGTGTCAAGAAATTTTGTGAATCTTTTAGTCATAGCACAATCATTTCGAGATGACGATACAATGGTATACGTATTGAATTTATTATTTAATAACATTTTATGGCGAACACTTTTATGGCAAAGTGACAAAATTTTCAACAAGCAATAAGAATTTTGGGTTAACTAATTCAGATTTTGAAAACCTTTATTTAAATTTGACATTACATGTAGTCTAGAACAGTGGTTCTCACGTGAAATTTGGCTGTGGCCGCATCAGGAACATCAGCGATCCTAGGGAAATGTCTGGTGGCCGCACCAAATTTTTAAGTTGATTCCTTTTTGCCAAAAAGACCTCAACATGTATGTTCAGAGTTTTTGCTAACTAGCAATTCTTGATGCACAATGAAATGCATACAAAATATTTTATTTTCAGTGTCTATGTTGACAAATTAACTTGTAAAATCCCATTTTTATTCAATATCAATATTAACTATGAATCTGTTGGCGGCCGCAGCAAAATCCTCTGGTGGCCGCATGCGGCCACCGTGAGAACATGAGAACCACTGGTCTAGAATGAGGATATGCACAAAAATTGTTGAAATTGTATTAATTTTGTCAATAGTGAATAGTCAAGTGACAGATTTTATAACATCTCTTCGATAATACAATTGTGACATTCCACAAGATTTTTATCAACATTTACATTTTTGTGAATTGACTTTGCAATCAAATTACAAAGTTTGGAAATGTGACTCTTTGGAGTACGTTTTGTAAACTCAGGTCTGTAACAGGTTCATTCGTAGATAGTCAGTCAGTAAAACTACGTTTTACCACAATATAGGAAACTCCCTACATACTCTATACTCATAGCCTGTTTGTTGATGGTTTGGGAGCAAGTAAACCAGAAGTATTGACATCATGGGCAAAAGGAAAATTAGCCCGACCAGAAATCGATTTATTTCCTCCAAAGATGACAAAAGGTTACGCTGGACATAGGTTTGTTGTTTTAGCAGCTGATCAGCCACCGTTTGTTTTTAAAAGGTAAATAAACATAGCATAGAAAATATATTCACATACAAATATTTCATTGACCACATGAATAACTTCTCAAGTTGATCCAAATTTCAATCGGACTGCTTGGCCACACTTTTCAATGACACAATAAGTTCCAAAGATTAAAAAAACCGCAAAAACAATTCAATCTCAAATTCAGGATCAAAGCAAATAGTAATTTTACTGAAGTTTATTGGTCCAGAACACTTTAGTGTAAAACAAGAGCTTTAAGGTGATGTCTTCTGATATACTCCCAGGCACAAAAAAGTCTGTAGATTCATGTACTGTAATGTTTCTTACTCCATTGTGCACACTCTGATGGAAGGGTGTGATATTAGTATGCCAGTGAAATTGTTTATAAGATTTATAATTTATTGATAATCTTAATATTTCTTTACGCCATTCAATAATAAAAAACTTTGCAGAATTTATACTGACAATCTTGGAAATCGGAAAGTGTCGTGGGATGGAATCGAATACCGCATGCTTAATCTTCTTGGTCACAGAAATAATTTCACTGTTGATGTTAAAGAACCCGATAATTTATCATCTGGGTAAGTCACTGAATTTTTTGATAAATTTGATGATATTGGCTGAAGTTGACCAAACTTCAATACATTCCCTTGATCAAAGAATACATTTAATATCCTGCATATTCATCAATATTTAATTCCTTCATAATGAAAAAAAATGTAGATCTGGGGATTCAGTAGGAATATCAGTTATAAAAGGTCATGGAGATCTTGGTATTGGTGGACTCTATATTACAACTGAACGGCTGGATACTATGGATATGTCTATCAGTCATTCTCAAGATTGCGCTGTATTCATATCATTGACATCAACAGCTCTACCGAGGTATGAAGAGAAATCTTTTAAATTAGCTTAACCTCTTTCATATGTGCCGAAAACACAGCTAGCAAGTTTGAATACTTATTTAGGGTAATAAATAAAAAATAAATACTGTCATCACAGTTTTATAGCAGCCATTTCTGATCTTGTAGTTGCTTAGTTAACTTAGTCATATATACCTAAATAATAATTTTCGGAAACTGGTCATAAATAATTTATTGAAAAAAATGAGAGATAATAAGAATAATATAATCATATAACGCTCTTCTCTGAAAACTGATTTGAAAATAACATTACTTCACATAGAATGTTTAATTTTCATGGCAGCCTTTGTGATCTAGTGGTTACAGCTTAAGTCTTGCTATCAGATGGGTCTGCATTAAAGTGAGGGCAAGGTAAATATCAATTTAAAAAATCGATCTTGGACTCGCGTATTTGCGATATCTTTTTTCTTCAAGGATAATGAGTGAATTACAAATAATAATGCTGTTCACCAAGAATTTAAATAGTTTAAAAATAGAACATTTTATTCATCAGTTTAAAATATTATTTTCAGTAAATGTACAAATTGATACAAAAATGTCTTCTCTTCACAGGTACCGAGCAATAATGGGACCATTCCATTGGACTGTTTGGGTAGCACTCACCATCACTTACCTATTTGGCATTTTTCCTCTGGCATTCTCAGATAAACATACGCTGAGACATTTACTACATAACTCTGGGGAAATAGAAAATATGTTCTGGTATGTGTTTGGTACATTTACCAACTGCTTCACATTTGTAGGGAAGAATTCATGGAGCAAGACCACAAAAGTAACCACACGGCTGCTGATTGGTAAGGTTTACAAATAAGCAATTACTTTGGCAAAATTTTTATTGAAATAATAATCCAACGAAACCATACGCTTTTATTTCTTTCAGGTTGGTATTGGATTTTTACTATTATAATTACGGCATGCTATACTGGATCCATCATAGCTTTTGTTACATTACCTGTATATCCATCTACTGTGGATACAGTAAAAGAATTGGTATCTGGAAATTACAGAGTTGGAACATTGGGTAATTATAATACATGATAATATAATATTATGATGTATATATATGGCACAGTGAACAATTCATGAGACTCAGATTCAGGGTAATAAGTTGGGACGGAAGTTTTTGACAGCACAAACACCCAAAATGAACACTGAAAAAATGTTATGGAAACCAACGACCACTGCACCACGGACCCAACCTAAATTTATCACACAAAAGAAATGTTAAAAAAACAACTATTTTTCGTAAGTAAACATCCTGGAATTATGTTGCAACTTGGTACTGATTTTTCAACTTATTTACCTTAGAAACTGGTGGATGGCCTCTGTGGTTTGCGAATTCATCTGACAAGTACACAAACAAATTGCTGAAGCATTTGGAACTAGTTCCCAACATTGAAGCCGGATTAATGAATACAACAAAAGCTTTCTTTTGGTCTTATGCATTTCTCGGTTCTAAGTACCAGCTGGAATATGTGGTCCAATCAAACTTTTCTCTGGAGTAAGTAATCAATAATCTATTCATAACTTTTATTCTATAAATTAATAACCAAAGCACCTACCTAAAATTTATTCATTAAATTTAATATTTTAAATATAATACGGTAAGAAAAATAACAATGTATTTTAGTTCTACATAAATTATTTTATATATTGTTGATAGCTATTTCGGCTTACGCCTTCGTCAGAACTATGTTTTAAACGTGTATTAGAGATAGCTTATATACCTATGCTAGACAGGGTGCCCCGTACATCCTCTCTTTCTGTTGAAACCATACCAACGTCACATGGAAGAATTTAAATATGTTTAATTTATTGGTCTAAAGTAATAGTGAGAAAAAATAATCTGGGTATTTTTGGGTTATTTTTATCGTGTGAAACCACTTAAAATCTGCAATGTCTTAAGTGCATCTATTTTTAATTTTTAAATTGTTTTTAGTTTATTGCTTGATAAAGGATTTAGAAGAGGTTACTAATAATCTGGTCTAAGAATTTCATTGGATTGATTATACCTATTAATTTCTAGCTGTTCCAATGCATTTAGCTTAAGGCCTGTATTACTACCGCTATGTAGACGATATTTTGATTTCTTGGCAAGGCACGGATAGGCAGTTAGATATATTTCTAAATAAGGCTAACTTGATACACAAGAAAATTAAATTTACACTAGAGTTAGATACCACTGCATTAATTTTCTAGACTTAACCACCACCAGAGTAGAAAATCGACATAGATTTAAAATCTTTAGAAAACCAACCTTCTGTGATACTACTATTCACGCCAAATTACTCCATTCTTGGAACCACAAACTCTCTGCATACAGTTCTATGATACACAGATTGCTGGCTGTATATTTTGTTTTCAAGGAATATATAAAATGAGTTTTAAAAACGTATTGAAACTCAATTTTATATATAAATTTAAATAATAAATATTTTATTGAGCAGTTCCAGGGTTAAAGAATGCAAACAAGTGTGACCCCTATGCCATGCCAGTCAATTGCAATATACATAGTACTATTCTGATTGTGTAACATATATTATTAAGGTCGTCAAAGAGATCGGTTCTGCATATCAGTGATGAATGCTTTGCCCCATTTGGAGTATCACTAGCATTTCCCAAGGAATCGGTATACACTGAAAAGTTTAACCGTGGTATATTAAGAATGATACAAACTGGTATCAAATACAAAATGGAAAGCGATGTTAAATGGGATATGCAAAGAACTGCATCTGGAAGATTATTGCAGGTAAAATGTTTATTAAAAATTGATAAGTTTACATTTGAATTCGGAACAAATTTCAAATAAAATTGAGGTGTTATCCAAAATAGCAGACTGTTGTCATATGTGTAAAAAAACAGCTATTTGTAATAAGTAGTTATACATACATCTCTGGATCGTAACAAAGTTGGCAAAGTCAATCAATGTTATACTGGTACGCTGAGTTGCTAAGAAAAAGCAAAATCTAAGGATACATAAAAATATTATTGGGCTACAAAAGTTCTATCCTTATTATATATTTTAACTTGAGTAGAATCTAACCATTTCAAATAAATCATTAATTATTCTTTTGTTTTTAGGTAAGTAATGGCAACTCTCTCCGCGCTGCTACAGCAGACGAACGAGGCTTGTCTCTGAGTGATACACAAGGCATGTTCTTGTTGTTGGGTGCCGGTTGTTTAGCTGCAGGGGCTGCTCTTCTCTCAGAATGGCTAGGAGGATGCGGACGCATGTGTCGTAGAAATAGACCGTCTTCATCTGGTACTACAGTTTCTACGAGTACTGCGAACACTGATATAAAAAGTGAAGTAGCTAATGATAACTTAAACCCCACTCAAGACGCAAAATGCAGTACAGAAATACTTAACGATAAAAAAAAATGTTCTTTAAAAAGCGATGAAAACATTAATACTGACGAGGTTATTGTATACGGCTTTGAGAATGATAGGCCCAAGGGTTGCTGCGGAGGAATCTTTGACCGTTTTATCCCACCGTCTTCCGGTCTGACCGTGTCTACGGTTGCGACCATATATCCCATCGCCCCTTCTCCAAACAGTAAAATTGAAGATTGGGGTGAGTTTATTTATTCATCAAGTAATAATGGAAGCCCAGAAATAATATCCGAAAGACGTATTTCAACAATAGGGGATGAATACAAAGACCGTCATGACAGCACTTTTGATATAGATAATTCTGAATCTGTAAAAGTCGAAGATGTAAATGGAGAGCAACTACGAGTGCCTTGTCAAATTAATATTGTTGAATATACGGATACAAATTTTGTGCACGATGATGACAGCTTCAATAATGAAAATATTGTTAACGGCATGAGTTTGCAAGTCAACGCTGACGTGGCAAACGTCTATGTGGGAAATGAACTCACCAACGGTCACTCCAGAAAGTCGAGCTACGTCGATTGGGATAGTGAGATCAATCATCTGTTTCATTATACGAAAAAGGAAGGTGGCTCAAATGAAGAACCGGTGCCAACACTTGACACTCTCGAGAATCTGCAAGAGGGATTTTGCATCGACGACAAGGAGACAGTTTTCGGAGAGCGGGTGTCTCCGATCGATTTGAACGATTCCCTCATTTTAATTGATGAAGAAGTGGGCAGTGGAGATTTAAAATAATAGACATAGTATGACATCCAACTCTTTATTATAGTAATAAATCATTCAAACAGTCATGAAAATAATTTATAACGGTTCCGTCGTATCCATCGCAAAATCCAGCTTAACAACTAAACCAATTATTATGAACCGAAAATAATTACATAAAAACAAGAAACACAGACGCGCGTCATCAATGCGACGACCTCCTATTTTAAAACAATAATCGAGGCACGGACGCATAGCACCCCTTCCACAATATTAGCCAAACTTAATGAACGAAAATATCTATTGAACCTTAAGTTTAGACAGTAAGCAAATGAGTCAACACAAAGTAAAAATCATCGTTTCGCCGGAAACTGGAAGCTTCCTGAGAAACGAATAACTTGGCACTAAAAAACGTAGTCTAAAATTATACATATGTAACTTAAAGTAATTCTTCGTAATGTAAAGATGTGAATAATATTGCACTTTCTCATAAATGTTAAGATTTGGTTGGCGTCTGAATCGATGAGTATTAAAATCCATAAAGTAAAACGTTTACTCTGCAACGACACCGGACGTGAGGCGCGCGGGCGATGCCCAGTTTCAAAAACTATCCGCGGCTCCGTTTTACGTGACAGCGTAATATCGAGAAAAGACAAAGCATCAAAATATCGTATAAAAAATAATACTAAAGAAATCGTAGGAAAATTTTCAAATCCATTAACCGCATAACCACCATAAATAAGTTTTCTCTCTACTCAGTTTTTTTTTTAAAAGGTACGGTTTTACCACAATTATGTGCATTAATATTTACAATACATAATTTTCATCAAATTTACATAGATTTTGTCTTACCACTACAATACCACATAGTATTTTTTTAGTAACGCGGCGCCCTCGTCAAATAACCGAAGCGATCGATCGATCTGTGGCACGGGAAACTTGCAAATATGAAAATGGCACAAGAGTGTGATTCTCCGTCCTGGTCGTTCGGTCGCTCTCGGCATATAGAGACGAATACAAATATTTTCTTCTTTCACATAAATTCTTCTAGTGTGCAACAAAACTATGTGGTCGACTTTGTGATTGCCTCTTATAATCAATTGTTTGTTTATAAAGTACGTATTTATATTTGACAGTTGATACAAGTATATTAATTGCTACAATTAACAGTGTTAATAATGCTGTCTCCTAACGATGCGCTACGACAGTTTCAGGAGATAACTTCTATAGTACATTGAATCAAGACATTGGCAATGAAAACAAAAGGGTAGAAAATATATATGTAACATTATATTATCTTTAAAATGAGACTAGACAAAACAAAATACAAATATAATATGGATCAGAAACGGGAAGGGCGAAGGCACAAAGCAAGTGTTTTGAAAAATATATTTACATATAAATAAATGCTCGCTTTTCCGCTTACATTATTATTAAAAATGGTACTTTTATGAACAAATAATGGAGGTTTTAAAAACCGTACATGTTTCACGTTAATTAAATACACAAACAATCTTAGGGAGAGAGGTTGAATTGACTTTGATTTAAAAATATATATTTATATTTTACATTAATAATTAAAATCATCAGCACATATACAATAATCATCTGATATAACATATTTTGTGTTGTGTGAGCTATCGTACGCGGGATGTGTTCAACGACTACACGCCAACTAATCTATAATTTAATTTTGTTTTCAAAAATAGCATCATGTTCGTTACTAAAATATGAAAATTTACAATAGAAATGTAATTCTCTTTCATATAAAATTCTCTTTTAGAACTGCGCAATTGTCATAGATAAATATGTTATTTTTGTTTGTAATTTTTTTTATATACAAAGTACGAGCTACATTTAAAGGGCAGATTAAGATCACATGGTACACAAATGGTACATAAAAATGGTACAATACAATACACATTACATTAGGCACTGTGAGTAAGGCATCTACAGTGGTGAAGATATGACAGGACAGAACAATGTCAGATTAAACAATACTGGGGGGAAATAAACACAACTTTGGCTAGCTGGCAATCTTTAAAACATTAGCTCAACTAACCTTTACCATAAACACGATAAACTTGACTGAGCAAACGGTCCAAAGACAACATTCACATGAAGCGAAAATTTTTACTGAAATATCAACCATAGACAATTAATTTCATTCAATTTAAAGGACATTTTCAATAACACTAATATTTGTTTTAAACGCAAGATGTCTTTCAAAAATGATTGTCAGCATCTGTAAAGATATATTATGAATACCATATTTTATACAATTATGTTTAAAGAAATATTTCATTTGCCACACAAATCGAATAATATTTACCGCTTTCAGATGTTCTAAGTGCATGGTTGATATTATTTGTTGTCTGTATACAATATATGGTAAAGGTTAGTTAATCTAATAATATGTGAAAAATATATTGATGACTGTTAATGGCAACAGTATGGCCAACTGTTTTTGAAATTTGACGTGTCATTACGATAAAAGGTAGGTTATTAAAGTATTTTTATTTGCTCCTGATCGAGCTCCCGCATTTTTTGTATGCATTACAGTCGCCAACGTCATAATAGCAAAACCCTGAAAGTTTTAAACCTCCGATATAAAGTAAAGATTACTATCACCAAAGGGAAAGGCAGCAGAAAGATACGATAAAACTTAAGAAGAAGACCCTGATTTCTCAATGACACAGTACCGTAAAACATATTCAGAAACTAATGAGTCAACATGGGAAAATTTACATACAACACCACTCTTAATTTGATCTTAGATATTCAAAATTATTCCTTTTAGGCGGCCATTATTAATAATTGTTTTTACTACGATATATATCTCAATTTAAATTACTGAAAAAAAATCACTTACTTTTATAACCAACATAACAAGAGGAACTCAAATGGTTAAAATTATCCAGTAGTATGGACAAGCCAGCTTGGATATTAAACCCTTTTACGACCTGACTTGTTTGAAGGGATAAGCCAAAATAACCAAGCAGATTTTACCGGTTTTTATATGTTTTGCAAAAACGGATACAGATGGGAGATTTTAATTGATTCATTTGTATTTTTTACATTATGCCAATTCATTTTTGAATAACGAGGACAACCTGAAAACCTGGGGTCTAACACGATAAGGGTTAATATTTTTAGCAAATTAAGTAAATTTGAGTTGTCAAAGACACAATGATTGCGCCCAGCGGGGCAGTAAGGTCTTGCATGAAAGTGAAACGTTTGATTTGAAAATTATTTAGCCGCTTATAAGGAATGCCGCCAAAAGTCTGTAATGTCTTCCTGATAAGTATGAAGAAAAAAATAATATAACAACTAGGTGACGAGGATGTGATATTGTGAGTTTGACGAAACAGGTGTTTAGGACATGATACACGTATACATGCTGGTGGATACATTTAACATCAAAAGCATCGTAGTCACATATAGTTATCCATAGTTAAATATACAACTGTCCGTTAGAATTGTCATTGAAAATAATGCAACAAGATACCAGCTCAGAAAGTTATTACAACAGCTTTATTATAAACAATAAATATATTTCAGAAATGATTCCCATATTCGGTAAATTGTAAAAAAAATAACCTGTACTAAAAAACGATATTAAGAATAATTATTAAAATTTCACTTAAAAACTTCACATTGCAAAACAAACAGAAATGCAAAAGTTATCAAGAGTCTTTCAACTGAATTGGTCTTTCATTGCCTAACATTAAATAGAGTGATGGACAGTACATTAATGTTGACATGTTGAGAATTATGTGATTGAGCACAAAAATATTTAGACTAGTATTTACGACGTGTAGCTTTTTGCCAAAACCAATTATTTGATATGAAATTGGTAATCGAGAGATAGATAGATAATTTCATAAGACAAAGATGTGTTAGTGTGAAATCATCTTTTTTATTACACCATAGATGAAATGTAGTAATTTTAATTCTTAACTCAGAGAGTCAATTACACGGAATTCTCAAGATAAAAAAAAGAAGATAAATAGCTCGACATAAAATAAGATATTTTGATAAATTGTGTGATAAATAAAACATTACAATATTAATAAATAAAGCTCATTCATTTTTTTTCAATGTATTAGTATTGTAATTATACATAAAAGGGTAAATTTATTGTGAAATATGATTTACTGAGATAGTACAGTGTTGCAAACCTGAAAAAATGTTTGAACAGATATTGTTTGTGAGGCGCTGGCCTCCCAGAGACTGTGTTCCAAGACTGTCACCCCCGTTCCAACATGACAATAACAATAACAACTGCATAATATGCAAACGTGCATATATATTACAAGTGTATGTATAATTAATATTAACTTTACAGTAATAAGAATATCTCCGGTGAACATGGCAAACAAACAGAGGTCAATACATTCGAGTAACATATTATAATGTCACAACAATGTTAACAAATGGCCGGTGGACCGCAGCCCGATTATAACGCAGCAGTGCGACACTGGCTGACTGTGACTTTTCGTTCCTACGTAAATTTCTAGCTTTGGTGAATATCTTTTCAGAAAATATACATGTCATATTATGTACCTAAACGCACATTCAACTTATCGAATAATTACTAGATCTGGGTCAACTATTTATTTTCCTTAAAAATATTAAATTTACTTTGTATTAAAAAAATTTCATTCATTTAACGCTCTCGGTGATAATTAAAACTTAATTAAACTCGAACAAATTAAATGGCACGTCTCTTTCTCCTCTTTCATATAGTACTCATAACACAAATCTTAACCGCTAACAATTCAAATGGAACCCTGCTTTATCGACAGTGCAGTGTTTGAGAGCTCCGCACGACGACGCCTATCGATCTCTGTTCAATTTTAAAATGTGACCGAGTTCTAATGATTAACATGAAAATATCTATTACAGTGATAACAGTGTATAATGTATTATTTTGTATTTAATTACATAACATCTAGAGGGCGGACTATTACGTAGCCTTGAATGCGGAAAGGTTTTTTCGGTCCATCCATAATTTTTTATTTTATTCATAAAGATTTGTGTTTGATTATTTAGACTAATTAGTCTTTTACAATGCAAAGATGGAAAAATATACAAGGGAAGTTTTTTTCCGTCAATATTTATAATTTATTTTATAACATGGTTATGTTTACTGTTACGTTAAAAATTTTATCATCAACATTTAATAAATACATAATATATAGAAGTTCATATGACATCTTTATTTTACATCAAGGGATTTTATTGTAACAATTTGCAGTGAGCACAGAAACACATTACAAAGGTAATAAATCATTTCTTCAATATAAAACACAAATTTGTTTAGTAATTGAAATATATATTCTTCAAATTATAGCAATGAAAATAGTTTGGAAAGCGTAACAAGTAAAATGTATCTTGTTTGAGTAAAATTAATAGTTAAAAGAAGTCTGAATAATTCGAATTCAACAAAATATTCAAGTGTATAAAACGCTTATCGTTTGTATTCTAAGTGCCTTGGTGCAAGTATATATTTGTCATAAGAACATTAAAGCTTGTGTTATCCATTCTACAACCAACCGACCGCAGACGAGGAACTCACGCTGATTCTCGACAGCGTCGATTGATATTTATTCCATTTACATGTCAATATCGCTTATATTAAAATGGCACATGAAGTGGTGAACCACCTTGCTATATACACTTAATGATTCCTTTCATTCAGTCACTTTTCACTTTGAATATTATTATTATCATAGTCCTGCGCGCTCCGGACCCCTCGAAGGCCGCAACGCCGCGGTCAAAGTCCTCGTCTCTACTGTTAAGATGAATCTACTTCCAAATATGCGGTGACCCTATCGCCTACGCTATCGTGTGCGTCACAGCATTTCTGTGATAATATACGTAAAATCTAAAACACGCGGCGGCCGCAAATAATGCGCTTCGAAAAACACGGCCAGTGCGGCGTCACCCTTGAGAAATTGTCCAGCAAAATCACGCCGGCACCGGCACAATCTAACAATGATTACGAATTTTATTTCTCAATACAAAAATTGAATCAATACACCAGCAGTGTTAAACATTCAAATCGAGGCTGGGTTATGAGTGAAGACCAAAACTTCATAATTGTAATTTTTAATAAAAAGATGTTTCAACCATCATCATACAATGAAACACCAAGTAAATTAATTTTTCATTCTTAAAGAATGTGATCGAAGACGTGCCGATTCTGGTCAGGTTACAAATCTTCTAATGTGAGCATCTCTTTTTGCGTGTCGTACTGTTCACTGAGAAATCTCACAATTTTCAATAGCATACCGTGGTCACTATATTGAGCTCAGAATCGTTGCGATGGCCAATAATCTCTGGCCCGTCGACGCACAAACACTTTCGAAATATCCGAGGACCCGATGCTTCAACGGCGGACGCTCGATCCCGTTCCGAAGTTTATGGGATCTCGTTGAAAAAAATTTACAGCGGCAGTTCGCTCTCTAATTGTACACGGTGAACTGTTGCGGGGGCATGCGGTTAGTCGAGTCGTTCCCTCAACAATAGTAGAGGGGAGCTGGGGGCTATGCGGCCCAACCTTCCGAAATGCGGGGTCGCTTGGCGTGCGGCACCTGCTCGTAGTCCGCTCCCCCGCCCCGGCTTTCGTTTATACCCATCGGGGATGCCAGACTCGATGATGAAACAGAACCTGAAAAGTATCATTGAATTATTACACATTGTTAAAAAAGAAAATCTAGCCCATAATGAGCAAAAAAGGTTATTTAAATAATTTAGAATGTCGGCTGAAGGTGCTTGAAGGAATTTCAATATCAAAATTGAATCGCTTAAATTTTGGTACTTTTCCATGAGTCAGTTCATGTTTATTAGTGCACTTGAAATGCCTAATGATAACGAAAGGCGAAACCTCGGTTCAGCAACAAAACTCATGGAAAAGTACAAAATTTTAACGATTCAAATATTTTATAAAATAAAAAGATTTAGGAGCAAAAAGTTATATTATATGCTCATTAATAAGACAATTTGTATGCCAGTTTATTTCTATTTAAAGATAATATGTAAAAAGTGGATAGTTTAAATTTAACAATAAAGGTCATCTAATCAAAAGTAAAATTACATAACTAGTTTTTATTTAGAGTTTAAGACAAGTTTTGTAGATCAATTTCAATAGTATTAATCTCTGGCATTCTGTTCAAAATTCTGGTATATGTTCTTGAAATCTCCTACATGTGGTGGTAATAAAAAGACTATCTGACTTCTAACTAAAAGACATCAACAATATTTATATTCGGTGAGGGCAAAACGCCCTCTGTTTAATGCGCGCATTTTACCTTTGTAGTTATATAAATATTCGGTGTTCTCACCATCGCTCTGCTGCTGCATGTGTGAGTGGTGCGGTGCGGTCAAGTGATGCGGCACGTGGTGGGGAGCGTGGCGAGATTGTTCTGAGCGAGGCGGAGACACGGGTTCGGCTTTTATTCGAACCGAACCACTGGACGGGGGAGGACTGCCGTCTGAATGACCGCCTCCCCCACCGCCACCTCCTCCGCTGCCTTCCACTGACAGTTGAGGTAGTCTGCAAAGTCCATCATAATTAGCTGTCTTGTCAATAGAGTAAACAACAGTTCTAAAGGAAAAATCAGACAAATTAATGTCTCCACTATTATTATGCCAGATGAAAATTGCTTACAACTAATTACCAACATAATTTGTGTAATGCTAGATCCAAAATCAGCTTTCTTTACAACATTAATACTTCCCCATAGTTGGTTCCTTCATAATAGCGGTAGTGCCGCATAGCTTGTACAGATAATATAGTACTAACAAAATTTACTTTAACATTTTCATATTGCGACTATTTCAAATGGGGTGAATTAATTGTGTGCTGATTTGGTTTTAGTTACAATTTACACAGAGGCATTAATTCTCAATCCCTTTTAACTGAAATTCATTACTGTAATGGTATATATCAGCCTCTCGAGCTTATGATAAAAAGGGTTATGTATATAGTAACACCACATTAAATTTCAATGAGACGTTGCCATAACCTTGTTATTAAATTTGTTGTTTGCACGTTGTCAAGATCAGGACCGGCTTCACAGCATGCCTTTGATCTTTATAGAAAATTTGGAGGAGGTACATTTTTTTTAATACAATGCCTTTCCTTCAAGAATTGACTCTAAACAGCTAAGAAGTTATTGGTTGCTGTACAGAGAGTGATATTTACCCGCTATGTTGTAATGTTGCTTGCAATTGATGTGTTCCCCATGTGAGTCCTAATCCCATATCCGTTGACATGCTAAAGTCTTGTGGTCCAAAGCCGCCGAGCCCTGAGTATGTTAAAGATGGAGTCTGGAAATAAAATGGCAATATTATTAAATGAATAGAGAAACAATAAGTTCAACGATGATTCAATGAGTTGCTTAAAATTTTGTGCAATATATTTGATATTATTTAAGTTATATGATTGTCAGCTTACCTCATTGTAGGAGAGATCATCGGGAGGCGGGGGCATAGTCTGCGGGATGAGCACTCGGAGACTGTTATGGGAGTGCGTGCGAGGTGGGGCGGGAGGCGAGTGGTGAGGCTTGTGATGCCTAGAGCCGCCTCCTCCTCCACCCAGCGAAGGGTGAGGAGAAGGAGCGGGACCTGGGGAAGGGGAGGGTGTTGCCCCTCCGCCTAGAGGGGACGTTGAGCCTGGATAGCCGTTGGACATCTCTAGCATGCCGCCATTTGGGTAAACTGGAAATCAAAAAAAGAATAATAAATACTTTTTGTCTATTCTAGAATTCCAACATGTATTTACTGCATGAAAAATACAACATTAAAAAAACAACATTTTTGAAGCCCATACAACGCTGTCTGAGGTTAACTGACTGTCCTTTCAAGAAATTTATTTACATTTTTGCTTTTATAAACCTTGCTTCATTGTACATACATTTACCCAGATTTCATCAGTTGACAATGCTCGCGATGAGCGAAACTGTTCCTGATCTGTATCAGAATACATGTAGAAATAATACTATACAATGTTTTTTATTTCTTTACATAATGCCCATCTACCAAGAAGTGAACGTTAACACAATTGAAAAGTGAATATAAGCTGTGCTTTAGAATTTATACTGTGTTCAACAAACGGATAGTATTAATATTATATTATGATTTTAAAAATCTAAAATATAGCACTTATTTTACTAATTTTACTAAAGAGGATGTAATGATGATTCACAATGCGCTAAACAAAAGATAAACTAAAGTTCATGAATTATTATCAAATGCATAATTAAAATGTTAGCATGAAGCAAATCTGGTTCTTCTGACAAACGAAATGAAAAAATTTCCACTGACAAAAGAATTTAATCCCGCACAGTAAAGATTACAGCACATTTGTTTTGTAAGACTGACTTGACAGGATATTATCTCGCTGCAAGTCAACTCGACTGATACACTGTAGCACTATAAGGTCACAAATGCTCTGCCGGCACACCATTCAGATAACTCTCATACAATATACAGATAATGAAACGTTTAATAAAACCCAAGATATTTTTATAGGATTAAGTACATTTTATTAAATTCTCATAAGCAAGATTCTATTGTATTTTTTTGTATTCCTTATGAAGTCAATCTCAAAAGAAATTGTTTTAAGAAAACCGTTTTTCATTCAGTTCCTCAATGTCTATTTCTTATATAAGAGTTGAAGTTTGAAAGGAGCAAATGGTTGCTTATTTATTTTTTTAAATGACTGAGTAATTATTTTTTTTAAATGATTCGTTGTAAGTAGATGTCAATACTGCCCCCATAAGCAAAAGAGCAGTTGTTCAATGAATATCACAAATTGAACTAATATGAGGATCTAATTTTAGATTATTTTATGAACCACTTGAAAATCGACATACTGTTTTTCATGCTATTGAGAAAACTATAGATATTCCAAGCAATAGAAAAGTAGCCTGAGATTCATAAGCAAAAATATAGTTTGATTATTATTTGTACTGACTTTTTTGCTTAGAAACAATGACATAAATTTAAACTTCAGATGCCCAAGTGTGTAATACAGCTATAAATAATTTGATATAAAATAGTTATAATATATAATAAAGTAGATTTTTTTTTTATTTGAGCAAAATCATAATGAGACAGTATATTTTAATAGTCATTTGATGTCAGTCAGCTTCTTTAATGAAGATAGAAATAGTATGCTATGAGTGTTACATTCACCTGAATCGGTTTCAGAAGAGGACGGCCTTGGACTGATTGAAGCGTGCATCTGTGGACTGGCCTGCAGCAGACTGGGATCGCTGTACCCTCCGACTGGAACGCTGACTGGCATAGAATATCCTCCCACTCCACCTGATCTTCCTCCATTCTGACTCCTCTGCATCATCATCTGGAACTCCTCGTCGATCTTGGAGTACTTGGCCTCAGTTCGCGGGGTGAGACTGTACTCTGCTTCGGGCTCAGGGCTGTCGGGCGACATCACTCCGTTCTTGTGCTCCTTCTTCGTGAGGGCCTGGAGTGTCAGTGGAAAAAGCTCAGGGGGCTTGGCAGCCGAAACCGCCGTCGGCGGGTAGCCGAATGGCTGGAAACCATCTTACGAGAAACGCCAGATTTGACGTCTAACGGAAAATGAGACCCAGCCATTTTAAATATTAATGCCGACATTTACAGATATTTAATTTTAGGAATAAAGATAACTCACTATACTGCTTCATAGTGAAAAGGACATCTATCAGCAAAACTTATATTCTAAACGATGATACATTAACAGTTCAATAAAAAATTTGATTGCTTTGTATTATGATATTATCATCAAAGAAAACAACGCAATTGTGAAAATATACTTGAAATCAATCATGTTTCATTGCTCAGAATATGGGTATTAGTTCAAGCTGTCTTTTCACTTACAATTAACTAATAATTGCAAGATTTTCTATGTAAAAATATAATTTCTATCCTATCATAATTTCTATTTTAAATAGGAATGTAATGACATTATGCTAAAGTAGGGAAAAGGTTATTTCATATTACTCATCGATTAATTCTATGGCAAAACCTAGAGAATTTAATTATTTACTATTTGCAATAAAATTGTCATTATTAAATTAATTTCAACTATTTGTGCTGTGTTGTTATAGTAAACATATTGAAAAAAAGTGCATAGATTATTTCTTAATTTTTTGGCTATCCAATTAACATATTAAAAAAACTGCAATAAACGTCGGCATTAAATACTAAAATACTGTTAATAAAAATATCAAAACTCTTTAGCGCACATATGTGTGGTTTTATGTAAGAGGCAAAGATGCAAAACTGACAAATAACACTCCAACAGATGCATTCATCTGCAATTTTTTTTTATTTCTTACCCGAAAGGCGACAAAAAAAAACATCTTCTAAAAATAAAATCGGTTATTTTAAAAATTATTACTGGAACAATCAAGCCATGCTTCACTGACAATATCAAAAAAAAAAAAAAACACAATATCAAAACGAGTGGTTAGTTTAATTACAATATTAAAATGCAAAACAAATGATTATAGTATTTTGTTAAATAGAATATAGAAGGTATTAAACTGTAATTTATATTCAATGGCAGTGAAATTTTAAGTTTAAAATTTAGTTTTCTATAGCCGACACAAGAGACAAACTGACATGATTCAAATATTCAATTTACTATAAACTAATTAAAAGAGTATTTCACAAACTTGAGAATAAAAAAAACTTGCAATATTAATGAAATTATTTATGAAAAGAGCTTTAAATTTATAACTGGCTTAGACTGCCAACAAACAAAAAACTAGGTACGCATAGTTTAGAATATCTATTGAAATATTAGAAATTTTACGAAGAGTGGAATTACTGAATTTTCATTAATAAAAAGCAGAGAGTAAAATGAATTGAAATTTCAAAAAGCAAACTTATTTATATAATAAGCTGAATAGTTTTAATCATTTACATTGAAATAGCGCAGACATTGTAGATGATAGAATCATAAAAAATATAATCAATGACAGCTCGTCTCTCACTGTTAGGTCTACACTAAAAGCCATAATGAAAAATAAAAGTCATGAAATCTGAAGCACATTGCTTGGTCGCCGGGTTGTATTAGCGTGGTGTGTTATTTGGGCTCAACTTTGCATGGGCAATGCATTACAACGCACACAGATGGCGCCGTACGTTCTGTACCTCGATAATGTTGCGATTCGTCAAAGACTCGTGCGGCTCATTGTACTCTGTGTATTTCAGTAGAACCTGGAATAGACAAGCGATACAATTAAGGAGCTACTAAACACAATGCCACAAAAGCTATTTTAAAAAATCATATACGATATCAGCTAAAATAAAAAAAGGCCATTTTCACATCAACTGACTACGGCTTTTCACTGTAATATTCAAAGATTATAGCAGATAATCTTATTTCAACAAACAAAACATTTATTTGTGCTATTTACTCATATTATTTCGTGATGATCAGGACCGGTTTCGCTCAGTTGATAAAATATGTGGAATGTGTACAATCTCACATTAAAAATTAAAGACAGTTGACAGTTAACGACTAGATTTTTGTAAGAATAAAAATATTATTCATCAAGATTTTTTTTTTTTTTGAAACGGTTGTCCATTTCTAAGCAAATGTTTTGTTTCCCTGGTTAATAGGGTCAATTTTTTTTCCCCCAACCTCACAGCTTGAGTGCTATTTTTTATTTGAACGACATAAGTATCAAAATCCTTGTCAAACAAATATGTTTTCAGAATATTATTATATCCCCCAATCTTTTTATCATGTAATATAGAACCCACAAGATCATGGTGTCAAAATAATATATGGATATTCAAAGAGTCTAATATTTTATTTATTTATAACATATTTGTGTTACCATGTTTATCTTATCTTTTATAAGTGATATAATGACTATTTGAATGATAAATAATATATTGTGAGTAATCCATACCTTGTCCATATCTGTGCTGGCATATTGGTAGAGTTTGTTGTTGGAGCTGAAGATGATGAGCGCGATCTCACAATCGCACAGAACACTCAGCTCGTATGCTTTCTTCATCACACCGAACTTACGTTTGTTGAACGTGACCTGGAAGGGAAAGAGGATTCGTTATTATTATCTTTTCACGTTTTACATTCAACTGATTTTTCTAAAGGCATGTCAAGAAATAATTAAATATTGATTATCAATTTTATAAAAAAAACTTTTTACACAACCCTCGGAAAATATCAATATCTGACAATTAGGTAAATCAATTACAAATGCCAAAGAAAAAAACTGTATTTCACCGCTCTATTTATTTTTCAGCTGTTTTAAAAATAGTAAATACTAAATACTGAGCGAAACCGGTTAAATTTTTTTTTTTTTGCTGAAGAAGTTTAAATATCGGTTTCGGAGTTGAAACCGGTCCTGATTTTGATAAAATCATTTCCTAAAGTAGTACAAAAAAATGCGTTTTATTTATTCAAAACAGTGCTCTTCCACAGTTTTGACAGTATGTAACACTGGAAAAGAAATATTTTTTTGCATCTAAGAAAACTCTAAAATAAATCGATTTACACTAAACAACAATATGTCAATTATGTGTAAACATGAATTAGATTAGCAATCTTGATCTCGTTGGAGACGGTCTCATTTGAGATATGTTCAGTTCGAAGAGATTTGAAGTGCACCAACCTGCCGGTTCCGTTCATCCGTAATCCGGGAGATTTGTATTTTCTTCCGACCCATGGCCGCAATCTTGGAGAGGTCTGGGCGGCAGCGGGTGGAGGGGCCGCGAGACGCGGGCGGGGGGCGGCTCCTGCTGCTAACACCCCACTGGAAAAAAAAACAAAACAAACAATAAGAAAACAGTCCAATGATTTGTAAGTGATGACAGTAGCTAATTCTATGAATGCATACTAATTAAAATCATATTTTTATAATAATTAATATCTATTCGATTTTATAGTTTACCATCAAAAGTATAATATTGTGGTAAAGTGAAAATATTACAGAATCTTTTTTTGTCAACTTTGCACTTCATCTTTTTTTCCATCACATGGTTATCCAATGGATGTTGACATTTTGCCGGTGACCTTTTAATTTTTCATTTACTATTCCTATATGTTAATTTATTTTTGTGCAATCCAGATTATCAAGATAAGTTGACAAATTTAAAAAGTGATTTCCTCTCCAGCTGCGATATAATCTTAGCTAAAAAATATATAACAGTCGAATTGAATATATTTTTGTAAACACGCGGATTCGAGGTTTAGCAACACTGGAAACATGTAAGTACACTTGGGCCTCGTATAACACGGTTATATGGTTCCACAAAAACGTCGTGTAATACAAATCCGTGCTATACAAGGTTTGAAGTTCATGCAAAATTAGGGTTTGCGTTCCAAAAAAAACGAATGACGTATTTCCATATAAGGTTCCAAAATATTTTGTAATTCCCTCTTAAATTTCGAACTCCTCTCCATTATAGGATAATTTTCAATACAAAAAATCTAATTTAATAGCCAATTCCAGGCCGTCATTTATTATTTTTAATGTGAAACATGTAGCTAATTCGCTGCAACTGCTTTCTGAGTAATTAATTGTGGTAGGTTCATCCAACATTTCGACTTATTCATCTTCGTTCAACGTACGATCCTCCAATATTTCTTGGATATCATGAATATCCATGACATAAAAACCTTCTCCACTACCACGAAAAATGTTTTTTGTAATTTTATTCTTTTTCCTTAAGCCGTGTTATATAAAGCGCGTTGGATAAAAATGTGGCACTATTTATACATCCGTGTTGAATAAAACCGTGTTATACAAGGCCCAAGTATATTTGTATTTTTTGTTGATAGATTTTTTTATGTGCTAAATAAAAAACAAATCAACCAAATTGTCACTGCAAAACCCAAGGAATATAACGTTACAAAAATACACCGGACAGAGGGTAGGTAGTTGAAAATGGATGTAGTAAAAAAACCTATTGTAATATCTAATTAAACTATGCAATAAGTTTGTGAACACACATCACTATGTAAGATTTACATCAGAGCAGTATAATAAATTATACAATGTAATAAAACACAAATGTGTGTGTGTGTGTGTGTGACAACAATAATTATTGTTATGTTGGTAGTGCATTGGTTCAACTGATCAAATAGGCGAGTGAAGAAGACATTAGCGAAGTTTGCACTGACTCCGTGCAAACATCAGTTGCATTACTAATTAGATGCAAATATGCCGACTGAGAAAAAACAATGCGAATGCGCAGTGTTGCCACGGCATTGACTTTTTCCCCAGATCGGGAATATTTCATATAAGATAATTATTTATTAATTTCACTCGATGTCCACTTTATCAAACACTGTAAAATTAATTTTAAGCTGTAGCTATTCAAAGCTGACCAACCTTTATGCTTTAATCGATTCAAATCTTTTTACAAAAATTTATTTGATTCAAAAAAAACTCGATACTTCTTGTACTTGCTACATTTTTATTTTACCTACAGGAAACAAAATAGATAACAATATTTACCAACATATTTAATTATATTTTTTTCTAAAGAAAAATTCGAATAATATATCGTATTCAACAATCATTCAGTGAGCTGTAAACAAGCGTCGGCTTAGGATCATCTTTTTCAAATATAGGTTAGGTTAGGTTAAGTGTTGAAGCTCTGGCCTAGTGAACTCGGTTATATTGTGTTGCCATGTTTAAAATTTGCATACGTTATGACGACAGGGTGACTGCGCTTTTTTATTAGCTACCCACCAATAAACATATATTTAACCATACCCGCCCCGCTCCCAATTTGGAGCAAATGGACTCTATGGAGAAGTATAGGGACAGAAAGGATAGGACTAGAACAGGGCGCTAATGATTGTGATGGGTATGGGAGGGGTTTCCAGATAAATTTACAGACGAAAACGTTGAATCAAATATTATAATTCAACAAATATTAACAAAAAAAACTTGATTATCCATGGTATATTTATCTTTTCCTTATTTGGAAACCCCAGAACCCCAATAGAAACGGTCGTAGTGTCAACTACCGTTAATAGTATGTTACCGAAATGGTGAAGTAACGTTCGCATATCACTAGGTCATTTAAACAATATAAATCGATTATTGAAATAATCCATAATTGTACTTTAATACTGTCAGTGGAAGATCATTTAAATTTAAAATAACTAAATGTATTCCACGTACATTAAACAAATAGTGACACGTGTTTCGCCTCTTTGAATCATCAGACTTATTTATCACACGGTTGCTTGAGTAAATAAAATTAATTATTTCATATACCTACAACTACTTTTACTAAAACAACCGTGCGATAGAAGTTATGATGATGCTTCTCAAGGAGACGAGACACATGTCACTTTTTGTCAAACAATACGTGGAAAAAACTAAGTTACATGTACTTCGCTAGATAAATCAATATTTAATTTACATTTTGAAATTCATACAGCCACTGTTTGGCAGATTTCAGCTCATGTATAATTCAAATGTACGGGTTGCCCACCGCTCAAGGGTAGGATAACAAAATTGTGGTCACCGAGTATTAAATATGAGCACGTTCTTCCCGCGTGTGGCTCGGAGATTTGCGAACCGCACGCAATACACCGCTGCTGGTGACAGGTAGTGTTAAGGACGGCTTTGTGGAATTCCAATGATGAAGCTTTTGTGTGATTTGATAACATATTATATTGTGTAACCAAACTCTTTCAGTTGCCATGCATTTACTAGCTCGATCGTCCGTTTGCATCCATACAGAAATCGTATTCAATGCTTAAACCGTGTTTCTTCCGAATCTTTTAACAGCAGGTAGTTTTCTTTTTTTTTAAAACTGCAAAGAAATAGTTAAAATTGATTACTGTTTTTTTGTCTCTCCTGAAAAAAAAGAGATAAATAAGTTAGGTTTCTCTGCTTCTAATGGGCCAAATTATTGTGGTCACTAAGATGTTGAAGAGTCACATTCGCTTTAAAGTTTTCAGGGGAATACCTGACAGCGGTTATACTGACACATGACTGATTGGTGGTGGGGTTTGAGCAGGTATCATGATAACATGTACTATTTTTACGGTGTTTTTCAAATTTTTTCTACGTAATACACCAACTTTATTATGTGGGAGACACGCTTGACGAAGAAACTCATCATTAAAGCTTTAACTGAATTTACCAATAAATAAATTTTAGATAATGGCGTTCTTGGAAGTGGACCAAAAATTACTATATTAAATACTGATAAGTTGACGAATGCGGAAACGATCCAATTTATACTTGAATAAAGTTTACTTTAGACTAGGTATAATAAGAGTTTAAAAACATTAGGTTACTTTATCACAGTCAAACCTGTCAAAACATGTGCATCATAAGTTGTGCTCCATTACTAAATTCTCCACTCACAACACTAATTCCATGACTCAGTCGAATGTGACTAACTTCAGATTACTTCGCGTTCCTTTTTTAAAAACATTTCAGTCACAGGAATCAGCGTGACGTTTTGGGTGTCATCCAACGTTCGCCAGACGATTTTATAATGCTTAATCATTTAAAATGTCAAAAAATGGCCTAGATTATATGAGCGCGGAGACGAGTCGTTTAAAATTGTTATTTTTTTCCGCCAACGCCCAGGAATAAACCTTCAAAATAACATTCGTATAAAAATGAATAATTAACATGATACGACTATTTCACATTAAAAATGAAGCTTAACGTGAAGCGAACAAATGAAATCTTAAAGCAAACTAAAAAATCATTCTTATTTCTAACGAAGTCCAATAAAAAAAAATCGTAAAATATCAAGAGATTAGCCCACGCAAAAGATGTGATTTTGTAGGTTAACAATTCAATAATTTTATCATCCTTAACTATGCTAGTTACATTATAATATATTTGACTATTATTGTGAAAATCTATCGGTAAGCATTCAATATAATTCGACTGCATTTTCTTCCGACATTCAAAACCACGACGGGGTTTTTGGGGTTAGCGAAATCGCGTGGTATTCTAGATGTGTCTTATTCACATAGAAGGATATTGTCGTATTATTCTCTTGCAATAACATTTCTATACAGATACTATGATTTTTATATAAATACTAGTATTGCTACCTGGCTTCGCTCGGACCAGTTTGGTGTTATGTTCACCTCGGCGCGAAAATTCAGACGGGCCAAGTTAAAACAACTTTTTTCAAAAACCAAAAGTCTAGGTCAATTAAAATGGAATTAAAATGAACATTTCAGACTGGCATTGACATTTCACAGCCCCATTCTCGCCCATTAAAATGTCAAAATTTAAGGAAAAAATCTAATTTGCTGTCAAAGAAATGTCAAATAATACCTTCACGTAAATAATAAACATTATTATATTAATAAAAGCCCGGAAAAGTTCAGTAGAAGACTAATTTATTACATTTTGACTAAATGTCTTCGCCGATAAAAATTCAAACATATTTTCTTTCATATTCGTTTTTACGGCAACTTAATGACCAACAATGCAAAAGGGAATTACAGACCCACAGACATACATACGCCGTTTCGGTTTTATATATAAGATAACATACCTTCTGTTGTATTTACCACTTTTTGGTTTCCCTTTCACAAAACACTAATACATTATTACTTATTAATTTTAATTACAATACAAGTAATTACTAAGCCATTGATCGCTGCATTGTAAGCAATGACTATCTACAATTAAATTAATATTCAGTTATCTTATAAAACTAAACCAACAAGATAATTTTAGAAGATTAAAAATTTACAAAATTATTTTTACAAGCAAGGAATATATATCTTAAAATATAAATCTAAAAATAATCTTATTCGGACATCGACATTTGCCTGATTACGACAAAAATAGATTTTCTTTTCATAGAAAATTGTTATCACACCGTTGATATATGTAATGCGCGAATGTAATATAAGCCCCAAGATTTCACGTCACCGCAATCAATCAAACATTTTATCATCGATAAGATAAAACAGCATGACATTAAAAAAATATTCAAATCGAATTATAGTCAAATTGAAAACATGTTTAAAGTTTATCATTTTTGTTCTATGGAGGAAATAGTAGCGCCCGCCCTATCGTAGAATTGGTTAAGAATCTCAAGTAGACACTTCAATCAATTAGTTTATATGAGATTATACATACAAAAAACATGTTTGTTTTTTTCTTTCAAAACTTATTATAAATCATCATTATTCCATGTAAGAGTCCTGAATTCCTCCTAGTAACATGATGTAAACGGAAAATAATGAATTACAATAAAATATGCGTATATAAAAGAAACATTAACATTAAAACATTTTTAAGCCATAGGTGGTGGGAAGGTAAACCCAATAATGCCAAAAAGTCGTATTCATTTATATCAGTGATGCACAACCTGCGGCCCTCGGTGACATTTCTTTCTTTTCAAATCTTATTTTTCTTCAGAACTTTTTACGGTCGATATTTAACAATATTAAATAATTAAAATTTTAAATATTATATACATTAAAAATATCAATAATTTAATCAGTTTTACCCATGCGGCCCTCAAATGATTTGAGAATTGATTATCTGGCCCTTCTCCCAAAAAGTTTGTGCATCACTGATTTATATGTTACATAATAATACCGCATTCGAATGGTATGAAATATATTGATACCGCCCTAAATGGTAGGTCATCAGAACTCTCTCGAACGATCTATTTTTCAACTCAGTCTATGAGTTTAAATCGATATCAGGAAATAAATTCATTCTAATAATACTCTATATTGAAATCTATAGCGATTCGATATAGAGTAGTTTCAAATTTGTAAAAGAGACATTTATGCTGACGTTCCGGATTGGTATTGCGGAGGTCTCGCTCTTAATGTCTCCGACTCTTTCACGCCCTGAGTGCATGAGATACGAGGTATTTCATGCAAAGTTCGAAGGACCATAAATAATGGGTTATCGGGCTTACTTTTTAACGGTCTTTTTTGTAACGGTTTTTCTACCTAAAGGAACCGCTTTTTTTCAGTCAGTTAGAGATTCGAGGGCATTGAGTGTGCACGTGCTTGCCAGATAAGTCTTACAGTCGTGGTTGAGAGGCTTCTCCCAACTGTAAGCCCTGGAAGTAGCCTGCAAGCTCCTAATCCTCTCCCTAAGGATAAAGTCTAGTAAATTCCTGATATCGCCTTCGCAATTATATAGTCGTGTATTATGTATTGTAGAACGTAGCGTGTATTGTAAATCTATCTGTGTTAAATCCGTGTGTAAATCCTGTGAAAATTCGTTACAATTAAATAATGGGTGCTAACCGCACCCACATAACGCTTTGAGATCATCTATTGTTTATAAGAGCACCCTGTTTCTCCTACTCCGTTACAAAAAATTCCTTTTCCTGAGTGTCGGATAGGAGGCTCCTTCTCGATTTACGAGGGAGCCGAATCAAGGTCGTCTCAATATATACTTTAAAATGCACGACCACTATTTTGTAATTTATTTAATGAAAATAAAATATTCCGTCGGAAGGCGGCAGTTTATCGCTGCTGCTTGTTGAAAATCAATTGTAATATAACTATCATAAATGACAAAAGTAGCTTCGAAAAATATTCATCCCTAATAAAGCTAAGCAATTAAAATCATAAGCGGGAAGTGCGTTTGAAAATGGAATACGCTTTTTTTTACATTCAAGCCGCAAGAAATATGGCACCGTTGCAAGATGTCTGCATTTTCCGCTAGCGTGTACTTTCATAAGAAAATGCCGAGGGGTTGGGGCGGGGATACGCGATATCAAGGTCAGGCGTGCCGCGGACTGGCAACATTACGACGTTATTATTCGCGAATCGCAAACACCCCACACCGCCGCACTCCTTTCCGAGCGATAAACCCTTCGCCGCGTAATCAGGGGTAGCGATACTAGCGATGTCGATGTAAAAGTTCACTCTGCGTATCGCGAATTCAATGCTATAAAAGTCGCAATAGAAACAAGCGGACAATTGCCAGATTCCATTATATTATTGCACATACAATACGATCGAAGTGTACATAGTGAATGTGCAAATGATTTTATGTTTTATATATCGATGGCTTAAAGAGGTGAAAATGACTTAATAATGCTATCTTTTTGTATCATGCAATGTGCATATTCCGTACAATTTTTATAACCAAAACTTATATGATTACATCGTAAAAACGTTTTAGGAAAAATTGATAACTCCATTGTCGTTCTAAAACCTACTCTGCTAATTATCCGACTCCACCATTTTCTATTGCCACCTGTCATTCATTCGTTTTTTTAGCGGTGATACAAAAAAATCGTTAGAAAGTCTTATTTGAAATTTTCCCGATCGGTTTGAAAATACCAAAATAATCAGTTTTTACCTTCTCCTGCACAATTGACAAAAACGGAGATTGCAAATTCATCCATCGATATTATATTGTATCCACACGTATAAAAGCTTTAGAGGGGGAAAATTTGGCCAGTTCAATTGATTTGTTTAAGTCATAACCATTAATAAGATCATAATTTCATACACAATCAAACTAATTTAAAACTAATATTCTCTCTATGAGTTTGGACGTCATAGATCGGGAAATTTATGAACATGACTATGAGGCCCATAGCATCTACCTCTTTCTGTTAAATGTACAAACGTATAATGTCTTCCCTTATTTATAAGCAAGATTCTATAAGGTGCAATTTGTCTGAAGGGGATTATTTTAATAATTTAGTAATAATTATTGCTTGTAGCATAAAAAAAAGATGTCGTGTCCACTCGTCGAAGTGGCATGAAATATAGATCGGACGTTCCTTATTATTTATGGACAACTAAATAAATGATTAATGAGACATCGGAATTACCGCGTCCGTTAATAACAGATGCCCTTCGTAATAAATCCATTCCTGAAAATGTACGTGATCGGGCGGCGATCATTTCCCCCGCAGTACCACCAACTGAATCATCAAATCCCGCCATTCGGCGCTAACGTCACGCCGGAGAGAGCTTTTCCACCGGCCGAGGTTAATGCGTCATTAATAAATTATTACATCGGGTCGTGATAAAGAATTCAAAACGAACAATCCGACGTTCCGAGTTATGATACCCGAGTGCCAGATGCCGACTTCAATTATTTGATTGGCGTTACATTTTATGGCCGCGATCTAGAATACCCATTTGTCTAACATGCCATGTATCTCCATCTACCTCCAGCATTTTTAAACGAACTATTTTTTAGTGAGATAAATCGATACCACTCAGTTTGGCTGTATGATTTGTGGATGATTCCAGTCTTATTTGTACCTTGTGAGCTGTGTAAAAAAATATTAATTGTACTGATGTATTAATAATATAATAAGGGTATTCATTCTAGTGTAATAATCAATAACACAAACTAGGTAAATAAATATAAATTAATTTTAACATCACATGGTTAAATATTTTTCGAAAACGTAAAGAAACATGAGACTAAACTGTAGATTTAAGTAAAATCTCCGATAATTGTGTTTTAAGTCAACTGCCCGGAACGGATATTTGTAATTGATTATAATAAAATTTGTAAAAATATTATACGATCTCAATTATTAGATATTGTTACAAAAAATCAGGGCTGTGGAGTCAGAGTCGGAGTCAGAGTTGGAGTCGTCGCAGGGCTTTGGTCGGAGTTGTACTCGGAGTCGGAAGTTTGAACTTTTTAGTTTCGCATATAATAAGTCAAATTTGGCTATTGGCTGGATTGGTCGGTTGATATATAATTAAATACGCATAAATAGGAGAGGTAGGAAAAAAAGTGCCGAAATTAAACTTTATTTTATCGGAGTCGGATTCATGTTTTTGGGAAATGCTGGAGTCGGAGTCTGATTCAGAGGCGTAATTTTTTTTAACGACTCTACAGCCCTGCAAAAAATAGTCGAATTGAATACGTTTATCTGGCAAAGCAATCAGGTATGTTTGAATGTGACAGAATGTTATTTCAATTTAAAAAAAAAAACAAAAGAAAACCTACCAAAAATCGAATGGAGATTCGATTTGAAACAAATGAACAAAATTAATCGGCTTATATAGCATTCAAATAAATACCCAAAAAGAATGCACTATCACAGTTTTCATACGATTATAGATAGTGAATTGAAAATGATGGTCTCGCATCGATAGATAACGAAAATTTCAAGAAACATTTTCTAAAGACTATGATGCCGCATTCGTTGAAGAATAAATGAAATAAACGAGAATTGCCACACTGGCGCTGTTTCAAGACCCCAGCCTCGGAAATGTGACAGGCGAAATAAATTACCTGGCAACCTTAGAACAATAAGGCAATGTTGTTAGCCAGAGTGGTCACGTGAACTGGTCTATATGATGGATGTATAGGTGTGCGCTTGTTCAAAGGGTGCCCATTTTTTTGCGTTAGGCACAATGAAACAAGAAAGTAAAGTTTAAATTAATTTTGAAGTCTTATGACTTATTTTTCGTAGGCTTGGTTCATAATTAATTGAGAGTAAAGCAATTCACTTATACAATACTACACCATAACTTTTACCTAATTTATTATACAATCTTAATTATTTTTGAAAGTCAATTGATTGATATTGAATGCATTTCAAATATAAACCCAATTCTGAATTTACGTCTTCATTTTTTCCGAAATGAATGTAAATTCAATCAAAGACATTATTGCATAAAATTGATTGATTGATGCTAAAAATAATATATCATTTTTATTTGCTAACGCAAATATATTTTTATGTAATCACTTTTATGGTGTCATGACCGACAATTCTTGTTGGAAAGGCAAACTATCTAAATAAACAAAGCGAGGTTCAACTGACGGGCTGACCGATGAGCGAAACCGGTCCTGTTCTCTACAAAACATACATATGTGGAAGTAGTGCAAAAAATGTGTTTACAATTTACATATACAATTTTTTTTAACTACATATATTATCGAGATTTTAATAAAAAAAAAGATTTACTGATCATTACTCCGCAAGGTACATATATAATATTGATAATACAGATCGGAGGCAGTTGGAAAAATATTTTAATCCTTGTGACGACTATATTTGATGTCTCCAAAGTATTTTAAGTTTTCAATTAGTTGAATGATACAATTTAAACACAACGAGCTTTATTAATGAACGGAGAAGAAGTTGAAATATTTTTTTTGGTTAAGTGCGAAAATCTTTGAAAAGCGTGATCGTAAAAAGGTTATACGTTTACTTTTTTTATACGAAATATTTGACTGCGTTTCTTAATTTCGCACAATATACGAGTTTCATGTTATTTCGAATTTCGAAAAGCGCAAAAAACGCAAGAAACAAAAGAAAACATTCGTAATTTAAATGCGCATGCAAATGGAGCCAGTCGGATAATCACGCAGGCCTCGTGAAAATCTGCAAAGTTTGCACATACAACACACACCCCACAATGCAGCGAGTTGCAAGTAGCGCACGCGAGCAGGCTCATCCGAACCAAACAAAGCTGCGCTGCGAAAGTGGGTCAGCTGTGCAAAATGGAAAACACCAATACATAATAATAAAAATAATAAAACAAAAGCTTGCGGACTGAAGTTGCGACCACGTGCCAATTGATGGCAACACCGAGCGAGGGATGGCTTCTTATTAACACAGAAGTTCTCCACTCCGTTTAACTCGACCGTTTAATTAATATTATTCGTTTTCTTAGTGAAAAACGAACATTGCATTTTGTACTATTCCATGAGTTTAGTCGGTAACGACCCGGGTTTCGTCTTCCGGCATTTTCAGGCATATAAACGTGAACCGACAGTCAGCGGCGGAGACATTCGTGCACTTGAAATGCCGGAAGATGCTGAAAGGCTAAAATCAGGTCGTTAGTGACAATACTCTAATATTTTTAATTGCGTTTTAATGAATGTAGATAGTATGTAACGTCGGGCGAAATATATGCCGTGATTGAATATGAGAGGATTATGGTAGATTAAGGCATATATTCGAAACCTTTTTGGGATGGCAATTCCTTTTTATGAAAGCCATTTGACCCGCGACTCCAAGGTGAAATTAAAAAGGCATTTTTCATAAGGTAATTAAAAAAATCAATGAAAATGCATTTAAGTGGATATTTTTTTAGTTGACTGAATAAGTTGGTGGCCCCACAGAAAAGTCGTCGCGACCGATGGGTTGGGAACCCGTAGATTAAGGAGTGCAAAAAAAACTATCCGACAGTTCTATTCTAAAGTAATATTCAAATATAATATCCTTCACAATTTTCACTAAGGGTGAGAATGCAATGACTAAAAATCGTTTAAAATTTCCTTGTGTGCAATATAAAAACTAGTAACTACATATTGAAAACAGGTTAAACAAATTAAAAGAAAAAAAGGACAGTCATCGAACGCGCGTCGTCCACCGATTAGAGACCGCTGCTCGAAGCAAACAAATCTCATAAACAGCGAGGTCACGTGAATGCCGCGGGCGGGAAAAGTCAAGATCAACCCCGTGTTCGAAAATTGAATTTCACTTGGAAACGTGTTCAAAGTTCGTGTTCAACACCGGCACACATTTTTATAGCGTAACGAGATATATTTCTTATTTCGTAATATTTTTAACGGCGGTACAAGCTTATAATATTACAGGCAGTGATTAGTTTGGTTTCGAACTATTAATGGAAAAAATGTGTCATGTTTTATTAGTATTTAGTGGAACAAAGAACATGTTTATGGTTCACGCATTTTTAAGTGCAACACATGAACATTCATTTTCAATTACAATTCAAAAGTAATATGGTTAATATTCTAGGAATACATTCCACTACCTGCAATCAGAAATATTGGATCATTCTAACCTTTGCCGTTAAAAATTTACACCGAAATAGGTACAATTTTTTTATTATTATTATGAAACTAATTAGTATTATGAGACTTTATAGAGTCGAAAAAAAAATGTGACACGCATAAAATACCGTGTTAATATAATTTGGATAAATATATTATACCGACAAAATCACTTCAAGCATTGAGTCAAATGAAAAAATCGACCCGGAATATAAACGTCAAAAAAAGTGCGTTGCTGTTTCGAACAGGATATGTTTGATTTGTTATTTTGGTACGATTCGATTTGAAGTTTCCCGCGAACGCACTGAAAACTGCATTGCTAAGACGTGATTATTTTATTTTTGTAGGTCACTCAAACAGCGCCTCTATATTATATTGTTTTATTCGATAAACAACGAGCCGGCATTATGCAGCGGTAGTCCACAACCGGCGTATGCAAATAGCGTTCGCAAAAACAAATTATGAACAAGAAAGAGGTGACGATACGTTCGCGATACACCTACTTACATACGCGGGTAGATAACAATATTAAAATATTCAAAATGCGTCTAGAGCGCGATTGTGATCTGAGTGGCGAATTGCAATAACAATGTTGCCAACGGAAGCGGCGTTTCAGGGCGGCAAACGGAATCGATTTACAACCGGACGATGGGTAACGTCGCTAACATACGCGATATAATCGGGAATCTGTCAATGCCCTTCAATTAAAACCTTCAGTTAGTATTTTTTCGATTAAGTTTTATCGACTATGATACGTAAGAACTTCGCTATACCATATTAATTGGTATGACAAGAGAGTGTCAATATTTATGTCGCCACGTTGGTTTATGATTATTTTTTTTTAAATTTCGAACATTCAAACAAATGAGTGCTCGAATCTTTAAAAAAACGGGATGATATTCGTTCAAAAATATGCATTTTATATCAAGATATATCGAACGGAAGAGGCAATCAAATCAAACACATGAAATAAAAGAAAAATTAGTTTTATGAACAAGTACGGAGAAAGTATTTATTTATCGTATACAAGTAAAAGTCGGCAGTTATAAATTAATGTTGATAAAAACGAAATGGTATAGGCGCCAATCAATTTTAGCCGAGCAATTAAAATTACGACTCATAAACCTACGATAATATTGATTTTAAATCAAGATACCAAAAACTTAAAATATATCAATTTATATTAGGGTTTTTAGCTATAAAAGTATAACCACGATCGCAATAAGATTGAAATATTAAATGGAATGCTAAAATAATTTATTCGTGTATTTAAGGGAAGCACAGCTCGAGAAAAATACGCAATATAAAGGAAACTCGCTAAAAAAATCTCAGACGCATATTATGGCTGATTAAAAATCGGAAAAACTCCCCGTTTGATTCGATATTTTTATAGTTTTTCCGACTAACATTCTATACGTTTTAATATTTTAATGTGAATTCGAAGGTTGAATGTCAAATTCAGAATTGGTAGAGCATTGATTGCAGCCGAGCTTTTCGTTGAATAATGCTTTATCGCAAATATGCCCGGGCATATTTCATTTATTGAGATTGCTCGGATATTAAAAAAACTCATAAAAAAACCTTTTAGCATGTAACCAAGTCATTATAAATTAATAAATATATTTCGAAGCTATGGATTGAAATCACATTATACGAGCCATTTCTTGGAACAAAATCGTTTGAATAATATCATCGTTTGATTGTAGTGAACAATTATGCAAATATTAATTGCTTTTATCATAGATTTTTAGATTTCTGATAAGCTTTTCCTGATAGTGTTTTAATAAGCTACTGCGACTTTTTTTTAAATTTTGTAGTCAATTATATCACCAGTCACCTATTAAATGATTGGGATAGGTTAGTGGAAAAATCCGACTATTAATAATTTTTTTTTTTCATTTCACATAAGATACTTATGTCGTTTTTTTTTAAATTTATTTTATGACTTTATTGCAGTTCTCATTTTAACATAGTACGAGGATTATTTAGCAGGTTTTGTGGAGTCGGAGTCGTACTCGCAGTTGGAAATTTTTATTTTTGCATATTATATGTCAAATTTGGCTATTGGCCGGATTGGTTGGTTGATATTTACGACTTCACAGCCCTGTTATTTAGTTGGTCAAAAGACAAATTAATTGCATTGCGGAAAATTTTTAATGAAACTGTAAAAAAATTTAATTTTTTCGACGCATTGGAAACCTTTAGTTCATATCTAGATGTAAGAAATACATTTAGTGTTATTTTAAATCATCTGGACCTAAAAGGCCCGCGTCATTAATTAATTAGTTAATACATCGAAGACCTCTTCACAATGAGACGTTAACTATCGCTCAATATCTTGATATCTACTACAACCATCAGCAAAGGCGATAATTAACAGAGATCACGCAGCCAAAATCACCTTACTTTATCTTAATCTTTAGTCTAAGTCATTTTCTCGCCTTTCTATATGATTATGTTAATATTCGAAGCCATAAGTTCAATTTAAATTCGTTTAATGAAGGATTTAAGGTAAACGAAATACAACATTTAATTCATCAGTAAAATTTTGTTCACCAATAGCTTGTTAATTATCTTATATATAAAACCGAAACGGCGTATGTATGTCTGTGGGTCTGTAATTCCCTTTTGCATTGTTGGTCATTAAGTTGCCATAAAAACGAATATGAAAGAAAATATGTTTGAATTTTTATCGGCGAAGACATTTAGTCAAAATGTAATAAATTAGTCTTCTACTGAACTTTTCCCGGCTTTTATTAATATAATAATGTTTATTATTTACGTGAAGGTATTATTTGACATTTCTTTGACAGCAAATTAGATTTTTTCCTTGAATTTGGACATTTTAATGGGCGAGAATGGGGCTGTCATTAAATTAAATAAAGTTTGTGATTTTATTTTAACTCTATTTTGGATGTTAGATTTTGTGATATAATTATGTCGAATGATATAACATTAAATAATTATTTGTCGCTTAGTCCGAGCGACGCCGGGTAGCAATACTAGTATTATAATAAAACATTACACGATAACTTTCATTTTGGTAATTCAACTGAATTATGTACATGGGAAAGATATTTTTAAGCCGATATGAAAAATTATTATTGAAAGTTCTCATTGAAGCGTTTAGTACCAATCCATTCAGCTGAAAATTTTCTTTGAATTTAAGAAGCAAGAAACATAAACATTACTAGTTATGAATATGATATGATTGTAAGCAACCTTACAGATAAATATTTTACGTACATACATGTAATATGGTTGTTGCTTGGGATAGAATAAATATGTAATATCCCCCAGAAAAGGCAGCCCCTAAACACACAGAATAATCAAAATGATTCGAATCAAGTTTTAATTATTTTTTTTTGTTTACAAAAAAAATGATTTAAATAAAAATCTGCAACCATTTTTTTAGAACTTTAAGAGAAGACCGTAAAAAACTTCCATCAGAAGGTTACGGCTAGGTCATTATCAATTGCCTTTTCTCATTAACAGAAGCATCCATTTGCTAGTCACTGCTGTAGTCGGCGACCTTCGAAATAGGAAAAATACTTGGAATAGAAAAGGAGAGGCTTCCTAACCAACGTAAAGTATCCTTATTCAGGAGAAATTACCAGGGCTATGGAGTCGGAGTCGAAGTCGTCGCAACGCTTTGACTGGAGTGGTACTCGCGAGTCAAAAAAATTTAAAAGTTTGTCCTTTTTATTTTAGCATATTATAATATGTCGAATTTAGCTATTGGCCGGATTAGTTAGTTGATATATAATTTAATACACATAAATTGGAGAGGTAAGAAAAACACGTAACGAAATTAAACTTTTTTAGTCGGAATCGGAGTCGTGTTTTTGGTAAATGCTGGAGTCGGAATCGTAATTTTTTTACCGACTTCACAGCCCTGGAAAATACTCTTGCTACCCATCATGCAAAAAGGCTATATCGGAGGGTGATATTGAATGATCGTATATTAAATAAGAAACTAAGATTTTTTCAGTCTACATATCGAAGCATTTTCTCAGAACTTTGAATGCGAAGCCATTAAAAGGCGGGCAATGGTCGGGGTAGCGCGATAACGCCGAATAAGATTGCCCAGATTGCGATAGGCGGGCGAAGGTTGGAGAGAGACCAGCAGGCAGTATGTTGTGGCGGTAGGGCGGAAATCGGAGTTCGTACCATCGCGTACTCGGGGGCCGGGGCGGCGCCGCCACGCAACTTCATAACGGCCCGTGTCGTCGTAACGATTCTGAATATATTAGCCTGCTGAATATGATGCTTATACATGAATCAGGACCGACCCAAGATTGTTGCCCTGCGAAACTTTTGGGTGAAGGTTCTCCCTGAGTGTACCCCAAGTTTTTGGACTTTCAATTCACAGAGCATACGTTCACAACCTAGACACAAATGTACAATTTTTTCTACCGATTTCACAAAGCGAGTAAGAATTTTCAATGAACATTTCCTGAATTTATAATTTTTTATAAATGTAAATTTAAATAAATTATTTTTAATATTTGAATAACGAAGTAGTGGACAATTATTCATAAAATATATTTTTAAAATTTGAGGTACAATAATAGATGATATTTATTTGATTTATTATCAACATCGTTGGAATATATTGTAATATCATATGTGTACCATACAAATTACACTGTAACAGAGACCTACAATTTTAAGCTGAATAATTTATTCTACAATAAAACTTATCAACATGCTAAACCGTAAACATGTGATATTTCAAACGTTTTCTAGTTTTGACTGACAGACGACGAGCCGTGTTTGATTTAAAAAAAAAAAGAATCAACGAAAGTTATGCACAGTTCCAATAAAAACTGTCAACACAAAGTGTTATACGCCGGTTTCAAACAAACGGCCACACCTGTGGAAACACCAAAACAGCAATAACAAGATGACAAAAGATGAATGCAGCAAAGAAATGAATAATTGCACCGAGCGATAATTAAATTCTTTTTTTGTTCTGCGATGAAATGTGCAAAGACAACAAATAGTTTGTCACATATTAGTAATTCTTTATTTATTGGTATTCTCGTAATGTATATGAAATGATAGGTTTATTGGCCCTACGGAAAAATAATAAAAAGGCATACCGCAGCAATGTCACGCGCACTATGATTTTAGATTCAAGGCGATCTAATTTATTCAGTAAAATAGTCAATAGTTTCCTGTAGATATCAATCAGTCATGTCAGTGATAGCTTAAATATTCTATATGTATTTTTTTGAAAAATACTGCGCTAGATTTTGTATGTAAGTAAATCCACAAAATGTGATTGAGTCAATTTTACCAGAAAGAAAAGTCTTTTAGATTTGTTTGACGAATTAAAAAAAATGCCATTAGATTTGACTTTGAAATATTTTGCTTGTGAGGTCTTGGCTTCTGAATCTGAGATAATTTACATTATTAATTGTTAGTTAATTAAGAGTTTGATTTCTTTAAACAATTGAATACTTCTTCCCATACACATATCGACAACGTATTCCCCCACTTCATGTTCCACCGCATTTCTAGTTAAATATGTAGTGCAAAAAAAACCCGGAAAATGCCGATTATTGAAGAAAAACTCATGGACACGACTACAAATAAAATGAGTGTTTTAAAACAGCAAAAAAAATACAACTTATCTTACTTAAAAGTTAAAATAATAACTGATCTATGGAGATGGTACCAGTTGCTAATATTCGAAGAAGTTTGAACGCGAAAATAGTATAATGTACAGCTTTTTCATATAATAAAAATTTACACCATAAAAGAAACTTTTTCACAAAAAAAACTGTTATTGATAAATTTTAATTGATTCATCACATTCATATAATATTTTGCATTTAAAAAATTGAATGTTTGAAGGCAATATTTTTCTAAGCAAAAAATCTTTAAATTACCAACTGAATGCTTTTTTTGATGTAGTTTATCTGTTTTTATTTACTGAATACGTGACGCTAAATGGTGACAGATTAAATTCCTGGTGATTATGGCCACAAATATATAATTTTAATTGTATCGATACACAAAAATGCAATACTTCGTCTGGTATTGTATGCCAGCAAGGTCGAACACACTTCTCAATGACTTGGAAACAAAATTCCAGAAGGTATAAATACATTCTTCGGTGTTTTAAATAGTTCATACGCAGGTATGGCAAACACGCTGTTACTTTTGTACAATCCATACAATTAACTATAATAGTGATGCAAAAGAAATAATTGTAAAGTCAAGTTAAAGTGAATTAATAATGAAACTGTCCTTACCGAGATTCAACCTGCTAGTACCTCAACAGCATTGATCACTCGTCTACGGACCCGGTTAAATCACATGTTTAAAAATTATGATACTATAGTCACAAAGAATAAAGAAAATCACTTTAAAAGTGTAAATTTTTGTGGGAAAGGTATTACATCTAAATAAATAAAACACTTTGTTGTGCAGTTCTTCCACATATCGATACCCTAGTTCCAGATTGTCAAGTCTGAATTCCGCAGTTGAGAATGAGAAGTTTTTTTAAGAATACACACATTTATTAGTTTCAAAATGCTCAAAGACCTTTTTTATGAGTAAGCAGGGCTGTGGAGTCGGTAAAAAAAAGTTCGACTCCGACATTGACCAAAAACACGACACCGACTCAGACTAAAAAAGTTGAATATCGTCACTTTTTTTTGCCTAATTTTCCCATTGATGTGTATTCAATTAAATATCAATCCTACCAATCCGGCTTATAGCCAAATTTGACATATTATATGCAAAAAGTACGACTCCGGCCAAACCGCCGTGACGACTCCGACTCCGACCAAAAAAGCCCCGACTCCACAGCCCTGTGAGTAAGTTTCACAAAATATCTTCTTGGAAATTATGAACAGATTTTAAATCCAATGAGTAACAACGGTGAAAAATAGAAGGAGAATCTAATGTTTATGGTTACATTCATTTACGAATATAATTATTACCTTTTTACAGAATTTTAAGCCAGTCCATCAAAAAATAAAAAAGAAATGAAAATAGAAAAGAGTGAGTGAAGTGAGAAATCAAACATTCAACAAAATCTTAATTGCCAAATATCTTGAAGTCGTGATTTCTGAGTTATAACACTTTGGAACTAGGCAATCGATATATTGTGCAAAGACCATGACCGGTATCGTTTATCGCGAGAATTTTCAAAATATAATTGTGCTATAACGAAATACGTGGGTTTTATTTATTTACATAAAAACAAAGTAAAGCTTAGTGGGGTGCAATTTACAGCAAAATTTAATTCTGCACGCGTGCAACAGGCTCCCGATCCCTGCATTAAAGAGTTTCAGCACGATTTTAAGTAGAGTCAAGACGCATGTTGTGTATTTGTTAAGAAAACCTGGTAATATTTGCATATTTGCTCAGTGAGATAAGACAATTCTGTGAGAAATGAGAAGCACCAATCACACACTAGCAAACAGTGCACCGACCGCCGGCTGCTAGTACCTAGTCGGCGAGTAGATAAATAATATCAGAATATTTTTTTAATATCAGACTTATTAAACACAATAATACAATACTCATTATTTAAATATTGGTGCGCTTAAAACAATGTAGATATTAAATTATTATAACATGTATGTATTTGTATTATTAACTAACTACATGCATACATATGTCATGTATTTATTTATTTTAATTTACTTAATCATTATCATTCATAGACTGCATTGTCAATAATACTTTCGACGTTAATTTTTTGCTAACGTAACATTGACTGTGTTATTCTTTGATGTGGGCTCCGTAGTCGAGTGTCGACGACGTTGGCTTCGGCTGCGGAGCGCATGGGTTCGGATCCCAGTCCGGGTAATTCTATTTTTAAATCGAATTATTGATTGCTGTTTGAATACACGGATGTCAGTGTTATCTAAAATTCTCACCAACATACATTCGTTCTTAAAAACAGGAAGTAGCGAGAGCGATTAGCTAACCATTAGTCCTGACCTAATTCTAAACTCTTCGAAAAAATAGTTGAGTTACAAGCATTTCTCGTAGAGAAACTTCATTTGAAGTCCATATACGCCACATTGGGAGCGGACATGGTTAGTATAAATTCACGTATTTTGTAACACGTAACTATCGTAAGGTGAATTTATTAATTACGTAAAAATTGATTCCTATTCATATTTTATTATAAGTCACCGTAGCTTTAATCTGTAAAATAAATTGCAATATTAAAATAACACGAAAATCTATGACAAACTTTCAAAGTTGTACAAAAAAAAGATAAGTTATGCTGCAACCGACGTGTTTACAACCGATCATAATATTTTTTGTATCACAATACAAATTCGTTATGAATGTTATCACTGATAAGATATTATCATAAACATGATACTGTACAAAATGGAATATCAAAATCGCGTAAGCACAGTATTTTATGTTTGAATTAAAGCCATATATTATTAAAAAATATATCGTATTTTAATATATATCTCTATTGGTATGGATTATGAAAACAACCAGGTGATGTGTGATTGGTTGAATTATGTAATCTAATACACACAGATAAATCATCAATGTTTCGGTGTTATGACGTGGAAAAAACACTGAATCGACTAACCGGTCGAAATTAGTACAAAAATTATTGCACATACTTAATCTAATCAATTTAATACCAATAGTTTTGGCAATATTTAAACATAATACAATAATATGCATTACATCTATATCTTCTAACCTTTTCAATTTATGCGAATACCATGAACGAAAAACCGCAATATAATGTTAACTTATTTGATTGTCTAGAACAGTGGTTTTTAACCGGCGCAGCGCCGAGCATTGCACACCGCAAAAAAAATGATAAAAGTAGAAAAATCCGTGAAATAGTGAATATCTACCGACCTACATGAGGGAACTGAAAGTCTAGCTGCAGTTTTCAACATCATATTTGATTGAGCTTGTTTTTTCAATAATAACTAATATAAGAAATAAAAAAGATAATGTTGGACGAAGAATTGAGCGAAGCTTTATCAAATGTTCGACATATGTAATATTTCAAAAATCTGCAAAACCCGACAATGATTTTCACATCAAATAAATTCCATTATGTTAAAAGTACTCTCAGTTACAGCTTTTCCGTATAAGTATAAATCTTAATTTTAGCTATTTTTTTTTCTATTAACATATACATCCGTCAAATTTGTCTTCGTATCGTTCTTTTTTTAGAAGTTTGATTTTAGTCAGGGGATCACAAAGATGATGGATGGCACACAGTTAATCTTTGAAATAATAGTGACAGCAATAAGTCATCACTTAATTGATGACAAGAAGTATACATTGAAGGAAACTGGTCTAGGTCTACGCTTTTAACGTCTATGTGTAAATCTAAAAAAATGCGGTATCTGATATAAGGAGTATTAAAGTGAATTATGTAAGGCAACTATCGTGTCAATAATCATAATTTAGTAAATCTGAGTAAATGGCCAGAAATCAGTTATCCTTGTATTTACATTTGACAGAACTAAACAAAATAATATCACTCTCTTATGCTCCAGATTTTCATTGATAATAATCGACTTCGCGTCACATGTCACCTGACGATAGAATATTTTTACAACGGAAACCATTGTCACCGCAAAAAAATATTTTGCATGAATTTTGCGATAGGAAACACTCAATGCTATCTTCAGACTAGTGAAAATATTTTTAAAAAAAAAGCAGCCACAATACAACTAGTATAGGAATCCCTGAAGACCTAAAGTAAACTACAGCATATCGTTTATTATTGTGCCGCCGGATCAACGACAAATGGTTTAAAGTCAAAATATTTACGGACAAAATGTCTCCGGACAAAATGTCTACACGACAAGTAGTCTATGGACAAAATGTTTACGATAATTTTTTTTGATAGATTCCAGCACAGAAATGAATATTTATTTAAATTTGCTTTCGAATTTATTGTTTTTATCATTCTGCATATAAACAATAAAATATCTGCAATTCGGGTAACGCCGAAGTGAAAATAAATAATAACTCGCATTTGCAATTGCGTATGGAATATATACCGATTAAAAATATTTTTCTATACACTAAAATATTAAATATGATGCGGTCCTTCAAAAAACTACTTTTCCAGAGCCCGAGCACGAGTAAATAATATGCATAATAAAACTGACCACCACAGATACAGCCCGTGCAAATTTGACCACAAATGGACAAGCTGCGTTCGGTTTCGCGGTATAATCATACTGTAAATCTTTGTCAGACATGAGTATTTTATTATTTTTAGTTGTGATCGTGTAAATTTGTTGAAACAAACACCAGCATCATCCGAATTTTGTCAAGCTCGACCATTCATCTATTTTCAAAAAAAAACTTTATCAAGCCGTGGACTAACCTCAGTCAACCATTTTTAAATTTTCATTATTTATGGATATTCTAGAAGCAAAAAATATGTTTTTATGACTATGAACATATTCATAGTAATCATGGTATAATTTTCGTTTTAATTTAATTAATTACCATGGCTCAATTAAATATATCTGCAGCATGGATAAGCAAGTGTTAACGACATAATTGACGAGTAAAAAATGAATTAAAATGTATGTATGTACATAATTAACATAAAACACGTGACAAATACCACTTTATATAAGAACAGATTATACAATAATTTTAATTACTGTAAACATTGCCATGTTCTATTCTTTGTTTGAATTTTCAAAAAAATACCTTCATCCACAATGACTGAATGAAATATTTGCTTTTACATTTGCTATATTCATGAAATTTCGGCATAATATACGAAGGAAGATTAACTTCATATTTAACGATCAAAAGGATGTCCCTCCTCCTTACCTCCCTTATTTAATATATATGTAAAAGTGTGAAATCTCGTCATAGTCGTAAGTACCAGTGAATTATTAATGTACAAATTATTTACTAGCAGTTTTAGTTCAAACTTACATTATTACAATTTCCATTCACTTTGACTAGTCAATTTAAGAATTTCAATTGAAGTGTTTGTTTTTTAATTCAGTTTATTGATTTTCTTTTGGATACACAATATATATCTATATATATGTAGATAATAAAAAAAACTTTGTGTGCGTCCACACAACAAATGGCTAATGTTTTATCGCAATCGGATGAACGGTAAAGGAACCAAAAAATCGAATTATAATAAAATTCTCTTTATAAAATGGCTTTACAAACTTAAAAACCTTCGTGGGTAACGATACAACAAATCACCAATATTTTATCGAAGTTGGATGAACAGTAAAGAACGCATAAGGGACAAACAAACAAACGAATAATTTCAATATTTTATTCCATTCGGTACACGTTAAGAATTAAATCTTCCAGGCAAGTTATCCAATTCATTGTTGTGCAGAATTCATTTACTATCTCATCAGATTATTTTCCTTAAGTGCGTTAAACCTGTACAAAATCGATCAAACGATCGCAAAAAAACACGACATACGTACGTCAATCAAGCTGAACAATTCAACTGCCTATCTTAAATCACATAATTATCACTGATAACAAAATAGTCCAAAATAACCTTAGCGTACCAACAAATAATACTATTTTATTATGTCACAGATAAGGCACGCTACAAAAAAAATTGCACGGGGCACATTTGACTCGACTAAATTGTGAAAATTCACTGCATCAGTGACGATTATAAATAAAATAAATGATTAAATACACACCGCAAAATCATGAAAAATAAATAATAATGTGATTCTTAATCAAGATACAAATAAATTATCAGAAGGTTAATTAAAATATTGTTGATGCTAAAAATATTTATCATGTATCAATTATTATTGATCACAACGTCTGTAAGAAAATGAAACGGTTATCAGAAATATAATAGGTCGAAGATAAAAAATAAGCACTTACATATATGTACATTACGATGTGATTATAAGATATCCAGATTTTGATGAATATAAGCGCATTTGACATAATACATTGATGTATTAATTTTTATATTCATTCCAAGGAAGGTTTAAATATTTTGAGCATATCTTATAAGCTTCATACTCACAATATCAGATCTTTAAAACGTAATTCAATAAAAACGTCAGGGAGAGACTCGGTATACCGCAAATCGTATAGTAGACCCACAATATGCGTCTTCTATTTATTAGACTCAATATTTTCCAATACACTCACTTCATGTAAGTAAATAATCAAATAAGAAAAACTTTGTAATTATAATAGCTATCGGGATATAGTTTTTAAAGTAAAATATTTAGATAATGTAATTTGTATACCATATGGATTTTTTTAATAAGTTTAGTTAATATTATTATTACATATAAAATAACGCTATTAAATTTTAGTAACTATGTATATTATGATATCAATTAATATTCATGTTTTACCACCTTTTTATGCTAATTATATTATCCTTATATTATTGAAGTATTTTTTTTTAATAAAGACACGTTTTTATTTAAATTGTAATGTTTGATATACAATAAAAACATATTTAAAATACAAGACAACTGGAGGAGTGTGCAAAGGTTATACCTAAATATTACCTGTATATTTTTTGTTAGCTTTTAAGTCAAGGTTTCAAAGCTTTAGGTTTAAACCAGAGTTTCTTAACCGGGGGCGCTAGCGCCCCTTTGTGGGCGTTTTAATGGTCTGGGGGGCATTTTTAAATTGTTAGCATTTGGGGGGCGCTGCACGAGTTCAAGTGGGCGTTGCGTTGTCTCGTACATCGCGACTTGTATGAACCAGATAGGATAATAAATCCTTTTTTATCAGATGTAGAAAGTGTCAGTCAAAATTTAAAAGAGCAGTTCATTGAGCTACAAAATGACTGTGAAGCTAAAATAATATTCAAACAATGTGATTGTGATGTTTTTTTGGTCCATCTTCGCCATCAATACCGTCTTCTGTGGAAAGAGGTAAAATTACCCATCGTAGCATTTCCTTCATAATATTTAGTAGAAAAGGGTTTTAGCGCAGTAACGCATATATTAAAAAAATCCCGAAATCGATAACAGCCAAAGAGGAGATTTGAGACTGTATTTAACTAAACTTGAACCTAATATTACGAAAATAGCACAGTCACATGGGGCTCAAAGATCTCTTTTCTTTTTTTTAATGAGATCCTTTATGTTTATAAAGATAATCATCTTAGTTATTTGTTTTTCAATTTTTGGGGGGGGGGGCGCTGGATAATTTTACTATGGTAAAGGGGGCGATTCTTTCAATATGGTTAAGAATCACTGGTTTTAACCTTTACACAATTAATAAACAAAGTGGAAGAATTAGCAAAGGTTTTGATTTATTACGTTTCAAAAAAATCCTTAGTCAGTCTTCACAGTATATAGATAGATATACATGATCATATTAAATTAGAATCACTAGATTATCCTACAAAAAATTACTTACTATATGCTTGAAATTGTATATGCAGATATGCCATAAAAAGATGCATCATTAACTCACCTGAAAATAAATAAATAAAAAAAAATTAGACAACTGCATACAATAATGTGAGCAAACTAATAAAATAAATGGACAAAAATTATTTTTTATTACATATATCAATTGATATCTTAACCGATCGATCTAAGTATGAATACCAAACGTAAAGATAGTGTTTTTTTTTCATAACTTCAATGACTTTATTATTTTTTATAGTTCGCCTTCAGAAAATAATTTGAAATTAAATCAACCGAGCTATACGGCCAAAAACAAAATGCAATAAAAAAACATACATGAAAAATGAAACGTCGGCAATTTTGTTGAATACATAGTTTTTTTTATTTGATTTCTTCGCGTACGTACATACGAATATTTTTGTAAAATTCGACTTGTGAGTAAAAAATATTTATTATAAATATGTTTCGAAACCGCGTTTTTACAAACTATTTCCACATTTATTTATAATATTTTCATTGAGATAAGGACCGGTTTCACTGATCGCAAGCACTATCAAGTAAATAAAAAATCGTTACAAATTTAAGTTAAATTCTCTATACATAAAACTCTAATGAAGTCTTCAAAATAAATAACTAAGAATCAGCAATCACAAATTAGACCACATTGAATATATATTATGTTTAAAAACTAATACAAAAATGACCAATTATTTACTAGCAAAATTGGAAAAATTCTATTTATTCTCAATAAAAAGTCTTCCACAAGAAGATGTGAGAAATGTTTGTTTCAATATTCTTACAATATGTTTTTTTTTTATAAATTAACGGTACTATTTTACTGAGCTTAGCTTAAATAACATTATTTAATGCATCAATGTTAACTGCGTATAAGAAAAATGTGAAAGAGTGAAAAATTTACAGATGTGTTCTTAATCGTTTATTAAATCTAGATTACTTGTGTATTGAAATATAATCTCTCTTCTGAAATACAACTTACGCTATGATTCCCATTTTTTAATATACATTAATATAAATTGGCATTACGGACGCATGACCGTGCTGGATGCGTAGCACAATGACTGGCAAGAGGCAATTTAACAATGACAAGCGTCCTGACGCCGTAATTCAAAAAGTCAAAGGCGTCGTTCGGTTGTTTCATGGAGAATTGCCAAAACCGTCCGACGGCATGTGAATTCCATCTTACAAAAATCTTAACTGTGTTAATTAATGAAAGTTCTCTTATTTTCATTATCTTTAAAAACGATGCTATAGCTTTCTGATATTGAATTGAATAAATTTAAACAAAAATAATTTTCTATGCTGATTGAGCAAGAAAGAAATTTAATCAATGACTAGATGTTATAGTGACGTAAAATAGTGAAGTAAATAGTATCTATAACATGTTATTTTGCATCTAGTGCAGTGGTTCTCATGAGCGGACACCAGAGGATTTTGCTGTGGCCAGCAACTACTTCTTAGTCAATATTGGTATTTAATAAAAATGTGTTTTTACAAGTCAATTTGTCAACAAAGACACTGAAAATTTAATATTTTGTACGCATTGTATTGAATTGTTAGTTAGCAAAAACTCAAACGTATACATGTTTAGGTATTTTTGACAAAAAGGGCTCGACACAAAAATTTGGTGCGGCTACCGGTATATTTCCGTAGGACCGTTAATGTTCCTAATGCGGCCACAGCCAAATTTTACGTGAGAACCACTGTTCTAGTGGCATTCATGACTCAAATCCGATAAATAATCGAGATAAAAAAAATCGAGATAAATAAACGATTAATTAAGTGTTAGTTGATACTATATTATATTTAGAATCGTAGTGTTTTTGTGATCAGTTATTTGATATAATTCTTTACCGGAGTTAAAACCAAAATCTTGATGGAATGAGAATTTTCCGCAGTTTGAGGACGGGTCATTAAGCAGCGCTGGGGATACGAAGACGCATGCCGGTCGGAGCAGACTCTTGGCAGTGGGCCAATGACCAAACGTCAACCCGATATCGAAGATGCTATCTCGCAGATGCTCGAGCCAAAAGACAGCCGGGCCGTGAGACTGCGGCGCTTGGTACTCGGCGCGATACAAAATGAGCCCGATTAAATCACCTAGTACAATGTAAACATTGTGGATAGTATCGGGACATCGCAATATCTCACCTGAATGCCCACCGTTTATTAACAGCAATGTAACACCATTTAAATTGAATTCATTTTAACACTGAATTTACTATATAATGGTTTTAACTCAACGCTTCTTGCAGTTGGCAGTTCAGTCTCCGTGACATACTATAATAAATATAAGAAGATGACTGAATATTTGTAAAAACTTTCCTCAAATCTACTCTAGCGAATTATTATCATATCGTTAGATAAAAAAAGAAACTGTAGTATGCTTCATATCAGTGATGGAGAATCTATCACCTGCGTTATGCTTTCAAAATCTAGAAATTATCTTTTGCAAGTAATATCATATCATAATATCAGCAAAAAAGGATGAATATATTTTAACAGTTCCCATAGCAAAATGATCTTCGTGGAAAAGGAAGGTGGCGATTCGCTGTCAATGCTCGGCGGAATGGCTTTATATAAAAAATAAATTTTTTTTACTTATTCCACATTAAATATATTAGGATTAGGACCGGTTTTGTTCATCGCGGACATTTTTAACTTACTTTACTCTAAAATTCTCGCGATGGGCGAAACCGGTCCTGATACTAATAAATTTAATGTGGAATAAGTACAACAAATGTCTTATTATTTTGTAACCGAACATTGTGGCTATTATTGAATATACGTATACACTTTCCATGATGTATTGGAAAACCTAGTTGCTACCAGATACCAAGGGAAAAACTAAAAAAAAAACAAATCAACAGTTTCAGGAGTTTTACCAAGCGCATTTAAAAAAAAAATAATGAAAAAGATTTAAATCCTTCGTCTAAGTATAAGATTCTGTCTTGACGCACGTGAGAAAATTTTTCCCATAAAAGTAGTTCCACATTAGTTGAAAGCATGATTGGAAAATGGCGAACAGTTTCCAGTGAAATGAACAAATACATTTGAAAATTTAAGTAATCGACGATACCCGGAGCACGCGCCACGTAAACCATTCTGATTGCGTATCCCACCGTCTTCAGTGCCCTCTGTTAACTAAATTACCTGATATCTCTTACAGGTGAACTGGCCCTACTTTAATTACCAATACATGAGTGAGTTTCCATAAAGCTGCGGTATAGACCGAAAACCACACGGCATATCTTAGCGTGGTTCACATATATATGATGTGAACAACGTGTGAAAGTGTGATGTATCAAAAATAATAAATGCAGACATTTTACTATATGTATAAAATATCGATATAATAATATCTAAAGTTGTGAATTTTTAAATATTATACAGTTTTTATTTAACGTTCAATTCGTATAAAAAGTTCACATTCAATAAATATTCATAAATCACTTTTAAGGTGTTCACTGTCAATACTTGGTGAAATGGTATTATAATAAAAATAATAACACATTTTTATTACTTAATCCACATAAAATTTATTGGATCAGGACCGGTTTCGCTCATGGCGAGCATTATCAACTGATAAGCAATACAACGATATTTTTAATTCATAAAGAAAAATTATCTAAGGATTTTGTTTCAGGTCTTGTATAATAATGAATAAATAAATGAAAATAAAGTCGAAATAGCTATGAACTAATTTCTATGAGTTGTAGAACTAAATGCTTTATTAATTATCTAATACAATTAAATAGAAAAAAAATCTGTTTCACTGGTTGTCTTACAAGCTATGACAGGTGCTTTTCTTCTTTTACAAGCATCTTTTAAAATAAGTGACTGCTATGTGTCATTGGCTCAATAAATCAGTAAGATTTAATACTCTACGCAAGACGAATGTAAGCTATAATATCGCCTTCAAGTTACCTGATTAAAGACAACTCCTTCGCTGTAGAGCTTTTCTCATAAAAAGTTAAATTATTTACAGTACGGTAAAACTAAAACCTTCTGCAGAATTACGCACAGCTTTCTTCGTAAATGGCTTTACTCATCTGTTTTTCACCTTTCGTTCATTATTTTTGCACGCCCTCACCTCACCGCCAGCCGAATGCCTAAAAGAATAATTCGCTCGCAAGCAAAACTCGTAGCTAGGGGTAGCGATGACGTCAACAACACTAACTGAAGGGGTAGGGGTCTTGGGATGCCAAAGGGTGAGGCCCTTCCAATCAAAACTTAACACCTTGAAGATGATACTCTACGTGTGCTTTAATTGTATGTATAGCGATATTTTTAACAGAATCAATTATTCGAGCCAATGACTATTATGAGTGAAAACTTGACGCAGCAATGTTTTAATGATTGAATTAGCATTTACTTGGTAGAACTCCACTATACCACGGTGAAAAATAACAATGTATTTTAGTTCTACAGAAATTATTATATGTTTGTTGATAGATATTTCGGCTTACGCCATCGTCAGAAATATTACAACGTTGTTTTGATAAAAGACATTAGATTCACGATTCTTTAAATTCGCTCAATAATCACTCAATCACAGTTAACCTTGTTTACCTTACCAATTATCAGTTCACGATTTACTTATTTTTAATTTAGCGAATCAAGAGTGAAACCACGTTCATTTATTGAATCAATAATATATCATCACGAAACCTTTACTCTATATATATTTTATTAAGTTATTCATTCAAATCGGTTGAAAGAAAGGGAAAATAAACTAAATCAATAAAATTCAACAACACATAAACGTCCAAAACGATTGAACTATACTAAAATGACAAATAAATAATAAATGTAAATTTAGAAAGCCTCTTGAATTTAAAAAAAACTAATCAGGATAGTCTTATTAACAGTATTGAATTTCAAATTAAGGCTTAAAAATAACTTAGAAATAAGACGCTTATCTGCTATGGGCAATTTAATTTCTTTTTTGCTATAGAAGGATATTTGAAACTCTTTCTTAGATAAAACATTTTATGATTATTATAAAGGACAACAATATTGTGTTATTTCCGAAACATCCTTTCAGTCACACAGATAATAAAAACGACACTTTAAATATTTTTAGTTTAACGTTTAACATTTCACCACATTTGTTGAACTATGTTTTATTATATGGTACTAGTATTGCTACCCGGCGTCGCTCGGACTAAGCGACTAATAATTATTTAATGTTATATCATTCGACATAATTATATCACAAAATCTAACATCCAAAATAGAGTAAAAATAAAATCACTAACATTATTTAATTTGATGACAGCCTCGCCCCATTCTCGCCCATTAAAATGTCCAAATTCAAGGAAATAATCTAATTTGCAGTCAAAGAAATGTCATATAATACCTTCACGTAAATAATAAACATTATTATTAATAATAAAAGCCGGGAAAAGTTCAGTAGAAGACTAATTTATTACATTTTGACTAAATGTCTTCGCCGATAAAAATTCAAACATATTTTCTTTCATATTCGTTTTTATGGCAACTTAATGACCAACAATGCAAAAGGGAATTACAGACCCACAGATATACATACGCCGTTTCGGTTTTATATATAAGATTTAGCTTTAAAAGATGCGAAAATAGTATTGTATAAAAATAGCAAAAAAACTGAGAGCTCGTTTAGTAGGCTCTACACTGCATGGTGTCAGCGGTAAATGTAAGTCAATTAGTAAAACCTGTTATTGATATTTTATAGCAACATTAAAATCCGATTCAGGTCTTGATATTTTTTAATACTCTGAATATTTGTACCCATTGAAATTCAATTGTGATTCTGTAAATTATTAGATTCACAGACTCGTAACTCGTTTGCAACTACTACTGGGATAGGTAAGCCCGCACTTGCCAAAGGTGCGGTAAATAGGTACAATGGAGTGGGGTAGTCTTTCACCGGGTATTATTACAGAACTGAAGCAGTGAAAGTTGACGCAGGGCCGAATACAGATCGATGAAAAGCGTCTACATTGGCGAGAGACGTCATCGCGTCACTGGTTTTACACCGTTTCCAAATTCATTCATTATAATAGCGATAATCAATCTAATATATAAAAATTAATGTTTGTCTGTTTGTTTGTATTTTATGCGTTGCCATATCGTTCATCCGATTGCGATAAAACTTTGTCAACTTATTGCTAGCACTTGCGCGAAGGTTAAAGGCATAGTAAAATCTACTTATAGTAGGTCTTTAATATAAAAAAAAATGTTTTTACAAATTTTATGCGCTGCCATACCGTTTATGTTGACAACTTGTTGTTGCACTTGCGCAAGGGTTATAGGCATTGTACAATAAACTTTCAGTAGGTGGCGCGTGTAGACAATCGGTAGACAATCAATGTTAGTGAAATTAAATCGAAATTATTTATCTAAAATAATGTGCATCCGAAAGCACTTCAATAAACACAAACACTGTTTGAGTGGCATTGCAACGCTTGCCGGGTACCAGCTAGTATAATATAAGTTTAAATCAAAGTTTTATAATAGTTATTCATTATCCCTAGGAAAAAGCCGGTAACAATGAAATGGGAAAACCGTAGTTTCGAAGGCGTCAAGCATAAAAAATGCATGCACGTATATTATGCATATCTTTTGCATCAACACGTGTTTGCTTAGAGAAAAATAACCACAGATTAAAAAGAAGGCTTCCTTCACACATAGAATAATTTTTAAAACCTAGAATCTATAATACAAGGTGAAAAGATTTAAAATTCAATACTACAATGAATCTTATTCTTTGTAGTATTGAATTTGTTATATTTTTAACATTAACATCGCTAATATTTAAATCGATTGCATGTTAAAATGTGCACAGTCCGTTGGATTCATTTATTTTTTATCTTGCAGCTTTATATACTCATTGTTAAAACATTACATTACAGTAAATCAAAAGAATGGATAATCAGTCTCTAAAAGATTGTAAATTTCAACTTTTTTGTTTCTTTACAATAAATAGCTCGGTTATTTTTAACTTGTTTCGATTTGACCGATAAGTTGGCTTAAACGATTAGACCCAACCATTATAAGCTACGACATACCACAACTTCATGACACTAGCGATTTTTCTGTTATAGTATATTACACATATTTTTTAATGTTTTTTTAGTAAGCATAATTGATTTTTGTTTTTATTTATATATATTGTGTATTTACAATGATGTAGAACCATTAGTAATCTAAAACACTTACGCCCAACTGCTGATATCCGCATTCCTTTTATGAAATGACGACCAATGAATAAAAGTATTTTTAGGTGGACTTAGCAAACATTTAAAACTAAAAAAAGTTAATTGAGATATTTTATAGAAATAACTAAAAAATATCACTTCACACAATGTATAAAATGCTAAGCCCGATGTCGTTAATTAAATTTGCTTTCATATATAGCAATAATATATTGCTTTTATCAAAAATATAAGGACAGAAATATAAATATGTTTTAAAGCTTATTTGGATTTGTTGATGTCGGGAAAACCTACATCAACATTAATCCGGATAAGCACATATCTCTTTTCTCTTTATTATTTATTAGAGGAGATTAAATATATACTTAAAATATAAAGCTGTTGCGTTCTTAATTAATTTACCTCAAAACGAAAACCTGCGGATTAACAGATGTCGAAAGAAAAATAATAATGTTATGAGAAGCTGGCCGAGCAAAATACTTTTTATGTCAGGTGCCACCGACCATATAACGGCCGCTTTTCATAACACTATCTCTATACAGTCTACCAAAAATAGTATGCTCGCCATGTTGACTATAAAACATTCAAATTCAATTATAAACATTAGTAAAATACCACAAGCTATATTTAGATAAATCTTAACAATGCAATACTTTAAGTAGGCTGTGGTTCGGTAGCTTACAATTACTGGTAATGCTACCGCAACTAGGGTCGTAATTTAAATCAAAAGCTCACGACATACGGATCATCGTTTCTACAAATACGCATTGAAGACTTCTAGCCAAACCTCTATAATTAACAATATAGAACAAAATAACCAGTTCTGACACGTAGCAAAAACCAGTTCTTATAAATAAAAAAATGTATTTGCCAAACAGTCGTAAATATTAATTATAAATACTTTCTTTTCCGAAAAGTAATTGATGTTGCGAATTGAAGCAAAATCAAGTTTCGTTTTTTTCCGCTCAAAGGAATTGTAAATAGTGAAAACCAAATATGGCAGAATATTTAAGTAATTGTGTGGGGAAGGTCAGAGTTTAGGGGCGACGAGTGCTGCTCTCGTTACCCCTAACTATTTCCCAAATAAATACATTTATTAAGGGCTCAAAGAACTTTATTTAATACGTAAATGCTGGTTGGGAATTTTGCGAATCGTTTCCAGGAAGTACTAATGAAAGGCAGATAATAAGAGTTCACGTTTCCACGAAACTATATTTAATAGTTATATAAAATGATAAGCACTGATCTGTATTCATAAATAGTTTAATCTTATCTTCAACGTGAAAAATAGAACCCTTTTTGGTGGATTTAATAACCGGTATTCTAAGCCGTCGGCAACGCTTTATAAATAGCTATTTACATAGTATATTTCAACAATTTTTAAAACCAAATGAACTTGTGTGTGTTGGTATCAACCTCCACCTACTACACTGGCAAACGTAAAAGCAATACAATAACAACTAGTTCTCGAAACTAAAATGGAATGTTGAGCAAAATTAACTTGAAACGACTGCTATTAATAATACTTAATACTTTTAAATTAGGAAGGAATGTCATCAAGAAAAAATAAAAACATCGTTTAAGAATGAAACCGAAATATTTTGGTAATTTATTCGATTCAATGAAAAAAAAAAGCAGACGCAATAACCGCTAGCGTGAAATTCAAGTCGTTATAGCTGAATAAATGGTTTGTTAGAATCCCGGTAGAAGGGTAACAAAGCTTAATTATTTAAAACGTAAATCAAAGCTAAGGGCGAAAAGGATTTCCGAACGGATAAAAAGGGATTTTAACGCCACCGAAAAGAGAAACACCTATTTTCAAAAAGTAATTGTAAACTAAACACCATTTACGTTTAACCCGTACAAAGCCAATCTAAAAAATATCTTTTGTCACGGTGGAGTAATGTTATTCTACAGTATTGAATTAACTATTTCGGAAGTGATTTTTTTTGTTAATAATGCTTGAAACTATGACTATAGGCAACAGATATAATTTTCAGCTTTATTCTATGCATTAAAATATCTCAAGAGGGGGGCTATCGATACTGTATAGCTAAGCAAGTGTTGAGCACAAACAACAATCGATGCGAATTTTAAACAAATTTATTCAACATAATATTGCGTATGATATTTAATAAAAATCGCATTCATGTTATGTACATAATTAAAATTGAAAAATCAAGGATCTTTAATACTGATTAAAATATAAACTCATGAATACAAAACAAAACCAGCTTTAATAGATCAACGTTCAAATAAATATAAGAATTTCAGGAGACATTTCTAAGCTTTTACATTGATTTGCCAGTAAGGCTAAGATATGTATGACGTCAACAATATCCCATTTAAAATTCTAATTGCATGCTGTGATTCTTGAAAATCTTACTTAATCTATCGAATGAGTTTATCAAACCAGTAATTATTATCCCGTTGAAGATCGCTACGCAGGAAAATATCATGTAAAAAATCCTTCAATACTATTATTCTGTACAATTATTTTTTCTACGAGGAATCGGAATTGAAGAATGAAATGTTATATATATTCATAGCTTTAAACATTGCAACAAAAATCAAATAAAAACCGTTTGCAACAAAGTTTATATTTGAAGAACACTTAGGTTGTATTGTATTGACAGCCGTGTGTAAAGTGTATTTCATTCGTAAAATCGGCCAAAACACATAGGCGAGTTAACAATAACATTTAGAATTCGTAAGAAAAAAACCGCCCAGACACAAGAAAAGAGTTACGTCAAATATCCGATAGCGGTCTTATTGATGATAGCTGGAAGAAATGTCAAACATTTCAACGAAAGGGTAAAAATCAATACACCACTACTGCAACGCACTATTGACAAACCAACATTGGCTTTCAAAGGTGAAGCAGCATTAAATATTTAAATCTTCTAAATCAGCATACCACTCCACTATTTTCTTGAATCTGAAGATTCAATGCGTCAATCATACAAGATGGTTGTAACACCATCTCCTGCTATGTGTATCCAGCCGCGTTCCTTAGCACAATACGATCATGAAGAGATAATACATGTACCCGATATAGAGCTGCACGTAACTGATTTTTAACCAGGCAAAACGGATAAAAAATTAAATTGTATAAATGAAAAACATTTGTATGCACTACTCACACATATATCGTACAAATGTAAGGACCGATTCATCAGATAAAAAAGTTTCTGATCGTTATGCAATGTATGTGAAAGTAGTCCAAAAAAAATTGTTTTATTGAAATACTTAGTAAGTATAGTTCTTGGTTTTCAACCATTTTTTATGGAATTAGTCCAAAAGATAGTGTGTAAAACTTTTCATTTGTTGAATTTTTCTGTCATACATGTATAAAATAGAAAAGAAAATAGTTGCTGAAAATTTGTATCGGTATGATGATAAAATCAAACCTGAACCAAACCGACATCCTAACTAGGTGCTATTACACTTCACCACCGTCTTCGTGTCTATCGACTGGCCACCATGCCACGCCAGCAAAACTCATAACTTGTCTAAAACATAATTTCAAGGTGAATTTTCCACATGGCCGAATCCATTTTTAGCCCGATCGCAAAGTTTGCTCGCTTTCCCCCCAAAACGACTTGAATGAACTATCCTCGGACGGTGTCGCATCAAATCGGATCAGGTCGGCGGCCTTCGCACATCTTCGGATAAGTTCGGCCAACCCTCAGTTGAAATAATCGTAAATTTTATCTCACGCACCGTAGACAAACGGGCGCACATTTCTGCACGGCGGTATCAACGTATTTTTTTTTTTGTGCGCAACATTTCCATTTTGAATCCGAAAAATACTGCTCTACCGTTCAATACACATTTAAATTCGTAGAAAATTTAATTCAAGCATACCATATTGTTGAAAAAACAACAAACAGTCAAAAACTAAATATATTCCGATCGATCATATAGAAATATAAAACTTGTTTCCGAAATAATTGTTAAAATAAACATGAGTTTATTGATTCGAAAATACTAACCAACAAGAAATTCGTATAATTTTGTTTTTGTTCTAAACAAGCTATTTATTAGCGATTGAATTGGCAGAACTCCATTATTATACGGTGAAAAAATAGCATTTTATTTAGAATATATAGTTGTTTCAATAGTTCTGACGAGAGCGTAAGCCTAAATAGCTATCGACTATATGTCAATGATTTTTGTACAACGAAAATACGTATAAATTTTTTCACCGTGTGTAGTATCACATATTGGATGCAGACCACAAAAGAAATAAAATATTCAAATTTTAAAAGTTTGCCTAGCTTTATTCTGACAAGCCAACAGTCTCTAATAATTGAGATCACATTAACCGTGATTAAATGAATATATGAGCTCGTACTTGGTTGAAAAAGCAAGTTTGCTTTACAGTTCATGGGAATAAAAATTGTGATATCGTTGGAAGTAGTTTTACATGATGCGTAATGATTAATGCCACGGACAATGTTCGAATATTTAGATCACCGATTGACATACGAGTTATCGCTGAATGATGTAATACGAGGTCAGCTTACTGATAGCGCCGAAAACACTATTTCGTAAAAGAGAAAAAAATGCTAATTTAAGATGTTGGTAGTTCACGGTCATCATTATTATGTTAATATTATTGTACTTCTATACTCAAATCGATTTTATAATAACTTTGATTCTTTAAATAATCCGACGAGTTATAAACCCGTAGGCGTTTTTATTGGCAGACACATAAAATACGTATTAAAAATAGCAAGAAAGGATTTAATATCGGGTGGGAGTTAACTGTCTTAGATTTGGTAATCAGGTGTTTGTCTTTCAATATAATTTTTAATTAAATTAATTTTAAAAGCAGCCTTCGCTTCTAGACAACTTTAGTCATAAATAAATAATGCGAGGTAATGTAATAATATAAAAAAAGAACCGAATATTCCAGTTAACTACTATACCACCACTGAGCTTGCCAATTTTGAATTAATTAAATCATCGGAACAGATAAAAATAATCTTTAATTTACACTATTATGAAAGAGAAAAATACTGTTTGTAACCAAAACCTTCATCGAAAATTGTATTTTAATTAAATTTGATAAAAAAAAACATGAAGATGCTAAATTTATTCACAATAATTCAATTCATCTTGACTCTTTTTTTGTGAACATCACAAATACAGCAAATGATTATGTCATCTTGAAGCGACATTTCAATATAATACATCGATTTAATTGGATTTGTCATCGGTTTTTAGCGATAGTTTTTTTCATAATATGGAAAAACTTCACAGTCTATGTCAACAGAGTTATTTGGGAATAAAATATTCCTGGGATCGGTATACATTTAAATTTAATTATAAAGCAAAATGTCATTCGATATTTCAATATCATTAAAATTACACTACATACTCTGTCCAGCGGTAAACGACTTTTATTTTTCAAACACAAACATAAAATATACATAAACATGCTATTAATATGCTGAAAAACTGTATAAAAATACATATTTTGCATAATAAATTTAGTAAATTACTTACGTAAGAAAACGAATTTGTTATAAAGATTAAAATTTTAATAATGTAATAGTATGGATATCGAAATCACCTGCTTTACTATACATACGTATAAAAAGACAATCTTTTGAAATGTATTTCGCAAAGTAACGAACGGCAAGTTTGCAGTTTTGTTTTCGTGTTATATACAAAAAAATCAATATTTAAACCAGTACCTTGATCGAGTAGTTTTTATTTAATTCAATTTTAGTGGCCATTTTTTTGTTCATATCAAGCTTTCTAACGATGGTCATCTGCTCAATCTGAATAAAGTTCAAAGTAAATAACTCGCACCTGACAGGCCATGGCAAAGAAAAAACTAGCCGCACACGTTGCTTGCGTAAAAAAAAACATTGTGCGCCCTCAAGGTATTTACATTAAAAAAAAACATTCAATGTCACAGCGGCGTAGTGTGCTACATTACGCCGTAGATACTTGTTCGCAGAGGGTGCTCGATTGTATATAGCGGGAGTCGAGGGTGTGTGCGTTAGGTGCTACGAACCGTAGAGCGATGGTTTTCAACGTGTGCTACGCCACACTCAATGATTACCTTACCGCACGATTGCGACCTTGATTACTCAAGTACACAGCACCTTCAAAATGTTTTTTTTTTATATTTGTTCTATTATATTACTCATCTATAATCAATAGATTTTCTTTTCAATTATTAAACTTTTCTAGTCGGCGTATTTTTTATTGCATTGTGAATTTGGTACTTAACGAACCCCGTTGTTTAATTAATTAAAAGAATAATAAAAACTGACTAAAATACTGAAGGCGGTCTATGAGGAAGTGATTAGATCATATTAATATTACTGGACTAACTGAATTAATTCAATTCTTTTTAACTTATATTGGCATCACTTCAGGCATTTTATTGTTGTTTCCAAAACGCATAAAGCTCTCCAATATTTGAAAAAATAGCATATTTTGTATTGTTTTTATTGTATCTTTAATGATTTCGTTGAAGGTAAATAAAGCACAATAAAAAGCCGAATGATATAAGCATCCGACGTTAACTGTCCAATAGATATATTTTTATTTCCTTATCGTTATCGATCTCAATTTGTTTAAACTAACACATCTATCTGTCATATGTATATTACATGTCCAATAAAAAACCTTGATGTCAAATAATATTAAAAAAATCTTATCAACACACCACGTGACATTTTAAGAACACATAAATAGTTTGGACGGCAAAAATAATTTGAATTATTACAGAATTAAGCATCTCTAGAAACACTGCCTTCTAGTACAGTGAACAGGTTATATAAAGAGAGGCAAAGAGAGGCAAAGGGGTGGCAAGGTCGCAGGCTTGTGTTGTGGACGCCAGGTCCCGCTGACCCGGTTCCCGCTTCGGCGCGCCCATCGATCGCCACATCCGGAGGGCGGGGGTGGCCGGCCCTAACCGCTAGTGACTATGTCTACTAGATTTTAAATGTGTATATTCTGTCCTGCGCGATTTTTCAATTGAATATATATATGGATGTGTCTTTTATGGGGTGTGGGGTTTCTTTTTAAAAAAACAACATTTGTAAAATTTTGCAAGATATCTGACTGAAGAAAAAACGGTGTAGATGCTTAAATAAGAATTTGTTTAACGATGAATGGTTGAATACTAATTTATTTTAAAGCAAGAAATATTGATTTAATTGGAAATGTTGAATACGCAAATTGGTTGAATGGGTTTGATTGACGTTCAGCCGTGATGATTCAATGGGAAATGATGATTCTTTTGTGTCAAAAATCAAAACAACATATAATCATCGAGATCGGGATTTGAGTACCCAATGACAGACAAAACGATTTAAAAGAATAGCCGATGATATGTGTAAAAATTTAGGAATTAACGAAATGATTATTCATCTCCTAGACATATTTTCTAAATAGCGGTACAACGGCGTGATTTAAAAATTCACTATGATGCATTGCAATATTTGATCGATCGCAAAGTTCAAAATTCAGTGATTCAATGTGTTCACATGATGACGTTTACTTCCTTGCAATCTAGAATCAGAATTAAAAACCGCAAATTACTTACTATTCAGCATAATTTTATCGTCCATTTGACCGATTGTATTTTTTTTATCACATAAATTACGCATCCCATAGTTTAACATAAAACGATTATACATTTCAACATAGCGTTATTTCACATGTCTGTATTTCAATCAGATGCCAAAATTACTAAGAAATTTAAATTTGTGTTAGAAAAGATATTTCAAGATGCTATTATTAAATTAATGTATAATTTAAGAAATAGATTCATACAAAATTCGTTAAACAGGATAATATCGTTTTCTATTATAGATTTTCAAATATAATCTTGCTAAAAGTGTCGATTTCGATCAGTGCTTCGCAACCTAGGTGTGTTGCGTCGCATTTGTCATTACAAAAAAAAAACAAATTATTTGTCTCTAATAATCTATCATACTCTGTCCAAGCAAATGTGTATTCTTAATCATGCGTATGTATCAAATAATAAGCATAACATAATGTTATTATGCGGATAGCCTTTTGACACATTTAATTTACATGTGGTGTGCCACTGTTTTTTTTTAAATTTTGGTTTGCCGTGTGTGAAATAAAGTTTCGTAGCACTTATATAAGACGCTCCAGAAATGACGGCGAACTTTCAAATCTTATATTAATATATAAGGGAAAATAAATTTCTCATACTAAAAAAAACTATTTCACCTAATTGAATTGATCGATTTATATATCATTAATTATAATACTGCTCCGTCAATGAAGCCAGAAGCGTCTTGTTGAATTAGCTCCGGAATTTAATAAAATATATGAAATTATAACGAAGAATCCCTCTCTCTTTTATCTCGCATTTCATATTAGAGGTTATACAGTCAGTCAACAGTTATCGCGAAAGTGTTTTCAGAATGTTATCAATGGACAAGATAACACGGAACCGTTGAGTACAATAATTTTACAGCATTCGTTATTGTATAGGAAATGTTTTATCACAGTATGAAAATATGTAGATAAAAATATTTCGGAAGCAAAAAAGTATCATATAGCGATTAATAAAATGGATTGAAAGAAACATTGATTTTTTAGCAATTCTTTACTGTCATAAAGAATAATCAGAAGAATAAAATGTAACCGATTTTTAGTAAATTTAATCTTACTTTTAAGACGTTCAGTGCATATTCAGAATTTTATTTATAAAAATAATACACACATTTTTATTTAATTTATTTTAATCAAATCTGAATAGCTCAATTTTTTATGCATAAGGAAAAATTATAAAGCAATTCTACGACACATAAGAAATGGAAAGAATATTCATTTCTGAAACGTACGGTTTTTGAGCTCAGAAAAAAACCTTCAAGTATGTTCCAATAATGGTAAATGATAAATATTTACTATTAGTATTTTTTGTCCCGTTTCTCAATTTAATAAACATTTAAAATTTACTGTTCTTTAGCATTACATATTAACATAATGATATGTGTTAATTAAGATTGCAACAAAATGGTTGATTTAAAATATCTAATAGATCATCTAACGTGAGTTGCATTATATATACGTGTGCCATATATTATTGCATTCAACACAGTGTATGGCCGTAATTCAATCAGCGTATTTATTGGAAGGTCTTGTCCTTCACAGTGGATTTATTTGTATGGGTAGAGTGATTGCACCAAGGGTCAAATAGGGGTGCAGTTGTAAACCTTATCCGCCGGAAACGAATAATGAACGACAAGAATCAAAGTTTATTAGATAGAGCTTTGAAAGAAAATACTTTATATGCGCTGTGTGTAAAAGCATTTAGAATCTAAGAATTGAGTTTTACTCGTATTGTACAGGACGCTTTTTTTTAATTTCCACAATAACAATTCAGCCGCTTCAGAAGCAGAGAACCTCATGTCGTTTAACTCAACTTTTCACCAGTCATCCATTTTACCTATTTTTGCCATTTTCTTTAAAGCGATGCATTGGTTTTTTGATTTATTTGTTAAATATAAAATAGTAATTTGTTTTAATGTGTTGTTCAAAAAGTTCAGTGGGAGCTATGAATAAGAAACTGATTTTAATACGCATTGAAATATCTTCGTATCCACTTTTCCTATTAATATGACTCTTTCACACATAACGCCACATATTATTTTGTTTCGAGTGGCCAGGGATGGCTAGCGTAAAGATGCAGAAAGTACACTACATACCCATTTAAATGTTTAATCAACAAGCGATATGCAAACATATTTATTTTACCAGTTAACTAATTTTCAATTTATACAATAAAAACAGTTCGTTTTACGAATATCTGACTTTAATTTTCGTGATATCGAAGTGTTTTGTGTCAAAAGAATCACAGGATGGCTTTCATGCACAAATAGGTGAATAATTTTCTGCACTCCCTAATATTCTCGTCATCAACCGCCATTGCTAGTAGCATTCATAACTCAAAACCGGCAAAAATCGAGAAATGTTTTGTTTATTCTAAGGTGCTGAGTTAAAAATCCAATGCTCAATTAAAGATAATTTATAATACGCAGCTTTCGCAAATGAATCCCCGCCATGTAATAATAGCAACAACAATATGTAAAAGGCGGTCACGCGATAGTGTGTTTGTTAGAAGAGTCGTTATCGGGCGCTGTCCGAAGCGAGATAACCGATAAATTATTAATCATTGAGCCGAGTAGGGTTGGCGTGCGTTACGTAGCCCGTAACAACCCCCTAAACCCAACACCATCAACCCAATCATCTTTCGATAACCACTGACTGACCTGAGCAGATGAACTACTTGTAAAAATTTACAAATAATAAATGGGACAAACACTAAAAGGCAGGAACACCGTGGAACTAGGGACCAGGTGCTCCGTGTCAATGCGGGTAAACTTAAGGATTGCATCTAATTATGCAGTCAACATTGTGCAATATGAGAGTTAGTCGCACAGTGTTCAATTGTACGCGTATCAAAGGCAGTGGCGGTCGGTGACAAGAGTATTAGGGAGTGCAGAAAAAAATATCAATGCAAGAAATCCACACTCCGTCCGTAAGTTAGTTATTTGGGTAATATTTTCTAGGGAGATCTCAGCACTGAATGAGTAAAACTTCTCCAAAGTTTTCCACATTGAAAGCGGACATTGCTTAAATATATGCATCATCTTATTCAGTAGCCACCACTGTAGTTTTTTTTTTTGTATAAAATAGATAACATACAATATATTATTTAAATATAAGAAGCGCATAATCCGCCTCAAAGAAATACAGGAAATAACAACTTTTACAAAATTTGAGGAAATACATATTATATTTACCCGAAAAAATAAATGAAGTATGAATATGAAATTCATTTAAAATGCAGTCTTTACATCAAACAACGAAAAGTCACAATTATTCTGAATAAATTCCATGAGAAATTCAAAAATGCAGTCTTTACATCAAACAACGAAAAGTTATTCTGAATTCCATGAGAAAAAATTAAGACTACATTATTAAAAAAACAAAGCCAAAAGACGACTTGTATCTCAATTTCATAAAATTCAGATTTACTCGTACAACGGTTTGTTTGCATTTAATCTTTCGAAGAAATTCTTCAAACAAAGTTACAGAAAATTTAGTTTTTTTTAAGTAATTCTTTTGTGAATTAAAGTTAACAAGACCGTTAGCAGAAAGTTTATTAGTATAAAGAAAAAAAAGGAAATTAAAGCCATAAGTTTGAATTAAAAATATATATAACAAGAGAATTAACTTCGGGAAGCTCTTTTTAAATAAACATTGTTTACATTCAATTAGTATGTTTTTTAAAAAGTCTATATTTTTAAACATAAAGCAAAAAAATACATCAAGATGAAATTCTAAATTAACGTTTAAATACCACATGAAATCTTTACTTAATCACTCCAATATAAATAATACAGATGTATTTTTAAAAATCTACAATATTCTTACACATTAATGTAAGTATGCTGAAATTTTATTAGATTCGGGGCACACACAGGGCTGTATGTGTTATACTTTATAAGGGCTTCATTAAATTATCATCATTCCATCAAGTATTTTAATATAAATAAACACAAATATTTTAATATATAATAAATAGTAATCTAGAAAAGAATCACATTGCTGAATTAAAAAAAATATTTTAATATAGCATACGACTTGCTTAGATATCAATAATCTAATAAAATTCAAGCATTGTTGGGTAAAAAAACAAAAATAAAATTATTTCATGTCGAAAAATGCCTCGTTTGAATAATCGATAATCTTTTTCAGATCACGCGCAAAATTTTATACGGTTACACGGTTGTATAGTATGAAATGATTGGAAACAGGGAGATCGAAAAATATTAAGTATCGCTAGAATAAAATATCGAGATAAATTTAAAAAAATAGTTTTTCTTATATATTTATAAGCACGATTAAACTTATGCAATTGTAAATAAAAAAGCAATATTGAATAAGATTCCCATTTCTTTTTAAAATCAGCATTTTTCATTTCAATATGGCAAAATAATATAATTTTGCTATAAGATATTTCTTGACGAATCATTCAAAATTTATTCGGTTTAATATGTCAGTGTTTTTAATTCAGCGTTCGTCGTATTTCCAATTATGTGTGTCTCAAGCGCTTAGTCTAAAAAACAAAAAAAAATATCCCGCAAAATTTCGGACGCCAAAATATATCACAATGCGCGACTTCAAATAATAAATTACCAACAAAGCTGTGCGAGCAAAGCTTTTGAGGAGAGTCAATGACAAAAAAGCTACTCCTCTCGAGGCCGTCGCGGGAGCTTTCGGGCCCCATGTGGCAACCACGCCACCCAAAAGGGCATAGCGGGAGCCGATCAAGCAGGGGGCAAACGAACAACACTATTTAACATAAATGTTACACAAATTTCAAAAGGATTGCGTCCATACCCAACGCTTAGTTAGGTAGGAATAGAAATAATTTTAAGAGCATCTTTATTATAATATCTTGTCTTGACAATTTAGTCAGTTTATCTGGCTTTGGATGTTCAACATTATTAGTAATAATTTATGATGTTGTACATCTTTTATACAGTACGATCTTAATTTTTTTCATATTTACAGTTCCATTCCATTAACACTATTAACATAAACACTTCAACACGCTTAAGTTGGGCGTTTAAAAATGCAACTACCACGTACGGTAGAGTTTTCGCAATCAATAATAAAGACATAGATTTTAGTAGTGAGCAATGTATTATGGAAGCAGCCACAACTCTTTTAATTCAATATAATATACAACTATAATTGATCAAATCACTATGGTCGAATGAATACATTTGCACGTAAGAAATAGCAAGCCTAAATCTCTATACACGATTGATAAGAAGAATTTTGCAACATTTTACGTGATGCTATAATAAAATAAGTCCAAATAAAACACAGAAGTAATAGAAACAGTGATGGAAGAAGGTATTTATTTTATTGCAATTATATTGTTCGCCAATAAATGCTTGAATTATTTTGAACATTATATAATGAGGTGTACAAAATTGATTTTGGTAAATTTTCAAGCCAAATTCGAACTAAAAAAAATTGCAAATTAACTTAGACATTTGAAGAATTGCGAATACTGAGAATCTGCAGGATTTGTATTCTTTTTTTCTTCTACCCTACCTCACTAAATGTTGTGCGAAACCAAGAGCAGGCATACAAATTGTCTTGTGTGCGGCCGAATCTAATGGCCATTTTGCAACGGCTGAGTGATCAAACCAAACTCTTTTTTGGCGCTGCGATACGCAAATGATCGTTTTTTTTTTTTGCAAATAAAACCGAGATGTGACGCCGAGCGCGACGCCCAGTGGACAAAGTGGCGAGCTCTGGAGCGGAAAGCCTGCGGTTCGATGCCCAGCATTATTTATCCCGATTCCGTTTACTGAAAAATATTAAAGAACATGTGGGCAATACCTGCAAATTTTAACTACGAGTCAATATCGATGGAGATTTACTAAGCGCAATGAGTTTGACATAAAAAAAACCCATTAAAATTAGATGCCTCCGATTTGTAAACGGAAGAATCATAGTCATGCACAGCGAAACTCACGTACCCAGAACCAAGTTGGAAAAAAAAATAGATCAGTGATGTACAACCTGCCTCAATCAATTTTAGATCAGTCCACTTCTACAACCTGCGACCCTAAATCACATTTCATACGGCCCGCAATAACAAATTTCATCCACTTCTTTTCTCCAGATTTTTTTCCGGACGATGGAAGAACAATGTAAAACGATAAAAAAAATATTTTTACACTAACTAAAACTATGGATAATTCCATCAGTTTAGTGTTTGCGTCCTCAAACATGGTTTATTCAAATGCCTATAGTTTATTTGAAATTTATGGATTTATAATAAAGCTGACTTACTGTAAAATAACTATCATGAAAGGCATGTATTATTTACTTTCGAATCATATTAAATTTTTTCTCAAATATCTACCAATCGTGAGTCTATGTGAAAGAAGCGAATGAGAAGTAGACAAATATCAAATTTTAAAAGAACTAGTTTTTGGACTTGTGCGGCTATACTCAAAACGTTGCACCTCTCGTCACCATTGCTCTATTATGAAAAATAAGGATTAAGCCGTATCCAACATTGGTATAAAGCTAGTAGTGACGAAAGCCATGGAATGATGTCACGATGGCAATAAGTTACACATTAAAATAAGAGAAACGACGTAGTAAAGTCACTACGCCAGCAAGCCGGTGCCGTCTCGGAATTTGACCGCGTGGTAAAAATTTTGCGACGCTTGAAAAGAATTAAAAAAAAAACAATATATTGATGGCAATGATCACAGTAATTTTTTAACAGTGCCAAGAAATCATAAATAAGAACTATATTTTGCTAAAGAATAGGTAAACATATTCTTAAGTCGACAAAATGCTATAATGTAAAATGTTTTCAAAAATCAGATTTTCGCAAAATTCTTTCTTGAAAGAAATGATTAATTGAGAACTCACTGCCGTTTGAACAAATTCATACATACTACCAAAATAGAATTGATTTATTACTTTCATGTCTTAATCTAAATTTAATACAGATGATCGACTGTCGATTCTATATTTGGAATACACTAATAGTAGCATTAAGTAAAAATTGGTTAAACTAAAAGAACAACGAATAATAATATCTAAGGTCGACATACGTCGAGTTTCCTGGCAGTTACAGTCGATAGTGAGTGTAATTTCTTAATTGAGTGTGAAAAGGAAAGATATAATAAAATCCTGAGAACTCATTTTTGGGTAACGTTTTAAAAATTTAACACCGCTTGTAAACAACTGAATTAGTCTACTTATCTAATATGCAAAAAAAAAAAAAAGACCAAAATATTGTAATAGTTTATTTTGGTATCAACCCGTTTTTCTAAATTGAAGGAAATTAGATTTAATATTTACAATCTCCACGATAAACTATGGTAAAACCGTTCTCATATTCAGTTCAAATGAATAATGTATTTATTTACTATTTGTTTCTGTGCCTCCTTATCAATTTAAAAAAAAAAAAGTTGAACGCGGGTATCAAGCTAATGGCTGTCGATATAATCAATTTAGAGGTCAAGGTCGTCACACTCTTGACCTTCAACGCTATTACCAAACAAACAATGTGAAACTTATTTTCACCGTTAAGTGATTTTGCGCCAATTTAGTCATATAAATTTATTCTACCAGTGAGGAAAACATTTTTCCGACGAAAATTTACTAATCATCGAAAGACAGCATAATAATATTTGACCATTACTTAAAACCTGCCATTTTATACTTACTTGGTAATTTAAAACAACCAAATTATGCCATTAGTTCATTGGGGTCAGCCATGTGAATAAAGTAAGACAGTCACTTTGAGGGTTATTATTTTCTAAGCATAACATAATTTCTCAACATGGAATTACGATCACTAAATCGATTTCTAAATACTTCACTCGGGTAGCTAGACAAACCGAAGAACTATAGTAATCATTTTAATCAAGTATTCATGAAATTGGAAGGAAAGTGAGAAATTATGAAAACTTCACACACATTTTATATGAATAGACAATACGAGAAAATGACATGTGTGTGCCTTGTGTACATAAAGTGATTAAAAACCCGATTATTACATTACAATATTCCGATAAGGTGGAAAATCATTAACTCTTTTTATTAACACGAAATACTGCTTGATATTAGCATTAATAATTCAAATACTGTTTCCATAAAAATCGCACAAATTTGAATAAATCGTTACAAAGTGTTTTTCAGTTTTAATATCACGTTAATCCATTTTTTTTTATAATACAAAAAATCAAACGCAGTTTAAGAAAACAGATATATATATATTTTCTGTTAACAACATCCGCACTGGTTATAGAATAAATTTAAAATGTGACTGACTTCAATTTGCGGAAACAATTAAAATTAATTACGTCCACGTAAGACATAATTAAAAAATTCGCAAATAAATTAATGCTTATAAGCAACGCGTTCTCGACAGTTCATGGCTGATTTTCAGACTAAAAACATGTTTTTCAAGTATTCATACTGAACGCGAGAAACTGAAACAGTCAAAATAAAGCACTAAATTGTCTAGTCTAAATTGTTGTTTCGTGGCATGGGATAATGAATTAACCGATCGCTTAAAAATCATAAGGACGCCAATTTAAAAAAAATATTTGCAAGAAACTTTAACTTTGCACTGCTGAAAGTAGATTTTAATGTTAGAAGAAACCATCGTTATTATTAAGTATTTCTTTATCTTTCAACTATTTTTCACACATTATTTAATAAGAAGAATATATAAACACAAGGAAAGTAGCATTGGCTTAAAAGGATGCTTATTTCTAGGATGCTCAACCAATAGATATTTTCAAGCTCGCATTTACATAGGTGTATTTTCAAAATTAAGTAACACAAATTCTTTGATAGAGTAACAATAAAAAAATGTTGGATGTTTGTGGTTTTTTCTTGAAAAATAAATCAAATTCATGAATAATTATGGGTTTTTTTTAATTCAATTTTTTCAGTGGTTTATGAGCGTAAAAATCAGATTATAAAATAACATGTCTGCTTTATTACCAACTAATGGTGAATGTAAAGCAGTAAGTTCACTGTTCCATTAGCTATGCGTTTACTTCCAACTGCCATTTAAAATGATATATTTATCGAAGCTTAATTTAAGTGCGATGCGTTAAAAAGTCGTATAAATCTACGCGTTTGACACTCAGTCAATAAAGACTTCATAATATGTTGGTTGGAAATAAAACATTTTGTTTAAATGCAACTTAATTGATCGAAAAAGATAGCCGATGAAAAACAACACTTTTCAACTATGTATAATATAATGAAGGCAGAGATTCTACGTACAGTTGAAAATACATTTACAAAGCATCTTAATTTATTAATTCAATAATGGATCGTATTGATATAATTGACAAGTATTGATGACTTCATGGCAGCAAACAACTAAAAGCCACAATATTTTTAGCGCTAGAATTTCAAGAAAAACAATCCATCTGAGTTAAGCTAACTGGTGCTAACTTCCCGCACCAGAATGCTCCGCACTTTGGCCAATTTATTGGCAGCACAAAAAAAACAAGTTTTAGTCCAACACCTAGCCGTGGCGCCAAATTAACACCTGTGTTTTTTTTAATGCTGTTAAGCTAAGCGTAAGCGTGGTGAAAAAATGCATAAGAAAAAATCGAATGAGAAATAAGTGAAAAGATTTACGGTGAAAAAGATAAGTTATTGATACTGCTCACGTTTATCATTATTATTAAGGATACTTTCAAAAGGATGTAAGTACAAGAATTATGTCTTCTTTGAACACGACGATTTAAATCATAGTATCATACATAGAGAAGCTTAACGTAGATCTCTTAAGATTTGGCAAAAAAAAGTGTATACCAAATGAACAAATTTATGAACTGATTACTTAAATAGATTGGTTCAAATAGAAAATAATTATACTTTCCATGAATTTGACAGTAACTTAGTGGAAGTTCATTTGAATATAAATGTTTAAAAAAACTTTGATTACCCCATGTATTGTGTACCATTATTGGCACGTTGGTGGTTGGTACGGTATTGTGCGAAACACGTGTCACAATTGGTAACACAAAACGTGGAATAATCAAAGTTATTTTAAATTTCATAAGAAAATAATTAGCTTTAAGCTCCGTAAGCATTTCAAGACTTACGATAGCTTTTATTCCGATAAAATGGTGATAATAAACTAGGCATGTCAATAAAATGTATGTGCTATTTTTGTCATTAAGGTACATTTTGCTTTGCCAAAATAACATGACTTACAACAATGTTATTCTAAGATTGCCATTTGACTAGTGGTAAAAAGCTATAACCGTTTGCTGCAATCGTTCAATCTGACGTCATACAGAAATTCTTACTAACCCAGTGAAATGACTGAAACAGATTTTTTCATACAGAATTACCTCACCACATTACTAAGCAAGCATTGTAACGTCTACATTAATTCACAGACTTAAAATTCCGTCTGGACCCAACTTTTGTTAAGTGCTTGCTTATTTTTACAGTAAAGTTTTTTTATCCTCTAAAATATTTCTTAATGAATTAGATATTTATATGATAAAAATCAAATGTTATTTGGGTATTGACGTTAACATATGTACATTAACATGTTGGTATGTTATTGCAACAAATGTCCAGGGTGCAATTACTTTTTTTTGGTTGCTTTGCAGCGTCCCGCCTAGCCAAGAGTCAGCATATGTGATGGCGGGTCTGGGTTCAAATCACAACAAGATCACTATTACATTTAATACATCGATTCGCATGCGGAATAATGGTGCAAGTCCACATTTTGAGTTCTTTCGATTAACTATGACAATGTCCTAAATGTTAATTTATCGAATGTATTATTGACACAGTTGTTAAAAAAATATCTGGTACTAGAGGGACAGATGTTTCATTGTTAATTTCTATCATTTTCAGCGGTGGGTTTAGAAAAACAATTAATTTCTTAAGAATAATTATTCAACGGTTTTAGTCTTGCGTGGTTGTTCTGCCGGCGAAGCGGTATGTGAAATAAATACGAAAAAATGTATTTCAGTTTATTATATTAAAATGCCTATCCATCAAGAATCGACTTATTCCGATATCGACAAAATTCATACCGTCTTTTCCATTCCAATATTGTATATCTGCAAAATCTAATTTTTTCGAGGAACCATAAAAACATAGTCGTATCAAATTCCCATGACTTTCGTTGCTAACGACACGGCTTTCGCCTTTTGGTATCTTCGGACATTTCAAGTGCAAGAATGAACTTGAACTGACGAACTGTTCAACAAACGACTCAAGTTCGATATTGAAGTTCCATCAAGCACCTCAAGTCGAAATATAAAATTATAGGATAGGAAAATATATCCAAACAAAAAAAATATATAAAACTAACCGAAAACGCATATATTTTTCGCATGTAAACAATTTTACAGTGAGATGTCAGCTCTTCTCGAGTCGGTCTTGACTTATAATAAATCTTATTGAGTTTATCTCATACGATTTTCCAATTTCAGCGCATTTGGCGCATTGACATACTGTAGTGCCAAATATATTATTTTAAATGGCTACAAATTGGATGTCCTGCCACCAAATAGTTTATTACCGCAGCCATCCTAGATTTTAAATTGCTGTCGTGTAACCAGTGGTAAATAATGATACAAAACTATAAGATGGCCGACATACGCATTATATGTTAGTTACTTATTAAACTAAATCTACAATACATACATGTTCCAACATTAAGTATGTACTCCAGTAACAATATATAAAAATAGCATAGTATTTGATACACACATCCCGATATGGAAGATTAGTGTTCAACTGTTAACAGATTTTTTTTTTTTTAATTTCGCTAAACACTGAAAATATGTACGTGTACGTTTCGCGTATTGAATATTTTTTAGGCATTTTATCTCACCTTGAACCGTAACTGTGCGTACTTCGATTTGAAATTTTTACATCATTTTCATTGCCAGCGTGCAAAAAAAAATATATCTTTTATTGCGTCACGAACACAAGGAAATATTTTTATTGTTGACTGGGCAAAAGAGCGCTGTGCGAGAAGCGGCAATAAAAAATACTCTTACATAATGGTTTATCAATTTCGACTCTTTTATCAGTTAACAATAAAATCTATTTTTCGGATAAGATACCAACGACGAAAAAAACAATCTAATAAATGTATAATGTAACTGATATGAAGAACTCAAGTGTTTTGTCAGGACGGAAAGGAAATGTGGATGAATCTGTATTAATCAGATGTAATAAATTAAGTACAGTAAAAAAAATGTCAGCTATCTTTCAGTTGATAGTGCTCACGATTGGGCGCAACTTAACATATTACCAACAATTGACAGTTAAAACCATAAAGTTATCATTCGAAAGAACTACTCTTGATGGCAGCTGTATTGTTTTATCCAGGGCTGTGGAGTCGGAGTCGGAGTCGTGGAGTCGGAGCTTTTTGACGGAGTCGGAGTCGTCGCAGGGTTTTGGCTGGAGCCGTACTCGGAGTTGGAAATTTTAAAAAGTTTGACCTTTTTATTTTTGCATTTAATATGTCAAATTTGATTAGACCGACTCCACAGCCCTGGTTTTATCTGACCGGCTGACAAGTCTCGACAGTTTAACGACAGTTGCCAAAATTGTCAGATTATTTTAACTTCTACATTATATTAATGTTTTATATTTGAAAGTAATTGCTAAATAAATAATGTGTACATTTAAAAAAAAAGTAGAAACAATCCAACCTTAAAAATAACTTTAAAGTTACATTGCAGAAAAAGTTGGTAAACTCTGCAATATACTATATCAATTTAAAAGTGAAATCTTTTTCATATCGGTAATCGATAGGCAAGGCTTAAGGAAGTTATATTGACGGAATATATTATACAAAAAAACTACCGTTTGACAGACAGGCAACGTTTCTGAACAGTGACATTTTGATGATGATGTCAAAGATGGTTAAAAAAAACTAATTGCAATTCGCGTAATGTCTTAGTTTTCAAGGAAAGAGAAGCATTATGTGTAGTAAATACAACAGCCGTTTCCCGAATTCTTTTACAAAGCAGACGTTATTTTGTCACCAAGATTTGAATCGAATGTGCAACATATTATGTAAATTCGATAATCTGTTGACTGAACAATGGCGCGGGCATTATTGTCTTCGCGTTCATTCAATAATCACGCATATTATTATACAATGCTAGCGGCAAAGTGTTACGAAATATTATGTAAAATCACACCTTCAAAAAATGCATAGCCATAACCTTTCCAAGCGTGTGGAAACGTTAATTACTATCTATCAGCAACGCGGGCGTCCTTGAAAATTTTTCATTATGTCTGAAAAATATGCAGAAAAAAAATAATGTCACCGCATGCAGCTGTGGCAGTATTGACCTCTGGATACGATGCGCTAATGGAAAGAATAAACTGTCATCTCGCCTGCCTTGCTAATGGAGAGGAATTTCGCTTTTCATGTTCCAAGATGACACAGTTTATGTTTTCAATTTGCGGCCCGCGTACTTTTCGACGAGCCGTTCAATATTTCAAAAATATTTATTTTTTACCATGTCCGCTCCCAATTTGGACTCCGCACGGAGTTTATCTCAACATGTTTTTTCAGCGAGAATTGCTTGTAACACAGTTGCTCAGCCTCTCTTTTTCTAAGAGAGTAGGGATTGAAAGGAAAGTGGACTAAGACAGGACGAGTGGTTAGGTTATCGCTTTCGCTACGCGCTAGGGTGGGAAAGGTTTTAACACTAACGCCAATTGCCTTGGAGCATCGATTAAAAAAATCTGCTCGTACCGGGACTCGAACCTGAGCGGTCCGTCACGGAAGCCAACGACGTTGACCACTGCACCACAGACCGGGCAATAAGAGCAAAGGCTAAATGATTACTGAAAAATAATAAAGTATTCCCCAGTATATGGCTTTTCCTGCTTTGTTTGAATTAAGTTGAAATCGAGTAAATATATCGACTTCAAAAATTGCATTTGCAATGGAAATGACCATCACAACAACCGCATCAATTAATTTATAAACTGTTTTTGTTAGTTGCATTAAAATCTCATTTGAAATATTGTGGTCTCACATGTATTGATTTCCATATGACGTTATTTACCTATTCGTAGTCGTCTAAGTCGTAGTCTAAGAAAAGATTGGTAACCTCTATGATATCTATTAACTGTTTTTTAGTAATAATATTCAAATCATGAATAATAAAATATTATCCAACAAGTCCATTCAAGTCAATTGAAAAGCGTGAGTTGTTTTGTAAAATATACAGTATTTCTGATAGACTGTGTACACTGTACATCATTTAGGAAAAAGATGTATTATCAACGACGCCGAAAAGTTGGATGTATTCACTAGTATCTAACACTGTTGCCGAATCACCATTGGTAAACTCTGAAACTAATACGCTGATCGGGTTGATAGTAAGTATACGAGCAAAACGTCGGTGAGAATTACGAGTATGTAAATCATATGAGCGAATATTCGCAGAGCTTGTTAACAGTGTGATACTGGCAGATATTTTATTTTTGGCCGAACGACTCGTGGCATTAAAATTCTATCCAAAACTGGTTTGAAAACAACGAAAAAAAATACGAATGCATTTTTTATTACGTAAATATTTGTGTAATTAAATTTAACAGCTTATGCATTAGTACGCATTTCAATTAACGGAATTTGTTCTGAAAATAATCTCGTGATAGTTCAAGTCTCATAACAGTTATTACAGCTAAAATTGACATAAAAAGATTGATTTAAAAATATATATTTTTCGCAATATTTCTCAATGATAGTGCACTTTTACCATACCAATTGCGCATATAAATTTATCTTTCAATAAAATGTGATAATCGAAACCTTTCCTTATACTATTTGAAGATGTGGCAGATGATTTCAAGTTGGAAGACTAAAAGCTTTAACATAGGCTGTGCTAACTGAATCCACGCCTGCAGACAAATATATAAAGATATTTATACAAATTTCAGTACCGATTTTTAGCATAACTTAAACAGTGACACATCTCTTATAAATGATATTGCAATTATAAATAATATTTACGATCAAGGATATGGCTGAATTTCTTAATAAATGTTTTATAGAATTGCGACTGGTTTCGTGAGTAAGAAACGTAAAAAGAAACAATTTATTTTTTAGATGTATTTACGCGATAAAGACTTATTTTATTTTCAACCGAACATTTAACAATATGTAACCACTTTTCGTGAACGAATAACATTCAAAATTCCTAGCGAAGTGTTTCTTGCCATTGTAAAAAAAAATAATATAAATTCCAAGCGTTCTAGTTGGTGAGGAACGTCTAGAGATGAATCGATAAATTTTCAGATTTCCTTTAAGAAACACTGGTAAGGACAATGGCTGATATGGACGACGATACATTTACGAATGATAAATACCGTGGACCTAAGTATGATGTCAGAAATGTTGATTGATGAATTCAGTAGGCCAGCACACTTCTCACCGGCCGTGATTGCACCACAGCGGGACAGGAGTCTACGAGACTGTGTGGGACACAATGTGCGATGATCAGATCATAATAATAATGTATGTGATGTGAGCTGCGAGCTGCGAGCCAGCGTCGCTCCGTGGATGCGTCTCATAAATATTAATCAGTCGGGAGTCACAGATCAGCGACAAACTCTGCTCGAGGCGAAGGAACAAGGAAAGGAGATGCGCGGTAACGCCAAATTACAATACAATATTGTCTTGGTGGTACAATACAATGATAGTTTCGTATCGTAACAAAACATTTAATTTATATATTGTAAAATGAAAAGGACAATGCATAGCATGACAGCTGGCGACGTATAAAAAATGTAAACAAAACAAAAAATACACAAAGTTTATTGCTGAATATGTCCACATCTCTAAGCAAATCACTGATTAGCCGAACAGTCCGTATTACTGGCAACTCATATGACCGACGTAAAGATAAAATTTAGAGAAGAAAATTATAGCAAATCCTTGAACATGTATGTGTTACAGTGAAACTATATTCTCAGTGTATCAAGTAATAGATTTGTATGACAACATGATTTCACTGGTCACGATCATTGATATTATTGGCCCAAGTCGATGATTTGCCGGCCTAAAATTTTGGTTTGCTTCAATGAAACAAAATCATCAAGTAGTCCCTTTCATAAAAAGAGAACCAAAGAAAAACACAGACAAACATTGGGCTGAAGATAGGGTGGTCAAATTTAATTTCAATGACAGCTTGGAGAAGAATATATTTTCACTGAGAATACAGTTTCACTGTAACATGAATTACTTAAAACACTTTCATTCGTAAAATATTACGATACTATATTGATTAGGAAACTATTCGTGCTTAAACTGAAATTATATTTGCAACTAAAAATATAACTGTTGATAAATGAAAATCAGTGTTTCTAATATTCGAAGCTTTCGATTATTATTTGAAGTACATTCATTTGTTCGTAGACAAACGGGCACCTATAGACAATAACTTGATGATTTATAGCGAGATATTCGATATAATAAATATAATATATGATACTACGGATTAATTTTCTGGAGACAGTTGAATGAATTAATAAATTTTAATTTTCAAATTAATTTTTGTTTTTCACTCAACTTGTGAACCCAATCGGTTTACTGACCTTAAAACAACAATAAATTGTTTGTGTAGTTTTACCATTGAATTTATATAAACATCCAATGTTTATTTGTAGGATTCCGTTATTCATTATATTGAAAAATATTCACACAGATTTGTTCATGTAATCATTCCGCACAATGATATAAGTAGAAAACAAACGGCAGCATAACACACTTAAATATCCAGAAATTATAAACAAAAATACAAACATTCTGATAGTTTTATCTTTTTAGATCTTTGATGTCAGAAGTGAGAATCTTTTCTGCAATTTATTTTTTATCTTATATGACCGCATCATTAAAATTTAGTTCATAAAAGAATTTATTCATTGGGCCTAAAGGGTTGCAGATTCTCGACTTCCGATTGAAACTTTAACCTTTTTTCTACCCAGCAACCAAATACGATTTGTCATCGTGATACCATTAAAATATTACTATTTAAACAGTGATAATATGAAAATAGAATACAATGTCCATTTATTTTTCGAATATTGGGTGAAATATGGTGAAAATATATACGAGTTAAGAATTGAACAATAAATAATGTATGACAACTAAATACATACAGTGCATTCATAACGACAAAAAAAAATGTATAAAAACGTCAAACAAACTGGTGAGTATTGTTAATTTGTGGGAAGTAAACAAGAATGATTATGGTTTTATGACTTAAGGAATATCTCATCGGAAGATGAATTCTACATATTTTGACAATGATAAAATGTAAATAAAACGTGGAATATATAGACAGGTGTATTTTTAGTAAAGCTCAACGATATATAATGATTTGAAAATTCCTTTTTTGAATCTTTTGGTTTCCGCTTAACGTTTTCGGCACCCTGTGAAGAGTGCGTTTAAATGATTAACATTAACATGACATACTAAAATATTCGACAGGAAACAACAGTTATGCGACAGCTGAATGAAAATGCATCAGCGTAGCGTAGTGGTTGTGCAACGCATTTAATGCATTACCTATCCGATAGAGGGCTCATTTTGAATTCAAATAAATATGTAGTGGAAATAAATAAGCTGGCATATTTGGCAAGCGTCGGCCACAATAACAGTGAATAAAATTATTGAAAATGACGCGCGCGATTCGCCAATAGATATCGTTTGCATATTTCATTTAAATGTCAATAGTTTTCGACTTGCTTCACGCGACTCCGACGGCTTTTCCGCAAGGCCGCCTCAATTATAACCAAACAAAGGCGTTTATGTAGCGGAATTTATCGAAAGAAAAACATATGGCAGGATCCGACTAGGGAAATGTCACAAAAACTGACGAACACTACCTCAATTATATTAAAACACTCTTTATTGCAAGGCACGAACACCTTAATTTAATTTTCTTTGTGATCATGATATAAATCGAATAAAGATGCTATATAAATCATGTTAAGAAACCGTCTTAAAATTGTGTTGCCAATACACGGCCAATTTATCAAAACCAATAATAAACAAGGACACATAAATAAACATAATATTATCATTAAGTGATTTTTTTTCTTTTTACAAAATCACACGGCCTTCGGACCATAGCACACTTACAAAGATAACTCATTTTCAGTAATTTAAGTTTTTTTCCGAGGCTGACACGAAGAAATTAATGTATTTAAATACTGTGTAATATTTTCTTTATATCAGCGAACTATCAGTTCAGAATCAGTCTTCAATTTAATTTTCTTAAGCCTATGATGATATATTATACTTCAAACAGGGGTAGAAAACATTCCTACATGCCATGTTCGAGGCTCTTTACTAATTCAAATAATTTTTATCATTTACTTCGAAATAAATTTTAAGCACTTATAATCAGGGCTGTGGAGTCGGTAAAAAAAAGTCCGACTCCGACTCCGACTCCAGCATTTACCAAAACCACGACTCCGACTCCGACTAAAAAAAGTTAATATCGTCATTTTTTTTCACTAGTTTTCCTATTTATGTATTTTCAATTAAATATCAACCCAATCAATGCGGCCAAAAGCCAAATTTGACATATAAAATGCAAAAATAAAAAGTTCAAACTCAAAAAAATCCGACTCCGAGTACGACTCCGGCCAAAACGCCCCGACGACTCTGACTCCGGCCAAAAAGCCCCGACTCCACGAATCCCACGCCACAGCCCTGCTTATAATCATGAAAAAAATTAGGTACATTAAATGATTTTTTCAGTGCATCCTTTTAATATTACAAATAAATAAACGAATCACGAAAGGGTCCCCCAACTTTCAACAATACATTTTGGCTGAAGAAATATCACCGATGAATAATATCTAACATATTTCAGAAGTCATATTTGATAATTATGTAAATTGTAAAGAAAAAAGATACAAATTAACTTTGAGCATAAAAAAATCAATTACAACAAATTGAACAATAAATAATGTATGACAACTAGATACCTACAGTGCATTCATATCGACAAAAAAAAATTATAAAAACGTCAAACAAACTGGTGAGTATTGTTAATTTGTGGGAAGTAAACAAGAATGATTATGGTTTTATGACTTTTTTTAAAAGTTGATATGGCGTCATAAAATACAACATTATAAGTTATACGGCCAGTGGCGCAATGCACAACGATGTCATCATAGTCATCGCACAGTTGAGATGACCGATGAGATTCAATTATCGAGTCGGCCACATTATAAACTAACCATAAAAAATGGCGATGTTTTTTTATCAAGATTAGCAAAACACTAAAAAAATCTTGGTTCCAGTTGTCACGTTTCGTTAGGTTAATTAATTATATTGTTTTCAATCGATATGTATTTAAACATGAGAATATTTGTGACTATTTCAGGATTTTAAAATTCGGTAAAAAAGTCTCTCCAAAAATTCAAATTTGAATCGTTTAAATTAACTACTTTTCTGTAGATTATGTCGCGACCCGGGTATCGCCTCATAGAAAAGTCGAAAGCCTAATTTTATCTCAAAAAATTATTAAAGCTAGATAAGATTCTAAAATTTTAACAATTCTCAGAAGTGCTTTCATTATATTTTTTAAGGTTAAGATGTTTACTCGAATTGTGTACTTACATAACAACTTTTTAATTATAACAACAATATAAAAATGTTTTTTTATTGAATTTTGATTGAAAACCTGTTTGAAATTAAAATTGTGAAAAGAGTGTCAGACGATAACGGAAAATTTTAACGTAATTTTTGCGTTTAACTTACTAGCCAATTTTTATTTACTGAATTTACATTTGTAAAAATAAAATGATTAGAAAACAGTTTTAAAAATGAACAATTTACCGAAGACATGCGAATTACGTGAGCCGGTTTGTGAGAGTCGCTCAAGGTCAAAACACAATCAGCTATCGCACAAATGAAATGAATATCACAGAAATGTAGTAGTAAACCTGGATAAAACACTTAAATCGGAAATGAGAATGTGCAAGTAAAACGTTTACGGTATTGAATTAAACGTACAGATAATAAGCCGTATCGATATGAAAATTGTATGCCATATGCATATTAAGTCATTGTTATCAAATCAAATGTATTACCATTTATATAACAAATGAATGATTAAACAATAAACTTAATTGATCCAGAAGACATGTACCTTAAATCAATACGAAAATTTTATGCCATTTGTGTAACAAATGAATGATAAAAAAAAATAATTTCATTGATCCAGAAGATATATACACATTTCGAGTAAATTTAAGATGTACAAATATTACAAATAGATATTGTGTAATTTAATACAAAAATGTACTTCGAAGCGACGGTTAAAAATTATTGTAAAAGGGATACTACAAGCACAAGACATCCAAAAATAATTCATTCACAAAAAATTCTATTCCGGGCCATATTTTTTTTTAATAAATATAGACGCGCTAACATCATGCACAGCTATTCTGAGTGATACTCATTGTGTGGCAGTGTTATTTTTAATATCGACAAAAAAGTGGAGATGAATCCCATGACAATCAAAAACAAGCAGTAGTATTTAATGTACGTTGGTATCTATCGATTATCTAATATTGAAACATGAGAAAACGATACTATATTTTAAACAATTACAATTAACATGGACTATAAAATTGTTGTTTTGATTTAATAATAATTTTAACTAATACAAATCAGATCAAAAAACCTTCATTCTGTGTAATATTAATAATTGTATGCTGCAAGGCACGTACACTATCTCAGAACAATTTTAAAATATCTCCTAGGCGAGGTAAAGCTGCATGGATTACATGGCATGTAATACGCCGTTACATGTAATTAAAAAATGTATCTACTGGAAAGGAAGTGTATCTAAATTATGGTTGCTCCGTTAAGTAAATTGGCTGAATACCGATCACAAACTAAACCCATCAATTAATCATGTCTAATTGATTTACAATAGCTAGTTAATATTTTTTATCGTTTTTACATTTTGATAACAACGCAATTTTTGGATTTTTTGACAACAAAAACACGTCGGGCTATACCAACCTATATAATATTTACAGGTTACCAGACTATAAAATATTTTTCGGTTCTTGGTTATATTTTTAAGTCCGAAAAATAAAAAATGCGTATCTTTTTTATTTAAGCGTCTAATATGATATACCTCGACTCGAGCTTTGATTAATCAAATAAGTCACCTGCGATGGTGGGTAGCTTATTAAATAATTACCACACGGAACGAAAAGCTTTCAGTCCAATTTATCATTTACGTATAGCATCCCTGACCTTTGTGGACGCAGAGAGAGACAATAAGGGACGGATAATAACCCGTAACTCACAACCCCTGCTTGAAAAGTGTCTTGCGCACCCCTTTCTCTGGGTTGTTATCAGCAGTGCGGAGTTCGGAGCTCGAGTTCACGGACAAGTCGATCATTAGTAAAGGGGGTGAAAATAATCTTTTTGTCAGTGCTACAATAGTGAGAAGAAAAAGAAACCATAATGATAATAATTAGATATCATAGACAATTATTTTTCCATTACAGGTTGGTATATATTTCGTGACGATTGACAACGAGTGTAAGTATGATAGATACCTAGAGAAAAAATACTCAATTAACAATATTTTTAGTATAGTTTTACGAAGTAAAAGGTTTAAAAATATTTTGTATTTTTTACCATATACAACTAAAAATTGTAAGCTTTTACAAATTCTGTTTTAAGATAAACGGATGATAGATAAAAAAAACCCGTGTCTTGTTGATTACAGTGCGTATTTCGATTGAAATGAATTTTGATGCTTGGAAATGTCAGAGGTTTCCCTTTCCGTTCCAGATGCGGTGATTCGGCATTTTTGCTGATAAATACCGCTCGTATATATCTTTGTTTGAATCAATCCAACGTCATTTACATTCGGTATTAGGTCAGTTATCATGACACAGCTGCGGACGTCCAAAGGTATTTATCAAAATCCAGTAAAATGACATTAGATTATGAAAATAACAACTGGCTCGAAGCAGAAAAAATCTGGACACTGCGATAATTAAAAAGATTTATCAACATTATGCAGCCAGTGCTTCCCGGCCTGGGGGCCGCACAAAACATGTTTTTTGTTCATGGATATTCGGATTTTGGAAGCGGTTGCATAAAGAAGCACTGATTTAAGCGATACATCCAGATATGTGAAGCTTCAAAGTTTGACAAGCGATATAATAAGAATCGTATGCGTTAAGTAAGCTAAACACTCTATTTAACATGGGAAACAAATACATAATATTGAGCATATATACAATTATAATAGATATTAAATAAAACCACGATTAAAAATATCCTAAATATGTACAGCTGGATAGCAAATATCTAATGTTTAAAATATACTCGGGGGCCCGACAGTAGCATTCCACTACCGTTTGGTCTATAACCGACATTGTCGCGTATCGCGTAGTTATTAAATTAAATTATTACATGTTTTGTGCCCGCAAATATTTAGAAACACCGTGCGAGAGAAGAGTGGGCATATTTCCAGCACGTGGTGTGGGGAAAACAAAACGACGCCCGGAAAGAGTTAGCGGCGAAGCCTTTATTTTTCACTACTACCTGCCGGCCGCACTCAACTACCTGAGCGCGAAAGAAGAGGAACCGGTTTCTTAAAGCGACAGAGATTAACTCGTCCTCAGGATTGTTGTAAAAGATCGTACGTGCACATCGACACTGGCAAGCTTTTTGCAACATCGAAAGAGTATTTTTTTTTAAATTACGCCCGTTTTCAATCAAACACAAAGTCGGCATTTAAGCATTGACTATTTTTAATTAATCAAGATAGAATACTGCCATTATAAATTCAATAAAGGCTAATGAATAACAGCGGTATAAATATCAACTGTGATTTAAAGCCAAATTATTATTTTTTTAATTTGAAATAATCATAAATATGTATTTACTAGGTTCAGTGTAAAAGTTTTATAAACTCAGAATATCCGTGTTTGCCGTGGTTCTAGCTAATTCTTTCGATGGTAACATTGTGGAGTTCATTTTAATATAATATTTAAAATAACCGTGCGATAGTACATCTGATGATGCTTCTGAAAGACGTGAAACGCGTGTCATTATTATAGTCACACAATACGTGGAATTGTATATCATAGGGGTAGCTAATTATGATACTTAAATATCTCTTCAGCTATCATTTAAAATGATCAATACAATAAAACATTTTAAAAAATCTAAAAACAAATACCTTACTTAGTTGACAATTGTCTTTATATTATATAAATAAATTAGGATATTTTCTTTTAGGCAGTATCCGGTAATTAAAAACCACCACCGGAAATTGACAGACAATGGTAAGTCACCGTAAAAGCTGCAGGGTCTGGTCTAAATATATTTTTCCTAAAACTGAATGATATTTATAACATGTTTAATATTAAGATACAAAATTGATTTTAATTTACCGTGACTTTGCTATTTCGACACTCAGTGTCTGGCAAAAAATATAGCTGTAAAAGATAGTAGATTCAATTCACCGAGGTTTTATGCCTATTTTTTATAACATTATATTGCAATCACTTATGAAGACCTAAATATTGTGCTATACATCTTGCACACATGTTAACTAACTGGTTTTGAAAAAAAAACTCATTTAAAAATACAATGTACCACGTAAAGTTAATAAGATAATCAGATTAATATGTATGAGGGTTATCAACGTGCTTGGGCTTTATTATACAGTCGTGGTTGCGGATTCGTGAGTTCGAATCCCTGAAGCGAACACTTGATTGATTTTTCAGCAGATTTATGGATTTTTAATCAAAATACAAAAATTGTTCCATCAACGCAATCCTGAACACCACAATTCTTATGATGTCACCTTTTTTAAAAGAGGTTAAGCGACTGAATAAGAACCAGTTATTGCTAATCAAATTCTCAAACAAAGCTCTATGCGTGACATGCATATTCAGAGCGGGTATGCTTATCAACTATCAATTATATCATCTCATCAATATAAAGTATATAAAGGCAAAAAGCAGCAATAAAATAATTATTACGATACTCTATCCGTCATTCGAATAAGCTAAATTAAAGATACGAAATGCACGTTTCGAAGTAATTAAAGTGCAACACTCTCCTACTGCTTTGCCCGAGGGAGCATATTATTTTTTTGAATGATAACTTTCATTAAAATAATTACGTGTAAAATCCGGAAAACAGTCATAAATTAATAATCGCATAGCAGACCTATTATCTGGTATGCTTTATCAAGCGAAGAATTCGCGATAAACTCTCCATACTGCGAGATAAACTAACACAGTTGGCTCTTTAAAACGATCACAAATACATACCTAAACACTTTCGCTAGAATAAAATGAATATTTTTATTATGAATTTAAACAGATTATAATTTAAAAGCAGTTTGAATTATAAAAATAAGCTTTCATACTCGTAAACAGGGCTGTGGAGTCGGAGTCGGAGTCGGCGCGGCGTTTTGGCCGGAGTCGTACTTGGAGTCGGAAATTTTGAAAAGTTTGTAATTTTTATTTTTGCATTTAATATGTCAAATTTGGCTTTTGGCCGCATTGATAGGGTTGATATTTAATTGAATAAACATAAACAGGAAAATTAGGGGGAAAAAGTGACGATATTAACCTTTTTTTAGTCGGAGTCGTGTTTATGGTCAATGTATGAGTCGGAGTCGTGGTTTTGGTAAATGCTGGAGTCGGACTTTTTTTCACCGACTCCACAGCCCTGCTCGTAAATACTTCAGCAATGCACCGTACTGAATTTTCAATTAAGTAGGTATCTCCGAATTATTGACCGAAGCCGAGTAAAAATCTACTTATATATTTAAAACAGAAAACATACTCATGAATAACAAGAATCAAATATGTAATGTGTGTTTATTTTATAGAAAACAAAAGTGTGGTGCAGCGTTCTTCTATTTCAAATTAAATACTGTAATTTGTATAGTATTTAAAAGCATATGATTATAAGAATTATTGCTGGACGGATCTACAATTTTATATACAAAAATATGCTATCTAAAAACTGACACATCTTTTAGGTTGGTCCTTTTCAATACACAGATCTTTCTACATTGGATACTTTCTCTATTTGATAATATCATACGTAACATTTTGGTAAGTTTTATCTGTTCTGTTTGATAACGCTTTTGATAAGCCGTACGTAAGCATTGTGCTTATGAAAGTATTACAGGATGTTGATTTTGTCGTTTACCTTTGCTATACATATAATAATATATAAGTTACCAGATATGAGTATATTATTCATGGCCACTTTGAAAGCATTATATATTTTTTAATGTTTCAAAAAGAGCAGAGAGAGAATTTATCTCAGAAACCAAATTTTCAACGACGGATGTATTGTATGTAAAAGCAGTGTTGTGTTTATTTCATCAAAACCGATTATGCTCAGTTTCTTTGATTCGCAATGATATTCAAAACCATACTTTTCACTGGAAAAGAAAAAGTTAAAAATTCTTTCATAATAAAGACATATTAAATCAATATAAAACAGTTAAAAATTACTTTTTTATTCATAAAGTAAGATTATTCTCTTAGATGGCTACCTAAATTAATATGTTTAGTATGCAATATAAGAAAACGTTTATCTAAGTATTGTTTTAAATATGTTTTATTTATTCCTTTGCAAATAATATGAAGACAGTCCTTTCCATGTTAAGTTAGATGTCCTGCCAGTTTAATTGGCAATCTCTTTTTCAGAGCAAAACATCATTTATCATTAAGCTGCATTGTCAGACAAAAGTGCAACTAGATTGCATTCACTCAGCGGGTAATTGAACTATAAATTCTGAGTATTATTTATTATACAAAATACTAGTACAAGCGCAATAAAAAGTATGTAAACTATCTGCTGCTAGAACCATAATGAAACTATTGATATTGCAAACATACATAGCTCAATATTTTATCACTATCATAGAAAAATATAGTTGAAGTTTTCTTATTTCATCAAAATATATCGGAACTAAAACAACGACAACTTTATAGATATATGTATCGTAAATCTGCAATATTACGCATATAATTATAAAAGAGCAATTGCCAAGAGAATCGTCGATATAATCTGATTTTTAGGGGCCAAGTTTGGTTAAGAATTTATTGTATAATTGGCGCGAAAGTTATGACACTTATATTCGACTATGGTATGCATTATAAATTATTAACTTTGTCTTAGATATATTTTTAGGAACAAACAAGTATGCAAACTTAATTATGTGAATTTTGCATCACTAACTTTTCAATTCTAACAGTAGTGCAATAGTGTATGAGAAAAACTTTAAGTGTCAAGCATGTTAAGCCTACGACATGTATCGTCAGACTATCTCGTTATTCTACGTGTTAATGTAGCATTACAATTAATGATTGGAGTTGTATTGCTTAACTATTTGTAAGTATATTAATCTTTACAGAAAGGTATTGTGCCAACTTTAAAACTAAGGGGTCCAGCGGATCAACAATCTCCGTTTGAATCAAGACGGGTTCACAAGAGGTTTGTAGACATGCACTCACAATCTACAAATAACTACATTTGTCTAAGTATTCTACACAGTGAAACTATACATAGATGCAATTATTATCAGTGAGTAGAAAACCTCGGTGTTAAGTTTGGTGATACATCGAAGCTGATAATTATTGTACCGATCGCCGGTCTATTTAATAGTATATATGTTACAGTGAAAATGTATCAAGTAATAGATTTGTATGACAACATGATTTCACTGGTCACGATCATTGAAATTACTGGCCCAAGTCAATGATTTGCCGGTCTAAAAATTTGGTTTGCCCTTTCGTAATAAAAAACCAAAGAAAAACACAGACAAACGTTGGGCTGAAGATAGCGCGGTCAAATTTAATTTCAATGACAGCTTGGAGAAGAATATATTTTCACTGAGAATACAGTTTCACTGTGACATATATAATCACAACCGTATCTCTACTAGAATATTTACAAAAAAAAGGTTATTCCAAAACCGCGATAGGGTGCATAGCTATAAACTCATATGTAAGATTGATGAATGAATGAGGTTATTTTAACTGTAAACATATGACAGGGATGGCAAAAGTTTTCAGTTGATATGTGAAAGACGGAAGAGCTTTGGAAGGTGCGTGTTTTAATGATAATCGAAGGCAACTCACCAAAATCAGTTAACATCCTACGCCGCAGCAGGCAGGGTGAAAGCTCTCCGACTGAGATTCTAACACAAGAACATAAGAGTACTCTCGTTGCGAGCGGAAAATGCCTCACTGAAACAATTTTCACCTGAGAGCGCCGGACAGTACGTCACAAAAGGCTGCGCTGCGTTGCGTTGCGTCACAAAAGCACTTTTCACAACAATAACAAAAACAATCGCAGGGAAAAACTTTTTATTCCCGAACTCGCCCGATGAATTGTGAAAATTGAGACGAGTGAAAAGCTTCGCACTCTTATCAAGTGGAAAATGAAAGAGTTTACACAAGATTATTTATTTTTAATTAAGTTATGCGTACTTTAATTCACTGAGCGTTGAAGTTGACGTTGCGGTTTTGGTTTGATTTCTCTCGCGCGATGTCAGTTTGAAAAAATTACAAATTATAAAAATAAAATTTAAAAAAGTAAATTGAATGATTATTTCCAGTTGTTAACAGGCTCTCTGGAAATTCCGATGGAGTAGCGAATAATCGGCGACCGATGATATCAACTTGAGGTTAATATTATCAGAGATTTTGCGGTTTCGAGCGTCGCTCAGGACAGTTCTCGGTTCGACAAAAAAGCACGTTTATATTTTTTTAGCGCGTTGCAGTACAAACAGCACTGAAAAGATAAGATGCGAATCGTCACGTGTCTGGGACGTAAGAACACCAACGATGTTTACAGCTCGGACGGCCGATTGCTACTGTTTATGAGTGGGCTCGCTTTGCGGAGGCGCCCCCGTCCGCGCGCCGCCTGGGGCCCGCCGGCCGACTCGCGATTGGTCGATACGGCGCGGTGACGTCACGCCGGAGCGGCGGTGGGGGCGGCGGGAGAGCGAGACGGGGGACGCGATCGCGGCGGACGTCAGCTGCTAGGGAAAGCTGAGGCTTTTCACGGAGTCGGAAAATCTCAGATGGCAGCGGAAGTCGTGCGAGAGCTTTATGCGCAGTAATGAACATTATCTGCCTGACATGACCAATAACATCCGGTATTCTTTTATGTTTGGATGAAAAATTACACCATTCAAATCGAATTAACTGCCTCATAAAATACAGCGCAGAATGGCAATCACTGTGAGAAACAGTCCGGAGGGTCACCGAGGCGGACAAAATCAACCCTGCGTTAGTGGTCTACCACCTAGATGTTCACTTTCTTCTAAACGGCAATTCATCAAATAATATCAATGGGTATCCATGTCGTTAATATACGACATTTTAAGCCTAACTTAGCATACCTAAATAGAGCGAAGACAGTCGTCCTATAACAAACCTTTTTGTAAACCATAAAAACATTACCAGAGTTATAAAAATGTGTTAATAAAAGTAAAAAAAAAACAATAATTGGCGAGACACGAGTTTGTCACGAAATTGAATTTGTTTAGTTTATATGAATTTGATAAATTTCATTTTGGATTTCAAATTCCGACTCAATCACTCGAACTAATTGTTTTCAACAAGACACTGATTGATTAGAAGCTGCATTAATCGATTACTTGTATTCTTTCGAGCATTAAAAAATCTGTTGGTTCTTTAAAATAACATTATGAATATTTTACTTGTGATATCGTCAAACAATGATTATGTTAGATACTATAGACAAAATGAAATGAAGAACATTTCTGCGAATAGGAGATACGATGTATACGATAATAAAGATAACACTAGCTCAACGTGCAATTGAAAATAAGGCGAGAAATTGTTAAATAACGAGAGTAAACTTTTTCTCAAAAGCTCTTTATACTTTAGCAGTTAGCTTTACTCATTAGCTACGTGGGATTTCAAAACACATACGAAAACGACGCGTATTCCGAGTTCCACGTAGCCAACGAGTTAAGTAGATCTTCAGAGCATTTCTTAACTATTTTTTGACTGTACCCTAATTTACCAAGAAATGCCTGAATTCAATTTACGTTGTAATACTGGAATTTTGTTTATTGACATTTAATACTGAACACTTGTTTATTGACACTTCTTCCTAGAGAGATATGGAAATTAAAAGTAAGTTTAGTAAAAGGATGTTACATTATTTCCAATTAATAGAGTAATCACTAACCAATCTGATTGATTGCAGCTCATTAGTTTAATAGTTTGTAATGTTAACATCATTAGTAGTATAATTATTTGTTTCCTTTGTTTCGATTCTATAACCTTGCTTCCCGTAAAGGGGAAAATTCCAAACTCTATTTTGTAAAATCATCATTTTAAAATGTTAGTATCAAACTTGCTTCATTACTTAAGCAAACTTTACGATAATAAGTCCGAAAATGCCTCTGAAAGAGGCGAAACACGTGTCACAGATAGTAGCACAGTACGTGGAATAATCAAAGTTATTTTACATTTTATATTAAAAGGATATAAATTTTTCGAAGATCTGTCTTGTATTCGAAGTGCGTCCATGCGTCTTTCTAATGGAGGAACATTCATCCGGGTTTAAAAATTTTGACTCGATACAAATCGCTGGCCCAATCAGATATAAGAGAAGAGGGAAATACATAAAAATATAGCCGCTAGTCTTTTTCAATGATGTTAAAGTGACATTAAAAGTTGAACCGCAGCCAAGCTTTCCGTGCTAAGTTAATGCTGTGGGGGTGGGGGAAAACAAACTTGTGTTGACGGATTCAAACGCGTCGCTGCCTGTGCTGCCGCTTCCTGTGAAATATTCAAGCTTCGACCTTGAACCAGATCGGAAAAACGAGAAAATCGAATATGAAGCGGGCCGAAAGGCTCCGCACGTGTTCTAATACCGGGTCTGCAAGTGCGATGAAAATCGAATTCAAACTTTTTAATTGGAAAGCGATACCATATTATGTTAGGTAAAATATCTCCACAGTCAACGATGTTAAATTTGAAACGCTTTTTAAAAGCAGGCAAAGACGGCAGCCGAATTTTTTTGCTTTAAGTAGGAAATAAAAAATATATATATTTATATGACTCCAATACTACTCACAAATACAAAAAACTTAATATTATAAATTCCTACGAGACCTCTATGTATGATTCTATAACATATACCTACACTGGCGATGTGATATTCCCACAGCATTTCTCATTTTTTTAAGGAAAATCTCTAAAGATTTGGACATGCAGGTAAGCCGTTAAAAATTTGATTGAAAAAACTGATAAGCACCATTTAAGATGATCATATTTTCAAACGTAGAAGTAAAATAATAAAACAGTTGAAACATAGAAATGACTAGATTGGATTCGATTCATGAAGCTACGACCGAACTACAGCGATCTGATTTGGAAGCCATCGTTTATTATTAAGATGTTTTTGATTTTGAAGAAAAATGTATAATTATCCTACCCTAAAAACTCGTGGTAACGGGTCGTCTTAGGTGGGCGAAGCGATCCGGCGCGCTTTAAAAGCGGCAGAGTTTTAAAATATCAAACGGTCCTCGCCCATGCAAGTGTCATATGTGGGCGACGCGATCCGGTCAGGACGGCATATTTCGTAAGTCGCCTCAAGTGCCTGACTCATGGCGCGCGCGAATCGCTTGAAAATATCAAACGGTCCAAGCTCACCAGAGCGTTAATTGCGTCTGGTTGAGCGATGGCACATACGACCTTTAGTCCGCTACGTTTAAAATTAATTGGTTTTTACACGTCGCCGCAGCGCACCGCAGCGCTTCGTCTCGCCTACCTAAGACACGGGATAAAGGATCTTGGGCGATCGACTTAGTTTTCAGTTAAAAAGCTACAAGCTTCAATGCCGGAAAAGAAACTTACATGCACTGATTAATGAATTTGCAATCAATACACAAATATTTGTACTATTTTTACGCTTTACTTATTACTTACTTTACGCTTTACAAGTTCAAGCGATGGCTAGTTGGTTTCTAGATAACAAAATAGCACAAGTATGCTTCATTAAAAGTTATTTTCTTGGCATTCAGAGATAAAATGGATTTTTAAAAAACGTGCCAGAGACAAAAAAAAGTTTAATTTGTTGTGTACGATGGTTATGGAGATAAAGACATTTTATTATTTGCTTTATTTATCTTTTAAAAAAACCACTGATAGTGTCGTTAAGTTTCGTTTTCATGTAATTCCAGTCTATAATAGTAGCCTGAAATTTGAGATATCTGTAGACATCATTGGCGATAAAACTAATCGAAAGGAATAATAAAATGAAACATCGAAAACTTATTGCGATCTCTGTGCCGTCATTTTGCGTGACCTTTGCTGTTTCCATGGCAGGGGAATCCTATTACGCGCTGAATAAAGAGCGGAAGGAAGTCGATATACTGCTTTAAGTCTTCCGATGACATGCCAACTTTTCGCTGATTGCTTTCCTTCACGAACACACAACAAATTCCATCATAACATGTAAACTCATACTACAGAACAATCCACTGGGTACCTCCAAAGATATTGCCACCGTGATCACAGATCATCATCGAATTAAATTAAAAAATTAGAGCACTGATCGTTTCTCGTAGGATTTGCCGTGAATGGTGTGAGATTTTTATGAATTATCTACTTATTACTGATCTGGCTGCTCGGTAAATAAGAGCGACTTAGAATTCTTTTTTATCCACATAAGGCATTGGTTACCAACCTTTTTTGAATGGTGACCCCTTTTTATGAAAGTCATTAGACCCGCGACCTTCTAGACCAAATTGAAAAAGGCACTTTTCGTAAGGTATTTAAAAAATTAACGAAAATGTATAAAAATGATTTTCTTTTAGTTGACTGTATAAGTTTGTGACCTGACAGAAAACCGGTCGCGACCGCCAAGTGGGTTGGGAACCCATGACTTAGGATAAATAAAAATAATATGTTTGTGTACATAGTACATAAGTCTAATGAATGTGTAGGGTTCCTGCTTTTAAGGCTAGAATGAATATATATCCTAAAAAATAATACTAAAAAATAATATCACATTTTTTGTACATATTCCACATTAGATTTACTAATATCAGGACCGGTTTTTCAACAAAGTTCATAATTTAGTAGAAGTCGGAGTAGTGTTTTTGGTCAATGTTGTAATCGGAGTAAGGCTTTTTTTAACGAACCCACAGCCTTGGTAGATTCAAACTACATTACGATGGCATTCATTGAAGCAAGGATCAATAATTTTCAAATAAATTTATCTATTAAAGTAAAAGTAATAGATATAAATTTGGAAAGAAAATCTATATGTCCAATTAAAGATTATGAACGCTGATACGAATCGATAAAAAAACTTTTGAAACGTACTTTGTTTTGCATAATTAATATATGAAATGCCAAAATGTCTGCGAAATATTAGACTTTATAAAAACATAGCATAAGTGTGCATTGAGCGTATCATGAAAAAATGTCAAATTGATAAAAATATGTGGAAATATATAAAATAAATCAATTTAAAAAATTATATATTTACATGCCAAGTTTTATTAAAAAAATCAAGCTTAAATAGTAATCAGACAAATAATGGCTATCTAAGACGGAACAGGTAGAAATTGACTTTAATTTACGTATACTTTGAAAACCAAATGTTTTATATATTACTAGTATTGCTATCCGGCTTCGCTCGGACTAAGCGACCAATAATTATTTAATGTTATATCAATCCCAAAGAATTACAGACCCACAGACATACATACATACATACATACATACATACATAAATACGCCGTTTCGGTTTTATATATAAGATATATAATTGATTCGAAATACATGAGAATTAAAATATTGTTTTAAGAAATTTGTTGTAGGTAGTTACAATGTAATGGAGTCTCACTTGGGTTATAGAGGTAACCGTCAATCTTGTTGAAAAAGAATTGCAGTACAGAATTACAAAATTTACCCATTTGATGAGGACCGTTTTCGCCTTCTGTGAGAAAGCTTTGTCTGCATGAATGAATGAAGTGAATTGAAAAAGTTGCATTGAAACTTTATTAAATATCAATGTAAGACAAAGTGATAATGGTGTATTTTGTCCCGCTCTTTTCCGTGGGTAAACTTGTGCAGATCACACACATAGGCATGACTTGGATCAGTTCGGTGGTATGTAATGTTGACAGTGGGCATTTGAATAAAAACATGAAATAAAAGTAAAATTTCTCTATCCCTAGAAGTGGGCGAAAAATGACATTACGCAGGCCGTAAACAGCGTGCCAAAGTATTTACTTATAACATTTATAAGATTTTTGTTTTTATGATTTTTCTTGGTTTGATAAAAACATTGTTTGCAAAAAGTCAGTCCCTCTAACATAAAAAGAACATGGCCCGAAATTTATATAATCCTTGATATAAGTAATATACATATATACAGAAATACCTATTCATGATACCTATCAATCAATATGATCAATAAATAAATATGATATTTTCGATACTGAAATCATTCCTGCTGATAAATTATGACGCATGCTTTTTAGTATAACATTTTGCAATGCAATCGCTCATTAATTTAAACGATTGCGTTGAAAATATAATACAATGAAAAAGATCCAACAGGATGAATATTTTAAAAATACACTAAAAACTTTCTTTACTCGTGAGATTTTTATTAGAATTCGACTTTTATCTGTAAATATATATCAATTTTTATAGATGAATTAAACGCTAAATCAAAATCAGTAAAATATCGGAGTATAAATCTGTAAAAGAAAGAAATTGGTCAAAGGTGGCATGTACATATTGCAATTTAGATACTTTGGATTCAGTATCATAGGTTAAGCTTCTTACGCCACTAACTAAATCAGCTTGTTGTATTAATTGGTTTTAATTAATTATGCGTTTTAAAAGTTGTTTGTCCGTTCTTAAAAAATGTATCGAGACTTTCCGAAACTTTGGTACCTAAAATACTAGTTTTGAAACAATCAAACATTTTTAAATAATAAAACCTTTTTGTACATCAGGATCCACAGTCAGGATGAGTTTCGCTCATCTCGAGCGTTTTCAACTGAGTATAAATCAACACTGAGATATCTATACAAAGCTTTGTTTTGTATAAATAACTCAGTGTTAATTTATTTTCTTATCAGTTGAAAATACTCGCGACATGATCAACCAACCGGTCTTGATATTAATCTTATATAAAGGGTCTTTTTATAAGGACGCTTAGTTTTGAAATGTAAATAAAACAAGTTGTTTGTGAGATTTCGACTAAATTTTAATTTCATTTGTAAGTATATTTTACGGCATTAAATATGGAATATAGCATCAAATGTCTGCCAATATCCATTCATTATAAAATGGGCCGTTAAAATCGCTAAAGTTGACTTTTTTGTCAAATTTGGGTAAACTTCCAACTGCTCCAGAACCCAATCAGGCGTTGTCTGTGGTCGTTTACCTGAAGTTCCTTGGTTAGTTGGATTTTATACGGGTGCAGACATAATGCCCGATTCAAAATTGAAGTCGCAGAAAAGCCAAGTTCTTGTGAACAACGAGAAATAAGCTGCCTTGGGTTTTCCTGTACACTTTCACACACAGCAGCAATGTTTTCACCAGATATTGTATTTTGATGACGTACAGGTAGGTGTTGGCCGATTATTTACCAAACTGGTTGACTCAAATTTGGCCACTAAACAATGAATAATCTACTCAGCAGGACAAAGTAACATATTTTGAGCGTCCCTATTGAAATACCCTATATATCTTATATATAAAACCGAAACGGCGTATGGATGTCTGTGGGTCTGTAATTCCCTTTTGCATTGTTGGTCATTAAATTGCCATAAAACGAATATGAAAGAAAATATGTTTGAATTTTTATCGGCGAAAATGTAATAAATTAGTCTTCAACTGAACTTTTCCCGGCTTTTATTATTAATAATAATGTTTCTTTCTTTGACAGCAAATTAGATTTTTTCCATGAATTTGGACATTTTAATGGGCGAGAATGGGGCTGTCTTCAAATTAAATAAAGTTTGTGATTTTATTTTAACTCTATTTTGGATGTAGGATTTTGTGATATAATTATGTCGAATGATATAACATTAAATAATTATTGGTCGCTTAGTCCGAGCGACGCCGGGTAGCAATACTAGTAAATTAATATGTACAAAAAATGTTTTATTATTTTTTATTATAATGCTTTATCACCAAGTATTGACAGTTCGTTCTGCAATCGTAGCAAATTTTCAATGATTAAATTTCAAGTTCTTCAGTATGCGTACACAATTAAAATTGTGGAATCATTGCGACGGTGAAATGTTGTATTAAAATAAAATGTTGTTATAAAACCACCGAAAGGAGTTTGTCACGAGCTCATGAGTCCCAAGTGGACGCACCCCTCCTTTACAAAAACAGTGCCGTAAAGGAGCGGAAGCTGGAGCCGAGCGCTGCCGTAATGAGGACGATGAACCCATCATCTGTTAGAAAAAACCAGCACCTGGACCGACTGTTGATGGGATGAGATAAACGTAGCCGAAAAACGGAAAGAATTCTCGAGTGATCGAGACGCCAGTCATTATAAGAAGGGAGCTTTTATTTAGTCTAACAGAGCTTTTACGCCGATCAGACTAATTTCGGTTCATTTTTCGTTCCTGAAATTACGACAGGAACACATCTCGCTTTGTATGATCAACCAAAATTCTATCATCACTGTACGGACCATCTTAAGCAATTCATTAACGTTATTAGTATTTGCACGAGCGAGTTTCAATATTTATAATAGAAGATTTAATGTAATACCAATGTAAGTTTTATATCGCAAATTTAAAGTATAAAGCAATAGCAAGATACAAAAATAGGTACAACTATACATACTTTGTACACATCATAACCAATTTCTTGCATCGCCTAATCTTAAGAAAATATCAATAATATATTCAAGTAAAAGTCGTAAAAAAATGTTATTTATTTAAATATACATCTTATATATAAAAGCGAAACGGCGTATGTATGTATGTATGTCTGTAGGTCTGTAATTCTTTGGGAATGATATAACATTAAATAATTATTGGTCGCTTAGTCCGAGCGAAGCTGGGTAGCAATACTAGAAATACCGAAACGGCGTATGTATTTATGTATGTATGTATGTCTGTGGGTCTATAATTCTTTGGGAATGATATAACATTAAATAATTATTAATCGCTTAGTCCGAGCGAAGCCGGGTAGCAATACTAGTACATATATAAAAATAAGATACAGTGAATGTTGTGAGGCTCTATACGGTGATACTCTGGTCACAAGCAAAAATGCATATAGTGTGACTTCTATAAGATGGCCGATGCGTAATGAAGTCTAGAGATTTCGTTTTTTTATCTAACTCTGTTGGTCTCATTATAGTAAAGCCATTCAAAAGAACAGACCCTTACTAAACACAAGAACTAAAATCACAATGCAAGGAATGGACTGCGAATAAGTTAAATAGAAGTTTCGTTCCCTAAACGGCCACTATAACGCATCGGCCAACATATAGAATTCACAATGTAGCTTTTGAACTAGGTACTGCAATGATTTTTTTAGACAATACAAAATTACATTCACATTCTAACGCCAAAGTGATGGCATGTCATGACACGTCATTGTCCGAAGGCGCAGACATTTTGTATGTATTTCATTTAATATCTACATACTTTGCCGTTCAGTTAACGTTACCGTTTATGTTCGAAGTAACTGAAAGTTTTTTTTTCTTATACAACACAGCGTCAAAGATCGGTGGACCCACGTGGCCACCAGCAGATGTCGCAGATGTAAATTATTTCATATTTTGCATCGTTTCGGAACATTATTTCCATCCGTTTTCGCACATGCTTTATTGCTAATTCGGTTCCAGTTGGACGAGCATTCTTTCGTTCGCATTTAAAACAAATTAGAAATGGTCAAATGAAACCGTTCTAAATTATTTCGACATTATGAAAGCAATACCATATTTTTCAAACTTATTTTAAAATAAAAAATAACAAAATTTCCATAAAAAATCAAACTTTTATTAGTTAAAAAAAACCACGACTCCCACTAATCTTTTTTTAATTTTGCCACGTTTTTTTCAAACCTTTCTTATCGATGTGTATTCAATTTATTATCAACCAACCAATTCCGCCTATGCCAGATTGGTTATGCAAATGTTATATGCATTAAAAATGTTCACACATTTCAAAATCTTTTACGACTACGACGCGGCCAAAACACCGTGAAGACTCAAACTCCGACTCCAACTCCACAGCCCTGATTATGACCTTATATTGAAAGTAATTTACTGATTCTTCGCCTTTAAATTAATTTAATCAATGCGCAGCCTCGTCTATATTCCCAACACCACCAACATTGAGTTTGAGAAACTGAATAACAAACAATTTTCGTAAAAACAACCTCTGTTAAGATGTTTCATCGGGCCTATATGATCCACGTTAAAAGAGTACATGGTTAAAATAATAGATACAATAAAGTAAAAAGCGAGCTTATAGAAAGTGATTGGCAAACTATTAGTCTTGATATGATTGACTTTCTCGGAAAATGAGGTTGAGCGGCTGATTAAACAACAACCAGTTTCCGTAAAAAAAACGTATGTCGAGATGCTAGATATAGTTTATATGCCCCACATACAAAGCGGACAAGTTTGACAAAAAAAATTCGCCATCCAAAAAAAAATGACGATATGATCGAAAGCAATGATAATATAATGTTTTGAGGAAAGTTCATTAAATACGCGACACACCCTCACGACTACTTTGAAATTTAGTGTTTCAATATTGATTACATCTAGACTAGAGATTGCAATACTGGATTAATATATCAAAACCGTTCATTTTTATTTCATATTCACACTGGGACGACTAAAAAAATTTAGATATTTTCGATGGGTATAAAAAAATATCTAATTTATTTTTATAATGTATTTAAAGAGGACGAGCCTTTCAAATGCTGAAATCTTTCAATATTGTTTGGACCTTTCAGTCAGACTCAGTGGCGGTGGTGACAGAGTATTAGGGAGTACAAAAAAGATTCAACTATTTTTGCAAGAGTTCTTTCCTATTCATTGGATTTTAAAACACTTCTATAACATGGACTTTCAATTCAGATGTTAGCCATACCAACGGATTGCCAGTCTAATGAATTTTTGGCTGTCCGTAGTACGGAAAAATAGAATCATTTTTTGTACTCCCTAATACTCTGTCGCCAACCGCCACTGGACTCAGACTGTAGAAAAATATTTTTTCCTCAGTTGAATAGTCAATCAATTTTAAAAGAGTAATAATGCTGTTATACCGTATAAATTTACCGGTATCTCGTAATTAAAGCAAGGCTGTGGAGTCGGTAAAAAATGTTCGACTCCGACTCCAGCATTTACCAAAAACTACGACTCTGATTCCGACTCCAACATTGACCAAAAACACGACTCTAACCCCGACTAAAAAAGTTAAATATCGTCACTTTTTTTCCTAATTTTCCTATTTACGTGTATTCAATTTAATATCAACCCTACCAATCCGGCCAATGGCCAAATTTTACATATTTTATGCAAAAATAAAAAGTTTAAACTTTTCAAAATTTCCGACTCCGGCCAAAACGCCGCGACGACGACAACTCCGGCCAAATGCCACGACTCCACGACTCCGACTCCACAGCCCTGAATCAAAGAAACAGATGAAATACCTGAATCCCGGATTAAGTTTATCGATATTGCAATCCTTATTTCCAACTACATATATATGAGATGCAAAAAATAATATTAGTTTTACGGTCATCCGTTATTTTTTGCTGTCATTAATGACTAAATCATAATGTCAAAATCAAAAAAAATGATCGAATTAAAACTCATCTGAGGATGTTTATTAAATAAGATTTTTTTTAACCAATTTCACCAAAAAATGAATTCGCGAACATTTGAAATATGAAGTATGAGTAACGGAATCCTCTTTTGCGCATTGCGTAGGGGTGTATCAAGAACAAGAATAATGAAGTCATTTGACCGTCAAATTTGTTTTTTTATGTAGGTAAGACTAAACTAAATTAGATATTAATGCGAGTGCAAAAATTCATCACCGAGAGAGATGGAAGCCGCTAGGCTGGAGGAAAAATTCTTTATAAATTGGTCGATTAAGCCAGAAATTAAAACAGTAACGCTACAATATGTCCAGCACGTGGCAATAGCGACTAAAAAACATTATAACACAGTTGCTAGTGAATGTATTGAGGACAAAACACAGGAAACATGTGCTTTTTATGCTTGCTTCTTGTATTTTTTAATTAAAACAAAATCTAATTTGTGTATGCAAAGGGGAAAAGGCAGAATCATTCGTATAAACCTTATTTAACGAAATTTCTCAACTGACACTGAGTATATTTGATTTACTTGAAAAGTATCAGCTGGAATATGCTTAATCTTGAAATAATTTATTTTATAACAGTTATGATGTCTTTTCATTGAAAATTAGCAGATTACATTTACACCATAAGAATAATGAAACGTACTATACTCACGCATTTTAAGTAAACATAAAAATGGTTGAATTGACATTAACTTGGTCGAACTCCATTGTCATTGTTGATAAATGTTTTGCTGTCACCCCATGGGTTTGAAAATGACATGACGAAATAACGATCATATTTTATAATTGGTGTGAATTTTTTGCTAGAATATTGACATCAAACAAGCTGAAGTTTCGGTATGAAAATACATATATTCATATGTGCGAAACTAAATAAATAGTAATATTACAATCCATTGAATTGGGGGACTGGCTTTCCGCTTGTATATAGCTAACTAAATTGATTTGTGTATATTGTAACATCAAAAACGTCGATGTGTTGCGAAAAATATAACCCAAATTAAACACAATAATTTTGCCATTTTTTCTGAAAATTAAGACCCGTTAATAAATGAAACAAATAAAAATAAAAGTCTGGAAAGGGAGACAAATAAAAAACGATTGTCTGAAGTTTTTTTAAGAATCCACTTTTTACCTATAATAAAACACGTGTTTGACGTACATTCAATGGGCAGGACTATATTTTTTTTAAGAATGTTGAATTAATCACACATTGTGACATGTGCCCGATCAAGATGCCTGGCATCCGCCGCGACGCTGATGAGTAACAGCATCTCGGCTGGCTGGTGCGCGCAGGAAGTAGATGCCACGCGAGGCATGTCCGCCCAGGTCGCAGGGTTTTTTCAGCGTGTCCCACAAAACACTCGATCTGGCTCACGTTTCGGTAGGATGCCGCAACTTATTCAGATTATTTAACATGTATACATTCCTTGAAAAATAAATTGGTCGGAATTTGAACAGTGTGATCGCAAATCACTGACAATCAATAAACATGGTTGCCCCGCAAGAGTCGCAGTATTGTATAAATCAGGGTTGTGGAATCGGAGTCGGAGTCGTCGCGGCGATTTGGCCGGAGTCGTACTCGGAGTCAGAAATTTTAAAAAGTTTGAACTATTTATTTTTGCATTTTATATGTCAAATTTGGGTTTCGGTCGCATTGTTAGGGTTGGTATTTAATTGAATACACATAAATAGGAAAGTTAGGGGAAACGTGTGACGATATTGTACCTTTTTTGGTCAGAGTCGGAGTCGGAGTCGAGTTTTTGATCAATGTTGGAGTCAAAGTCAGAGTCGGAGTCGTGATTTTGGTAAATGCTGGAGTCGGAATCGGAGTCGGACTTTTTTTCACCGACTGCACAGCCCTGGTAAAAATACATATTACAATGATTACATGCCTTGCATGTCTTGATTTAACTGTGTGTCTGTAACGCACAGCATAACGCAGCGAGAGTATATTGACAGGTAACATCTTATAATACGTTAGTTTAAAATATTAAAATGTTTTTCATTATCATTGTGTAAGAATTATAGATCTCTTCATGTACCCGTTTCACTAATGTTGAAAATACTGATAACCCACTTTTAAGGTGTTCACTGTCAATACTTGATGGAATGGCATTATATAAAAAAATAATGACACATTCTTTGTACTTGAAACTGGTCAATTGATAATGCTCGCGATGAACGAAACCGGTAAAAATCCTAATAAATTTAATTGGGAATAAGTACAAAAAAATGTGTAATTATTTTACAATACTAATAACCATGAGATGAAAAAATATATTTTAGCAAAGGAATTACAGCTGATTGCAAATCTATAAGAGATGTTTTTATAAATCACTCAAAATAAAATGTTAGTATTAATTTTTGCAGTCAATCTGAGGAGAAGAAGTGGGAAATTCAATAAATCTTCAATGACATTCAACTTCACGGAAGCTACCTTGAGTAAATTGCATAATAAGCTTGCTGGTGAATTTATTTGTAATTTTTTTTAAAATTAAGCCAAAAATAATCGCGTGATAAAAAGTAAATTCTTTAATACAAAAGACATGCTGGTTCACGAAAGTGTATTGCAATATTTTGAAGGGTGATTTATTCAATTTGGCATTTTAGTGACGTTTTAATATATTTAAAAAAAAATGATAAATATATTTTGAAAAATAGCTAAGCCAGCGAATTTAAAGTGAAACATGTTTTGATAGTCATTAAACTTACCTCAAAAGATGTATAAAAACATGCGCTATTATATATTTGTTAAATAGAATTTGATTGCGAGAAAAAGCTCAATGAATTCTTAATTTAAATTTAAGTAATATATTTTCGAGTGAAAAAGTTCCATTCATACCACACAGAAGCGAAGTCTTGCGAGTGAATAAAAAATGTTATTTTTTAACACCCGTTTACAATCGGTGAATGAGTGCACCAACAACCACACGCGGTGTTGGCATAAACGCATGTTAGGTAGTTACTAGTTACAATACCTATTTGAAAGTTGTGCTTTTCCGAGTGCAGTAGCAAGATATCAGTCGGGGTGCATTTACTTTGGTGTGCTAACATTCTCAAATCTGAGGGACAGTTAACAAACTTGAAGAAAATACAGTCTATACTCCGTAATTTATTTAACAACGAATACAGTATCTTTCCACCAAAAGAATTAAATTAACTACACCTTCGCATTTTCAGTCAGGATAAAAATAGTTTAATTTGTATTTGCTGGATAAAACTCCATTACAATACGGTGAAAAAATTTGGAAGTCAGAACTAGTTCTGACGAGGACGCAAGCCGAAATAACTATCAACTGATTAATTATATAATTCTTATAGAACTAAAACACATTGCTATATTTTCAACCCGTGTTTATATTTTACGACTACATCTTTTTCATGAGAATACAACATTTCTAATGTGTCAATACCATGGCATTATTTGTACTTTTTAATAAAATTCAAACGAAATGTCACGTTTAAATATCAAATATTAAATACTTTGTTTATATGTGCCAATATGTATGATCAGTTTCAAAACGATAGTTGAAATGAAAAAGATATGTACAAAAGCAAATAAAGGTGTAGGACTATGGATTTGGCTATGTATGATATTTCCATCACAAACTTACAGAACTCTTTCAACTGCTAATGACCATAATTACAATAGTAAAAGTGTAATGATGTTGTCTAAAACTGAGTAAAATTTCTTCACAAAATTGAGACTCTTTTAAATCTGTTAAATTCTTTGATAATTAATAAAATGTGGTCATAACGTTTACGCAGCAAGCTTCCCGACGTGGCGGGAGCCCTACTAACGACCAGCGCCGCCATTTGGGGCCACCTGGCCTGTGAGGGCTAGGGTGCCTCGCGCCTCCTTCTAAGCTATGAATAAGGCACCGCGTGGATGCCACTAAAATGATGACACAGAAACCAAAAATGTATACTAAGCTTTAATACTCAGGCGCGTAAAATAAATCAATTATTTCAATGCTCTTTGATTATTTTAACAATAAAATGTTTGCGAATTCTATTAATGCCCTGGATATGTGAGAGAATTGGAATTTGAGTTTACCGGTTTTTTATGAACAGTCCCATTCGATATGAACCGGTAATGGTAAATTTACCAGATGTTTATCATTTACTTTAATTGAATAACCTCTTTAATAGAACGAATTTTAAGGAGCGTCGAGTGACCGCGACTTAGCTAGAAAAATCGTGTGTTCTAGAACTGGCAAACATCTTTGTTTAAATTAAAAATATCTGAAGAGAAAATCAAGATTCACAACAGCTTTTCATAAAATTTAATTAGTTTTTGCGAAAAAAAAACTAAAATATGGGTAAACGAGGAAAAAAAACTATTATCAGCATGGTAATTGTATACAATCTTACCAAAAGACATCGAAAATCAAATGGTACAAGTTTGGATAATCTTTTACTAAACGCCACTCTATAAAAATATACAAAATAGTTTCAAATGAAGCTACATAAAAAATACAGAAAGTAATTCATAATATTAACGTTGTATTGTATAACGTTAAGATAAAACTTTAAGTAGGTGTACAAGATATAAATTTTCATATCACTTCAATGTCGTTCGTTGACTATGTGCGCGGTATTTTTCTTCGCAAAACTTTCAAAGAGATAAGATAATAATTATTGTTTTTGAGGGGAGATTCGTCTAGTGACAAACATGCGTAAGCTCAATGAAGCCGCGCGCTTCTCTCTACGAGGGGACATTAAAATGAACTAAAAAAGGGGCTGCGCTATCATAATAAAACATTGATATTCATTAAATACAATGTAAAACAAATTTCTTACTTGAATGATCTGAAGTGATACGTATCGATTTAATTGAATGAATTATTGACGGTAAGTAATCTAATTGTTATACGACACGGATGAATGTGAAATGTTATCCTTTCCCATCCGCCAACTATTCTATCATGAAAATAGGGCGTAAAAAAAGCGACTAGCAAATTACTAATCTCTTTCTAGTTTCGTTATTTTCCATAGTCCTTACCCTCTATGAAGACTAAGATCGAGTAACAGCAATTAATTAATAATCAAGCTCCCAACTTAACTCAACTCAACTCTATATTATTAATAAAAATGTATTATTATAATGCCTTTCCACCGAAGTATTGACAGTGAACACCTTAAAAGTGATCTATATTAATAAATCAAAATATATGACAGTATTCAAAAGAATTACGTATCACAATTATTTCAAATGCATTCACTAATAATAAAACATTTGTAGTACTTATTCCACATAAAATTTATTGGATCAGGACCGGTTTCGCTCATGGCGAGCATTGTCAACTGATTGACAATGCTCAATCAGTTGTGACAATGCTCGTCACGGATGAAGCCGGTTCTGATCCAATAAATTTGATGTGGAATAAGTACTAAAAATGTTTTATTATTTTTATTATAATGCCATTTCACCAAGTATTGACAAAGAACACCTTAAAAGCATGCATGAATATTCAAATCAAGTACAATTATTTGTTAACCTCCATGATCAAAACAGGTAAGTTATTATATTGACGTTATATTTTTTTTTAAAGATACGACAAGCTTTGTTTTTAATTCGTTATGTTCCCCTATGAATAGTGACCTAAGGATTTCATAGAACGTGGCAATGAGACAAAAAACGGTGTTGTCTTCAGTAGTTTTTAATAAAATTTGACAAAACAGCCATTTCACCTAGAATTAACGATTAAAAAACAATGTTATATGCCACACAAGAAAAGCTAGCCTTGTAACTTTCACAAAAGGTACTCGCCATTTAAAGCCAAGGGGTCACATAATTAAAGCTTACCCATGTGGGCATTTAAAAGCTGTGCTTGAAAGTTTCAAGTGACCGAGCACGCGCCGCTCATTCCAAGGGGGAGTGAGTGACTATTTCGGGCTATTAATTAAGTAGAAAGCTTTGACAGATTTACGCTTTTTTTTCAAGTTAGCAATTCTCAAGTCAAGGGAGTGGGACGTTTCTTGAACACAGCATGACAATAATATACAAAAAGGAATTCCGAAGAATCCCTCTTTGAAATTTAGCAAAATAAATGAGGATTGTTTAATATGTTTATAAAAATAAAAATATGCCACAAAATTGTTAGGATTCATCGAAATGGTTTTTTTATTATTTAACCAAAAGTTGAGTAAAAAAACACGATAAAGCTTTTTGGTGAAGATAAATTCTCAAAATTATGATATTTTTCTTGAACAAAATAATAATTATAAGGTCAAAGTTTGCCGCTAAGTTAATTTTTTATTGTGAACGAGGTATGAAGGGAGTGTATTAGATGTGAAGGATAAGTATTGAAAAGTAAAGGGTTATTAATATAAAAACAAGTCTTGCTTAGTTTTTGTGTATACATAACTATATATTGTTACATTGTTTTATTTCTTAACAATTGAAACCGGTTCTGATCAAAAATAAATTTGTTGTGGAATAAGTAGAAAAATGTCTTATTTTCTTTTTTATATAATGCCTTTCCACCAATTGAAAACCTTAAAAGTGATGAAAAGTAATGGCTTGAAACCATTGAATTATTGACAAAAATTTGACAACAGAGCTCGTCTCCAAATGCTTCTCAAAATGGCGATACAGTGGAATAAACAAGATATCAAAATTAATTTGACATTTTAGCGTTTTGAAATTGAATGCATTAGGATTCTATAGAAAAATTGTATGAACCATAAAATTTTTGTTCCACTATCGTTATCGTAAAACAGTATGACGATAAAATTCTTTCGAATATTTTCGCACAATGTTTTGACAAAAGATTTGAAAAGGACTATTTTCGATTGTATTCTTTTCAAGGTAAACAGCTGAATAAAGAAACGTTCAAAAAAGTGTAATTCACTCCGAAAGTGACATAAAATAGTTTGGACAAATTTTCCCGCCATCCATAAACCTCAAAGTAAAAACAATCACAAAAAAAAATATTTTGTTCCCAACTAAACAAACGTTAAATATCAATACAGTATTTACTGAAGCCGAGCAGTCAACCTTCATAGTTCACAGGTTTGAATGCCAGTACGGGATTTATTCATAAATTGATTTTTCAATCTAAATATATAAATATGAATTTTTGTTTTTGTTTATTTATCCCGTATGCGTTCCTATCTCATTCATCTGATTGCAATAATACTTTGGTAATTTACTGTGTGGACGCCCAAGAAGGGTTTTTAACTATCTATTTATATAAAAATTAATAATACATTTTTGGTACTTTTTCCTGATCTAACTGATCAGTTGACAATGCTCGCCATGAGCGAAACCGGTCCTTATCAAATAAATTTTATGTGGGAAAAGTACTAAAAATGTATTATTATTTTTATTATAATGCCTTTCCACCAAGTATTGACAGTGAACACCTTAAAAGTGATAAAAATTAATGTTTGTTTGTCCCGAATGTGTTTCTATAACGATCATCCGATTGCGATTCAACTTGGTGATTTGTTGTATGGACGCTCACGAAGTTTATTTAACTATCTCTATATATATTGTGTGATTTGTATCAAAAATCACTTCAATTAACAGAATTAAGGCACAAATACTTTCTTTATTTAAATGGCATTGCAACGCATGTCAAGTAATCGCTAGTAAATATATAAAAATGAGTGGTATTAAAAACAAACGCGTAAAGGTAAAATCGTGTACAAAAAAGTACTGGGTGTATCTGTAACTTAATTTTATAAAGTCGCCACTTGTAACAAATACGGAGATACTCGGAGAAGGATACTTAGAGAAAAAACGAATGAAAACATGAATGCACAAAAGCGGTAAGCACTTCTATCAGCAGTTAAGTATTTAGAGGGCAATAAATAAAGTAACTTCAGGCGGAATTTTAACGAAATTAAATAAAACAACATTGCGTGGGAAATAATGTATACCAGCCGACGGAAAATTCATCTTTTGTTGACTTCAACCGAAAACACTTAGCAAAGTTTCATTATAAAACTTTATGATCAGTAAATGTAAAAGACACGCGAGTCAAGTCACTTGTTCCACTGGGAACTTATGTGCCAAACTGTAACACATATTAACCCTTTTACGGCCAGACATTTTAGAAATCATTTAGCCTAAAAAACCAAGCAGTTTTGCCGGTATTTATATGTTTTTCAAAAAAGATATATAGATTTAATATCTTTATTATAATTTAATTTTTTACCCTATAATTTGTCTACCTAACACATCCTGGCCGATAATATTGCTATCTCCAGTTACTTTCAACGTAAGGACGGAATTTTTCTGTGTTAAGTCTTCGCAAAACTTTACCTCGAATACAAAGTTAATTCAACTTTAGTTCTATCGAACAGACTAAAAACAAACTAAGTAATTAGATTTTTTCTTTCAAGATAACACGATATTTTAACTTATTCCACATTTGTATATAAATTAGGACCGGTTTTTCTCATGCACTAAGATTTTTATGAAATTTATGTTTCCTTTTATTTAGTGAAATGAAAAAAACATTTCTTAAAACATTGGCTACGGGTAACGCGGAATACGCGTGGTGTCTCTGTTTTTCTGACTGTTTTTATAAATAAATCTTTATAAGTTCCAAGTAAGTTAGAATATTCATCAAAATCTCGATTCGGGCAAAAAACTACATCCTGTGAATAGAATTTATAATTGATAGCCACGGTGGAATAATTGATGTAACATACTACATCGTTATCACGCAAGTGTACAAAAAACATAGTGAAACACATGAATGAAACAAATTATTTATTTTACTCAAAAAAATATTCTTAAAGAGTCTCATAATATTGATATACATTAAAGAGGAGCACAACAGTCAAACGGTCGACTTGAGAAAGTTTGTGAGAATAGTCCCAGAGGATGAAACTAAGAATACAACGAAAGGGTGTTTAGAAACATGCTGAAATAGCACGATATCAGGAAACTTGCTTCTATTGACTCGATAGCACCTGGAGAATCGTACATTCTCAATACATTGAATGAAACTCTACGAATTTCCACGTCGACTCTTACGGCGTGCTGAAAATTGCTGTAGACCAGGCACGGGTAAACTGCAGCCCGCCTAGTCTTTTCTGCGGCCCGCCATCGTAAATCCTAATTCTAAGTAAGAATAATTTTTTTATATTTAAAAAAAAAATATTGAAAATCAAGTAAAAATATCTTCAAGATATAGAGTGATTTTTTGGACGGCACCGTGATTTATTCGTAGGTACGCGACTTTTCTATTTACAGACAAAATGGTGCGCAAACTCATGCGATATTATTGGTGACTCTGCCCTGAAACTTATTTAAGCACAATGCATTTATAAAATTCGTTGAAAAGCATGTTTCCCGGTCGTAAATGGTATAACAGAGTTACTATGTCAAATATGTAAATGCACTTCAGACGTCCAAAATGTTAAATGCACAACAATTAATACGAACTGAATAAAGAAATATTATTTTCGAATGAAAATGGGGATGTTTTAGGTATAATTTTATGCAAAGAAAAAAACCTGCTGTAGACGGTAAAGAGGGATATTGACTATTGTTTAATAAGTTTATTTTATTTATATTTTTAATTTTCATTTTGTATCTCAAAAGCGGTGAATAAAATCGTAGCGATCATTAAATAATTTCAATGTAATCTTGTATAAGACTTCCTGGCAAACGGTGTATGCATTTCACATCGAGCTACTTTCAACGGTCAGATAAGAACGAGGTAAGTCATAAAAGGGTTTGAAGTCACAAAACGAAAAGTTGTCGATATGAATCTTTTTAAAAAAAGTATTACAGTTACCGTAGTTTCTTTAAAAAAATAATGTCAGCGTAAGCTTTGGATTAGAAAAACAAACAAAGAAAAAAGCTCTTCTAATATGGAGTGTCGTTGTTTAGAAAACAGATTTATCGATCACTTTTACAGTGTGCACTGTCAATACTTGGTGGAATGGCATTGTAATAAAAACATATATTTAGTACTTATTCCACATTTTAATTATTAAGATCAAGACTGGTCTCACTCATCTCGAGCATTATCAACTGATAAGATGCTTCATCATTAGCTGAATATGTTCGCGATGAAGGATACCGGCCCTGATCTTAATAAATCCAATGTGTAATATGTAAAAAAAAATGTGTTATTATAATGCCACTCCACTAAGTATTGACAGTGCACACTGTAAAAGTGACTAAAAATCTGTTTTCCGAACAACATCACTCAGGGGTGTTTTCTTCGATGTTTTTCTAATCCAAAGCCTTCGGCTGTCATTATTTTTAAATAAACTAAGGTAACTGTGCTTCTTCGGAATTCATGCGGGATATAAATATTAATAAAACAAATATGTACGCGATAATAGGATCACAATTGAGCTAATTTTATTCTTCATAAGAAATTTGATTGAAATAAATCGCAAAATGGCAACATTATCTTCACCCGAAAGAGTCGCACTTTAAATTGAAATACTGAGAACTTTTTTGAGAAAATGTTATAAATTTCTTGCCCTTAGGAGAAACCGTCGAATTATCTTTGATCCAATTATCGTTCTCCCTCTCAATCACCGGAAAACACTTACGATGGAAATAAAATAAGGATTCAATTCGGAGAAAATCCGAATCAAAAAATAGACGAAGAATATTCTTCAAATGAAATTATTTTCCCTCAAGCAAACAAACAAACAAGTGTTCAAAAGTTCAAGGTCTTTAATCTTTACGAGTAACGATTGCTTTGTCGACAAAAAAAAACGGACAATAAATATCCCAGATTAAGTTTTATAGCCTAAAATAAAATAATTTTATATTCGAAATAAATTTGTGATACAGTCGTTGTGTAATATTTTTTTTGTGAATGAGTTGAAAAAAATTAATAAAAACAATTTTTATATTTTTTTTTTAAAAGAGAAAAAATATTTGGCATAACAGCTAATTGTGAAAATCATACGAGATTAACTCGGATAATTTATAAAACGAAAAAGTTTGTATTTACCGCATTATATCATATATGAATTTCATAATTATCTATGGTTGAATTCCGGAATGTCACTGAATCTGCAGACTCTTTTTACCAAATTTATTTGACAAAGTTCTAATATTGTCATGATTTTTTCCATCTTTAGATCTTCAAGATCATTATTTCTCAGCATGAGTTGTGAAAGAATATACTTAAAATAAGTAAATTTCATTTGTTTGAAATTTGTACTTTTCCATGAGTTTTGTCGCTAACGGCCCGGTTCCGCCTTTCGGCATCTTCAGGCATTTCAAGAGCACGGATGTACTTGAAATGACGCGCAGTAAACAGTATCGTTTATATAAAAAAAAAATGGAAGAAGATCACTAAGTTAAATTGCTAAGTTAAAGTGAATTTTAATCAATCGAAACATCAAACGCTCATATCTCAAAACAGTGTCAAGGGCAGTTAGAAAATTAAGATGTCAATATGGAAAAGTGTTAAAAATTCGTCTAAAAATCTACAACGACGCCGTCAAAAACGTCAGCTCTAAAATAAAGCGGAGCAGAGTTTAGTATTATAACTACTAAGTGGGACGACTAGAAAAAACACCTCTCAAAAGTTGGCAGAGTAATAAAAGTTTGCCAACATTGACGGCAGCAAAAAAAAATAGAGGGTCGAACAAAGCCTCCGCCGTGGCAGGTCGACGTCACTCGGTCTGTTCATTAGCGGGAGGGTATAACGTAGAACTCTACTCGAAGGCACTACGAGCGTCTACGACGTTTGTTCGTTCGAGATACGACGCGAAGCCACTTCAAACTTACTCTCCGGTGCATTCAATTGCATAACAAGACTACTCTTCTCATCGCTCTACAATAAATTCATATATGAGGAACTAATTTCAAAAAGTGAAGTGTGATATATTTTCATTACTTTTTCCGCATAAATTTGTGTTAACTAACAATATTATTAACATATGTTTTAAATTAAGGAATTTCGGATAATGTGTAACAATTCAAGTTTTTCCATGTGAATAAAAAAGGTTTCAAAAGATTAATCTAAAACTGGCAGTTGAAAAAAAGTATTTTGGATTTGTCCACTTTTGAAAATTAGCTCCTCGTATGTGCACGAATTAATGAATATAAAGCAATACGTTTCACATTTCCGTAACTTTTAACTCCGTTTATATGGATGTCAGTGTTGAATTTAAATTGTTGTATCGATGATGGTGATTCTAAAGTGTTAAAACCTGGGCTGTGGAGTAGTTAAAAAAGTACGACTCCGACTAAAAAAAGTTTAATTTCGTCACGTTTTTTTCATACCTTTCCTATTTATGTGTATTCAATTATACATCAACCAACCACTCCGGCAAATAACCAAATTTGAAATTTTATATGAAAAAATAGTAATCCGGAAAGAAAAATAACAATGTATTTTAATTCTACATAAATTATTTTATATATTTGTTGATAGCTATTTCGGCTTACGCCTTCGTCAGAACCGGTCAAATCCGACTCCGGTCAAAACACGACTCCACGACTCCAACTCCGATTCCACAGCCCTGGTTAAAACAGTTATTCGACGCCCCTCAATTAAGAACGTTATTTTAAAATAACACTGCTTGTCATTAATTTTTATCAAATTTAGACACATTTAATAGCAAATTTATAATGCAGAAGAATTCAGATACGTCGACGTGAAGAAACAAATTCACACGTCTTACAAGAATATACAGAGGTGTACGCAATATGCAATGATGTGATCGTCCAATTAGATTTCACACAGCGTTCCCAAAATTCTAAAAACATTAAAACATTTTTTTTCAAAGTATTTTAATCGATATTCTACTGTTTTACACACAGACCATATAATTTACCCAAAATATGTCATTGACTTGAAGTTAAAAAAGTGACCCGATACTAGTGTACATTTTACACCACACCACTGGTACTGGTGTCAGGTTCATATAATTTTCAGGTGATGTTTCAGCCGTTTGGAATTATGTATTCCGGCCCACTTTCCTTGCACATTGGCCCAATTCTGCAGCGAAAATCATTCACGAGGGCATGCAGTGGGGTTTTATTTCCATCCGAGAGTGACACGGCTGTGAAAGGTAGGCGAGCGGCAAGGTAACACGTCTGGCGTGTCAACTGACACTACGAGTCGAAAGGATCCATTATTCAGGCTCTGTAGGACTGGGCTGGCTTTTGGCAAGTGGAGTGTTGGCATAGCAGCGGAAATGTCACGGTAGCAAACATGACGATAAAATTATTCGACACGTAAGGGGCTTAATGAAAATCATTCGTTAAGTACGTAAAATGCGTTTCTTCTACATCTAAAAACAATATTAATCACTTACGATTCCACGTTGAGGTGTTATCTTGGTGGATATTTCAGTATTTTTTATTTAATAAATTGCTAATAGAGATAACAGAATTTTTGGAAGCAAAGAATTTTCAACAGCTTAAAATCTATACAGTGAAACATATGGCGCTAATTAACATGGAATTTGACGAACATTGAAACAATTTTGCTCATAATAAACAAGTTAAATTCAATTAATCTCATTTCCAAGACCCTTGAAATGAATTTTTTAAACTTCATCTTCACGATAATGATGTTAAGTGATGAGGCTCGTAGAGGAAGGTCAAAGAAAAAAAAATATGGTAACGGGTATAAAGATAAAAATCGGAAAACGAAGGAAAACAGAGGAATATATAATGTTCCATTTTATAATAGATAATTATAATATTGCTAACATAACAGAGTTGCGGATGCTCCAAAATTGCACATCGCAAATGACGTCATCGAGTAAGTGTCGGTTGCCTCGCTAAATAATCCAGTCGGGTTCGATGCTGTCGACGGCACTCAATTCAATTACCTCCTGTCAATGGGAGAGCCTTAATTGAGGCGACTAGCTGTATAAGTCCCTACACGAAGGACCCCTGGGCTACTCAACCGTATGTCGTAAAATATTTACGTGGCCAAGTGGTTAGCGGTAATGCCACGGCCATTGCTGCTTTACGTAACAATGATAAATTTAATGGACATCTGGAATAACTATAACAAACATGACGATTTGAATTAAAGGTTGCTTGATTTTAAGGCAGTATATAAATACAAGACGTCGATTTACGTATATGTAACTGAATATACCAATCAACTAAACGTTGCATTTTTTATTGCGTAGAAGAGCTATAGAAAAACTCCAAGTTCGATAAATTGATGTTTTTTATTTCGCAAGTTATTTTTTACCATCGTCGTCTTTTTATTTTGGACGTAATAAGGGGCTGGTTTGTCCGCTGTCTTACCTCCGTGTTCCTTACAAAGTCAAACCACCGTACTCCTAATATTCGCCGCAGGCATCTGTTTTCGAAGCACAGTATACGTTAACCCTAAAAAGGCGACGATGGACCTGGCTTGGACATGTACTGCGGATGCCCCAGGGGAGCCTGAATCCTGCCTGCCTCTTTTATCAACCTGATCATCCATAGGATGTACTCATGGGAGCTACGGGGATGACCTGGGAAGATGCGAGGAAGTTGGCGGGAGATAGAGAATCTTGGGATAAAAAAAAAATTACAATCCAATTTACTGCTTCTTCTAATTTTTATCAATAATGCTTGCCTTTTGAGTTAACTTTTAATGATTTAAAATAAGAATTACAATTTTATTTTGAAGCAGTTAATATGAGAATCATTAAATTCCACTCATTTATTATTAGCATGCTCGTACAAAATCACAATAATGGCTACACTATTTATCTGGTGTCTGCCAATCATCATGACGAACTTTTTGGTTGACACATATTGTGTTATTAATACGATGATAATAATATTACAAAAAAATATCTTTTGAATCTCACCTTTTAGTGCAACTTTGAAGAAACCCTGCTCTGTAACTGAAACAAAAAGAAGAAAAAAAACACGTTAAAATCACTGAATTGTTTTATCTCGCGACAAAATAAGTTAAATAAAAGTTTAAGAATGTTGTTTTTTTAGTTCAAAGCGAACGAATACTAATCAGTCTCCGTTTCACAGATGGATGGAGCAATAATTATTGATAAAGTAAACTACAAGAATTATTTAGCATTTTTGTGGGACTTTATATTCAATTAGACTTTGCAGAAACTTTGCAAAGGCTGTTATCCAATTTTCTATTTACTTGAAAGGTGTTTTTTATAAAGTTTTTTATGCGGAGTATGACGTAAATGACTGTAACAACATTGGTATGTACCTATCATTTCAATAGGTAATTAAAAAGCTACCGACGTAACACGGTGTAATTATTGTTGACGCTGATTCTGTCGACAAATATTTTTTAAAAAACAGGCAGATATAAATATGGCATAAATAAAATAAGGCATAATTAATATTGCTCATCGCCGTAGACGAGTAGGAAATTTTGTAAATTTTCAAAAAAAAAAGTAAATGAAAAAGAACTTTGTTTTTATATTAAAATGAACTTCCACAAAGTTACCGTCGATTCCATCGAATGAACATTTTTTTAGTCTACATGTGAGAAACGCGTATAAATATTTTTTTAGTAAATATCAATTATTGTAATACTCTTTCCCAAGTAAATAACAGCAATCGAATTTAAATATGAGTTAATACAAAATCATCTACATACCATTTGGCGAAAAAATGGTATAATATCAGTCGCTGTGGTCTAGTGACAAGAGCTTTGCCCTAACGATTAGGTGAGTCGGAGTTCAAGTCCCGGCAAGGTAAATTTTGTTCAATTGAAAAAAAGATTTGGACATGGATGGCTTTTTACGTTGAGTGGTTTTCGACTGATGACTGAAAAAAGTATTTTACCCATTGATATAAGCTATAATGCCAATTTTTATTTTTTTTTAATAATTCGCTTTAATTTGGATTACAGCAAGGAATTTAAGGGGGGAAATGTCAAAGCACGATTGTGAACTACTCAAATTTGATTGCAATAAAATTTTCTAATTGTAATGATAACATTTTATTTTAAAGATCTGCAATTAGCCTAAATTTTTAAATACTTTTTCTATAAATAAAGCACGAGAACACAACTCAAATTATGATATTTTTATGATTTGCAAATAGTTGTTTTACACAATAAAAACCTAATAAATAAAACAGTCAGTCCAGACACGATACGGCTATCAAATTAAACTGAAATTAAGTATTTGCGTCATATGAACATTGCGTTCCCCGAAGGAACCTGAATCCCTGTGTTTGTCAACAGGGCTGTGGAGTCGGTGAAAAAAAGTCCGACTCCGACTCCAACTCCAGCATTTACCAAAACCACGACTCCGACTCAGACATTGACCAAAAACACGACTCCGACCAAAAAAACGTTTAATATCGTCACATTTTTACACTAATATTCCTATTTATGTGTATTGAATTAAATATCAACCCTATCAATGCGATCAAAAGCCAAATTTGACATATAAAACACAAAAATAAAAAGTTCAAACTTTTCAAAATTTTCGACTCCGAGTACGACTCCGGCCAAATCGCAGCGACGACTCCGACTTCACGACTCCGACTCCACGACTCCGACTCCGACTCCACAGCCCTGGTTTTAAAGAATTAAAATAATATATAACTGTTGGGATATAGTAGTACATAGTCTAAATCGGATCGCAAGTTTGAAAGCGGGGCAATGTAGGCCGGCCGGATGTTTTGAAAACATCCCCCAAACATTTCAAGTCACACAATCCGACACGTGAGCATAATATTATTGTAAGGTTTAAATACCGTTGCATCGCATACATCTTGCACCGGTCACGCGGGGAAACAAATTCAACAAATCTGTTACATCTACGGATTCTAAAATCTCGTCTTTTGTCAAGTTTTGATTAATATTTGGATGTAACGATACGAAATAAATTGCAGTATTTACCAGGGCTGTGAAGTCGTTATAAAAATACGATTCCGACTCCAGCATTTACCAAAAAACAAGACTCCGGATAAAAAAAGTTTAATTTCGTCAAGTTTTTTTCCTATCTTTCCTATTCCTATATTTCCTACGGATTGGTGAATACATATATGTATTCAATTATATATCAACCAACCAATCCGGCGAATAGCCAAATTTGACTCCGAGTGCGACTCCGGCCAACATCCCGCGACGACTCCGACTCCACAGCCCTGGTATTTACAAACCCTAACGAGAAATAGCGAGGGCGAACTACTAAGCCTGCTCATACATCGTTTTATCCTAACTTTTGCCATCATTTATAAAATAGCAATCAATTCTGTTTAAATTCTTTACCAAGAGTCGATATACGACTACTGCTGTATGACAGAAAACTAATATTGTATGCATAGATTTATAAAAAGAGTTCACACTACCGAACAATGCATAATTGTGATCTGGCCTAATTTGTTGGATTGAATCACAAATCATTTTGATAATATAAATAGTACTTCTCAGAAAAGAACGATTGTATTTTCCTCATTAGTAAAGATTATTTATATTTTACTTATCAATCGAATATTTTACCTGATTCCATAATGCTTACATAAATACATACTTGTGAATGTTACTATTATTGTGTTCGCTGTCAATACTTGGTTGAGTATTCCACAATTAATTAATTGAGATCAGGACCTCTTTTGGCCATCGCGCGCATTTTCATCAGTTGAATGTAAATGTTCTCTGCGTGTGTCAGCTTAAGCACCGCCTAAAATATGGTAAAATCTACTTTTTGCAATATCAGTAGAACTAGCTATATATTTACTATACATAAACTATAGTCCGTTTCAAGGTCCCGCCTGGTCTCAAACTTATTATAACCAAGACAACAAGAAAACTATTCAAATCACTTCTTGTGCAATAATCATCGAAAGATAATTTGTCACACACCGAGTTTGTTTCTCAACTTGGGTTTGCGGTGAACGAACTCCGCAGTTTGGGGGTATCACTCCCGCAGAGGTGTCTTCCAGATGCTAGCAACCCTACGGGGATTCACCCCTAAGTAGAAACACTTACAGCGGGTACACAACTCAGCCAAATGTAAGGCGGGTGCACGGAGGATGACAAAAACATCCGTCGCATGGCACTGTATCACCGTTAAGAAAAATAAACATTACAATAATGTACTTTCAATATTGTATCGGTCTAAAAAGTACGCCATTGTATTCATTGTCGTGGAGTTAAATACATAGAATTTTAAAATGATAGGCATCAAATGAATACACACCTTTGGGGTGCTAACAGTAAATTCTTGCTGTACCGGCATTTATAGTATTTTAGTATTGGATTAATAAATACATATTTCATAAACCTTCTGAAGAATATAATATTCTGTATACCATTATCTTTGAGAGCTTTGGACTTATCCAGTATAAGCATGCGATTGCAAAAATCTACTGTAATTCAGTGTGAAAAATTACACATAATTTGTCAAGCATGGACAATTTGATTTAAAATGAATTAATTATGTTTGCAGAATTTCAATATTGATTTGAAATTCAGTATGTATCTCTACTTTCTTTAGCGAAAAAGATTAAGCAAAGCTTATTATCATGAAATCGAGTGCCGTACGCCTCCTCTTATTGCGCTCTATCAGGAGTGGTTTTACTAAACATTCATTTCAAAGGATTTGTATTCAGCCAATACCTTCAAAAAATAAACTAAAAAAACACACTAACTTTGGTTCTAATTCTATACACGTATCATTTTTCGTCTAAAGATTTATTAGTCGTTAGAATATGGCAAAGAATAAAAAAAACATTCAATTACAATATTCAACACTTCGCAGAATTTTTCTAGCTTGCAAAATGTTGATCGCAGACTCTTAAAATTCACTCAACTGCGTGAACGTACACACGCATAAAGTGAACTTAATTAATTTAAGTCTAATTTCTCAGTCAGCTTTTAGATTTGAATTTCACTTAAAGCTCATATTATGATTATGAGCGAAAGCATTCCAGGTAAACAGAATAATCAAATCTTAAAATATTAAATTGTACGCTTAAATTTTATCGATATATTCAAAAAAATATATAGCGAAATTGTTTACAAAGAACTCAATTTGTTTCGCGATAATATTGTTTCGCATAATGATAATAAAATTAAAATAACTTCTGTATATAATAAGGACAACAAGAAAATATTATATATATTTAAAAGCAAGCGTAATAACTTCAAATAAGTACCCATATATTACAGATAGGATATACCATAGCTTACTTTTTAAATAAGCTGCAAACCTCATTTTTTGTTCATATTATATTTTAAGCAACAGGCTTGAGATCGTTTTACTGTGGAGCAACTTACTTTAATCTTTTCGAAAAAAGTCGTTTATTACAATTGGGACGCTCAGAAGGTAGTAATCCAGTACGGGCAGTTTTATAAATTGATTTTTAATCGATTAATGAATTATTAAGTAAGGACATGAAATTCCTCATTCCCATTCGAATTCTTTTCGAAAAAAGTGGTTAAGCAACTGAGTTATAAACAGTTTTCTTTTTCGAATAGAGTAGGGATTTAAAGAAGACAAGGAGTATGACAGGACTAGTGGTTACCTAATCACTCTCGCTACGCGCCGTTTTTTAGGATCGAAAGAGGGATTTTTGAAGACAAACACTTATGTATGTATTGCCTTCGAATAGAATCAATGTATCGACTGTAAAATCTGCTCGTACAGGGACTCGAACTCAGGCGGTCCGTCACGGAAGCCAACGACGTTAACCACTGCACCACGGGCTTATAGTCAACATTAAAAGCACAAATGGATATAGTGTTATCAAAATAATAGTTGTATCTGAAAATATTATTTTTTATTATGTAAATTGACAATACACACAAAATGAAATAAAGAAGAAGTGGCTCGATTAACACCGTGTTAATTTTGTGTAATTACCAATCGAATCGTATTTTCACGAGACAGCGCCTCAAAGCAATAACCCCTCGAGTGCCGTGATTGCTCAGAACCCTGATTTTGTTGTAGGCGAACACCTTTCTTTATTCGCAGTTTTCCACAGAATTAACCCGCTTTCTTGCTAGTCTCTTTCACCTTCGGGTCGGCGGACGAGCGGATCGTGTTAACAACATCATTTACGCTTCACTGGCATCTGTTAGACCCTCGCGCTAAGTGGTTAACAACTAAACACCGAATAAAGCTAATATACTGATTTAGTCATAATGTTTACAGTTTCTCTAAGTCGTATCCCTTAATGAGGCGTAATCTTTAAAACAAAAATGATCGATTAAGTAGCTAAAGAATTTCAGGGCTAATATGGGAGAGTCGTCTTATAAGATAGTTGTGCATACAATATTGATTTATTAAAAAATCAAACGAAGGTAATAATTAAAGTCATTTCATTTATGTGTTTGACGTTGATTACGCACCAAGTTTACTAATACTGGGTAGCACAGAATCAAAGTAAGATTTTTTATGAAGGACGTATAGCATTTTTGTACAACTTATGTATATACATAAAAATATTTTCGTTCTGAAGCCGATGGTTTTGTGCCTAATTAGCGCGAATGAGTAATCAAAATGAGTAGGCTGACAGCGGAAACGAGTGGAAGGGAAGGACCCATAAACCCTCTGGTATGGTTCACTGCGGACCGGGACTGGGTTTTTGCTGTGGGATATTGAGAGACCAATAAAGCGATCGAACACCTAGTTGACTGAGGCAAATTTTTTTTAAAAAGACAGTTTTATTACAAATTTTACTGGAAAAATCAAAGATAAATATGTCTCCACGTACGGATAATATAAGGGCATTCCACCATGTGAGATTTTCATATTTTATTGAAAATACATATTACATACATAATACATATATGAGCGTTTATCCACATAATATTCGGTAATAAGAATCTCTAATAGTATTGAAATTTAATTTGTCTCTAATGTGTATTTTTATATTGTATTAATTTTTTTCTGAAATTTCTATTAAGTTTGTTGGCTGTTAATTTAAGGCTGTTGTATTTTTATAATGTTTATTCATGTATATATTTAAATTTGTCGAAATAAAAGTTTTTTTTATTTTAATTAAAATTATAAGTATTGCACGATAACGTCAACGCGCTAACTTCGTTGCACCGAAAACAAAAACATATAGGCATTTTCAAATGATTCCGTAAAATATCATTTGACAATTTTGGCCGCTGAATATAGCCGGTTTTGATGTTAAAGTAAAATTTGAATGTTAGAGAAAGATTAATAGAGTGTTAAATTGTGGAAAATGGTTCCTTACACCTGCCGTTTGTGATTATTTTCCAATAAACAACAACGCACCCAAAGGATTTTCCATGCGCCAGGGTAGACTGATTGTAATGAGGCTGTGTGTGCTTGAAAGCTTTGATGTGAATTCGAAGGTGTCTTGGATGATAAAAGTGCCCTCGTGCTTTTCTCTCGTGGAAGCTTATTCGAGTAAAAAATAAGCAATTGACATTTCAGGTGACGAAATACAGAGATAAACACATTAATATACGCATTAACAGTTGCTTTACTAAGGTGTGTAGTTAATACTCATAGCTTCTAATAATTGAAATATCTTTATAAATATACGAAATTTTGGGCATAGATGTTAGGTATTCCTCCCTTATACATTTACAGATAGAATAAATTATAACAGTTATAATAGTAAACATTCATTGGGCGCAGCGCGGAGATTTTGTCAAAATTCCGGGATAAATTCACACCAATACAATCAAACGCGTACAAGTGTGTTATATATTCATTCTTCTCTTTGCATTGACGTCTGATCACATAAAAATGCCAATGCGGTAGAAAGAGAGGCTCATTTACGCATCGCGTTGTGACAATGACACGCGCACATTCGCTCGATGAAGAGTGATTTGACGATTGTGTGAGTCAGAAACGAACGGACCTTCGTTTAAGTTGGATTATTCGGTCATTCACTGTTAGTTATGTTTTTTATGTTCTTAAGAAATTAAACTGCAATTATACCACATTTTGTCTTCAACTTGAATTCGTGAATTACATAATGTGTTACGATTACACATACTACCGGAGCAGACGTTTTTTTTTTGGTATCGTAAGGGAAAGGTTAAAATCACTTGTCAAACTAATAAAGATGAGATTTTCTCAAATAAAAACCTTCGTAAATATTAAACTAAATTTAACATCGTACGAAATATATATATATTTGAAAGTGGCATGGACTATTGAAAAATTTTATGACGACATACAATAAATTCTACCCTCCGAAAACGACATTATTTCAACGACGTTACGAATGAAATACATTTCAGATGAGTTCATAATAAAAATAGTTTTATTACCGTAGTCAAAGTTTCTAGTAAGTAGTTAAAAAAATGAGGTCTATCGAATGTACATAAAGCTGTCAGCGGAACGATTTCACTAATGAGTTTTAGCGAGTCGTGATATTACATGTGGGTGACAAAAGACAAGAGAGTATTGTATGTCGTTTTTAAATTTCCGAAAGTCACAGTTTGAGTTCACTTTTATTTGATTAAGACATTAAAATTAAATTGATTTTGTTGCTAAATAAAATGTCATTACAGCAAAACAAAATATTCTAAAATTTTGATTTCATATGAAATAATAAACTCGATGGGAATTTTTAATCAACTCTCGGAGAGACGACCACCCATACCCGAAATCTCAAATGTTGGGACATGAACTCAAACGAATGTTTAGCAAGGGTAAAGCTATTATACCCTTACAACACGCCGTTTACCGTCCATCAGTTGAATGCCATTTAAATTTTCTGTAATACGAGATTTGCATGATTTTTTAAAATTTTCTCTACGGAAAAATCGATTTTTTGTAAAACACGTTGTGTAGTATTTTAAAAGCCGACCAATTTTTATTCTGATATTCCTCGGCGTAACCACATCGAGTTTCATTTAGTATTTCGACAGAATGTGCGTGATTTAAAATTTAAAACGTTTGTATTTTGTAAATTTCTCACGAAAATGCACAATATTGCAGTTTCAAAACTATGAATAAAAACATTCGCGTGAAAAGTATTCGAAATTTTACCATCGAAACTTACATAATTGCTTCGGATGCGAATATAAATCTTATATATAAAACCGAAACGGCGTATGTATGTCTGTGGGTCTGTAATTCCCTTTTGCATTGTTGGTCATTAAGTTTTTTCATAATGGTTACATTAAAAAATCTCAAACGTCTTTTCAATTAAACATGTCATTATCCAGTGCATGGTGCTATATAAGTTTGGCGTTGTCATTAATAGTATAAATTATATTGATATAATAAAACATATGATATCAAATCTATGTGATATCTACTGTTGCCGGCATTCTTCATAAAAGCGTGATGAAATGTAAATTTAAATAATTTTAATTTTACATCACCCTAAGATATATTAGAACTATTATTATAAGGAGAAATATATGTACATATATATCTTATATATAAAACCGAAACGGCGTATGTATGTCTGTAATTCCCTTTTGCATTGTTGTTGCAAGTTGCCATAAAAACGAATATGAAAGATAATATGTTTGAATTTTTATCGGCGAAGACATTTAGTCAAAATGTAATAAAATAGTCTTCTACTGAACTTTTCCCGGCTTTTATTATTAATAATAATGTTTATTATTTACGTGAAGGTATTATTTGACATTTCTTTGACAGCAAATTAGATTTTTTCCTTGAATTTGGACATTTTAATGGGCGAGAATGGGGCTGTCATCAAATTAAATAAAGTTTGTGATTTTATTTTAACTCTATTTTGGATGTTGGATTTTGTGATATAATTATGTCGAATGATATAACATTAAATAATTATTGGTCGCTTAGTCCGAGCGACGCCGGGTAGCAATACTAGTTGAATATAAATGAGTATTATGTTATAGTGTATTATGAATAGATTATCGTAAAAATATGAAACGATTCATAAGTAACTCATTTAAGTATTCATTAATAAAACCATCATAATAAATATAAAATCGAAGGAATTATTCATGTATCCACTTAAAAAGTGTTTTATACGAGAATTCAACAAACAAGTTTCACTTCGAACACTAAATAAATGATTCATACAAATTGTATAACCAGAGCGATATTATATCATTTATTATATAGCGAAGAAGAGTTTTCAAATATTTAATCGGAATTTCCACCCAACAAAAAAATATCAATGTTTCCAATATTAATTGTTTTCTATAACAGGTACAACTAATGATTGGCCTTCTAATACAACAGAAGATTTCCTTAAATTATAGTTGTCGGAATGTTTAATAATACTGTAGAAAAATTATTCACTTTGTTCAATATATACTTAAGAGTGAACTCTGATTAGAAAACTTCACACACAAATTGAAGATATGGCTAAAAATGCGACATTTAAATGATTTATTTGTCGATGCAATTGTACTCAATCATTTTTAACACACTCTCATACAGACGTTTCAAGCAAGAAGGCAGCAAGTGACTTTGAAAATTATTTGAGAAAAAATACACGTTATGTTTTCTTATTTAGAATTTATAAAAAACGGTTGTTGCGAAAATGAGAAAAAAATGGATTTCGACTGAAGGTGCTTGATTGAATTTCAAAATCAAATTTGAATCGTTTGAATTTTGTTCTTTTCCATGAACTTTCTCAGTACAAGGTCGTTCGAGCACATGGATATCCTGAAGATGCCGAAAGGCGAAACCCGGATCGTTAGCGAAAAAACTCATGGAAAAGTAAAAAATTCAAACGATACAAAAAATAAATGAATGAGAAGTAGTTAGTTGCATTGACTGACTCTTTGCTAAGAAAACTTGAGTTGCTGCTTTTTTGCAAAGAAATTCTTCTACATGCAGTAGATGTCCATTATTTTCAAAAAATATTTTTAGTTTTTTCAGTTATTATACTGTTATAAAGTGAGCACCATAAACATATATAGCTTTCAAAATTATTTGGCAATTGACATTCATAAATCAATTTCAGAAATTTGGCGAGTTACTGCCTTCCTTCCTTGGAACGGCAGTATAATGATAGTGTGGTATATAATAGATATGATATATATAGTAGTGAAGATACCTGTCACAAAATTAAAATAGTCAAGCTAAGATACAAATAAATTGTTTTATTATATAAAATGCAACATTACGTTATGCTCGAGCAGAATTGGATTTTCAATGGAACCCCGACGTCTAAATGTCTAGCGTCATTTTCCGATTTCACCGTAATATCCGTAGGGGCATACCTACTATAAATATTCGTGCGTAAAACCAAAAATAATTGTCTAAATTTGAAGTCTTTACTCGCGGGCGCCGGGCTATCTTCGTGTCGGGCTAATCTTAGGAAAAACGCTTTCATTTCTCGGTCAGTGGACTGAAGCTGTTCACACTGTAACACTTATTTTATCGAACGAACTTTAATTATCCAAATAAAAAATATTTACTTCTAACGTATTATAGTTTACATTCATGTTAGCCGGTAATTTAATTTACCAACTATTTCTCATAAATGATTTTGTTAAGTTATGACATTTCAATTATTATAAGGAGTGTCATAAAATCATATTTTGGATTAAAAGAGGAATTTAAATAAATAAAAGCACATTTGTTGCTGTACATCTTCTACATATATTTTGTTATGAATATGACCGGTATCGCTATCAATAGAAACAGGGATATTTACATCAAGTTTTCTGAAGGAATAAACCGATACATATACACAAATGGAAACCAATAACTAATCATTAAAATGTTCATGATTTTTTACGTACTTATCATAAACAAATCGCGCATTCAATACAGCAAAAATAATATGTTCCTCAGTTCATGTACATTCATGTACTTCAAATGCATGAAGATGTCGAAAGACGAAACCCGGGTCGTTAGCGACAAAACTCATAGATAAGTGCAAAATTCAAACGATTCAAAATTAAATAATATGAGTTCGGGTAAATTTTTAAAATATCATTAAAATGAACAAATGGGATATTTTAGAATAGAACTGAGAGCCACTTACAAAACAATCAATTATTAAATTTACATATAGACATATCATATCATCAATAAATTCATTCTACTCAAATATATTTTTTGAGTTTTATTTCAATATGAGTGCTTTAAAAGAATTATTCTCATATCATGTTGATTTTTTGATGCGTGTCTAAAAATTAAGTAATTTATCAATTTGGAACAGTTCAAAGTGAATAAATATGTTCTGTCAGAATCAAGGCGAATTAATTTTCCTGCGTGTGTTTTCCTAAGGATTATTACTGTTTCTTATCAAACATTGAAGTATAATAGTTTTCTTCATAAATTGTGAAAATCACACAAATTCATTTGAGGGACGATCATCGATTTACAAATTTATTAAGGCATTGATTTTTGGTTATTACTTCACAGAAGACCTGACAAACATGAATTATAGGACGCGTCGATGTATTTATTACCTAGGATCAATCTATTTCGGCGTGACCAATAGTTACGCATCGATCGCCTCGCGAAAGTTCAGTTCGACATTAAACGCCCCTTTTATTTTAAGCAGGTATATTAATAGGGTAGGTAAATATAATTTTGTTGTTATGATCCGGTTTGGCGACGGGGGCATGGAAGGGGGGTGGAGGGGACGAACGCGTAGTTGAATCGTTTTCTCAGGACGGAGATAGATCATGATTGGCAGATGTTACATACAGCAGACGAGGAGGCGCGTCTCTTGGAAATTTGGATCAATTTGCGAAATTGCGTCGACATCATACACTCCTCGTCATCGGTTGCTGTGTGGGCCCGTCTTAAAACCAAAACCGCTTTTCCCAGGTATTCAAACATAAGATTACTGACATATTCATGCTGGATGAATCTAAGGCGTATTGAAATGACAATATTCACTAAGCTCCAAGAAAGATATTTGCATAAGTTTATCGCAAAAATGTTCATAACAAAACGTATGTTTGCTGTTGCTACAAGCAATTCATCTAGTTTGCTCTTCATTTAACAAAAAAAAAAAAAACTATCAGTAATAATTAATGCATGTTATAATATAATGCCTGTCGATATTCTGGTTACATATAGAAGAATATTTTACTTATTAGTGGTGCAATTAATTTGCGACAGCGCAGAAAAATAGAGTTATAACTAAAAAACAAATACATTTAAAATATGTGATCTTTTTAATACAGCTTCATCAGTTAGTTTCGATGAGCTCAAAAAACGATTGGATTTGAGTTTATTGCTTTTTTAGATCATTGTACAGTGAAATATGGGACGAATAAATTCAAATCAAATTAAACTATGTATATTAGAAATAACGATTGCTTCTTGATCTAGCAACAGTTACGTGTATTATTAAATATGACTAAGGAATAGCCTAATATTTACTATGCTAATAAATATTTTTTCATCGGTATATCGATCATTTGATAAAAAAATATGTTTCCATTTAGAGATTCAACGTATCTTTAGATGTAAACAAGCGCAAAAAAATGACGTCGACTTGATGTAAGCATCTGCGCGCTCATTTAAGAATTTTTAGTATGGTTGTCCAATACTTATTAACACTTTCTAGTTCTGTTCTGTCTTTATTATCTGTTTTCAGTACTGAATATTCCTTCCGTCTAAATTCCTTAACCACCTTGTGAGAAAATCTTTTTAGCTAATATGTACATTATGTTTCGTAAAAAGCAGTTACTAACAATTTTTATCATTTGAGTATTGTGGGTATATTTTTAATCCTTGCGATACAATGAAACATAAATCTATCCGTTGATTTGTTATACACAATTAATTTTATATGCATGAGAAATACGTAAACACGATGATTCAGTCTTTAGTGCAAAGATATTATGCATCCAGTTTTTGGCGATATTGAGTTAGCATACACAAATCCCTTTTTTGTCATGTGGTCATGTGGAAATATTATAAACCTAAATTAAGTATCTGAGAAGATATTGCATGATTCAAATACATTAAATGTCTTTTTCACTAATATTTATTATGCGGTTCTTGAAAATGTCATATGTGCTTTACACGTCCAACCATTCCTATAAGCAAATATATACGAAAACTCCTCACTTTAAATACATACTTTGAAAGGTTATTAAATTCCATTAAAACAAAACACCTGAATTGTTTCGAAATAACTAATTCGATTTTCTCAAAAAAAAAAAGTAAAAACGGGACCACACTTAAAAACCGTAGTAGAGTTCGATTTATTTTTTAAACAAATCAAATATGCCGCCTTTTACTGATATTCGTGCTTTAATTGAGTAAAAATATACCACCGTATGATATGTCTTATCATATTTTATAAACCTAAGACGGTACATGTGTTTTTTCAAGTAAACTTAAGTGCACAGTATAGGTGAATTCTACAAAGAACAAAATTTTAATTGATCCATCCTTAAAGCAAAGCCACTTGAGATATAAATGTATCTACCGTTACTTATAAGCCGATTTTTATTTCCTTCAAGTGCTTTTACATTTCTACCGGCACATTCATTATATTTGATAACGATAAAGTTACTTCAAAAAAAGTCAGCCAGAAGAGTGTTCTTCAACCGGTGTTCCGCGGAAAGGCACCGGTCCACAAACGTTTATAGCTGGTACGCGAAAACTTTCATGTTTCGAAAATTTTAATAACAAAATAAAGTTACATATGACACAGCTTTAATAATTACTAAAACTAATGAATATATTATCCTAAACAAACATACAGTTTTCGACTTGCAACAGTTTCGCTACCTTGGACGTGAGTCAAAACTGTTGTCGGTCGAAATTCATACAAATAAAAAAACATCCAATTTCTATATTTATATTAATCACAGAGGAATAAAATATTTGTTAGGGAATGGAGAAAAAAATATACTTATATACTCCGTCGTCATCCGTATAGTTAATATGTGTATCTGTATCGCGAAATATTTTTCCAATTTTCTCCGGTCCGTGGATGTAAAAAGGTTGAAGAACACTTGAACATACGATTCGTGTACTTGTTCGAATAGTGGTTGTTCACTAATATAACTGAGAATTTATTACCTGAATTTTATACAACTCGAAATTTTAATTTCCTCTAATTCTCCTAAAATATAACTCCAAGCTGATGGCCGACACATTTTGATCAAATAAAAGTATTATGTATCATATTGCGACCATACATACACCATACAATCAAACCATTGAATGGGTTTACCAGTCATTCAACACGCCTATTAAACTCCACGTGGGATAGGTACAGATCACATGTAGTCCAAGGCGGATATAAATATGATCCAAAACAATTGGTACATTCAACATTATTTTGCACTTTTTTCGAAACTCAATCCCACGATGATCAAGTTCGCCGCGAAAAATATGTGAAGCAAAGGAATACTGTTAAGGAAAGGGAGCAATTCCGAAACAGCAGCTGCCATAGACGTATAAGTATGTGACAACTTGTTGTGGATATTTCATATTTGAATCAACACGTATTCTGTAAGACAGACATAGATATGACTGCTCTGTTGAAAATAAGTCTTAATATTTTTAATATATTGCGTTAACATAACCCAGACACCAGCGAGAATTTAGCCTTAATTATCAGTTTAATATTGTAATTTGAGAAAAAATTTCAAGAAAAATCACGATTACTTTGTTATAATAATAAATCCGTTTTCAGTCGTCTATAAAAAATAATTGTCATCAAAAATTGACTATTAAGAAATTTAAATCATATCGCTGTACTGGAATGATTCCATACTATTCAAAATCACGCCATATTTATGACATCGCTTTTTGGCAGCAAGTATATTTGTGAGCAACTATTATCAAGAATACAGAACATAAAATTAGATACAAAAATTCTGACAAGCACTTCGAGAATCTACTTAAAATTGCAACTACTTCTACCGAACCAGACATTTGTGTGTTGGTATCACAAAAACAGGGTCAAATATTCCATTAGTTTTATGTTGCCCTATTTCATTTTTGTAATATGAAACGATAAAAAGACGAACATTAATTGATCATGATTATTGCCCCAGAAAAATACTCTTCGATCAACGTGGCCCGAAATACCCAAAAAGTTAGATCCATGGTATAGGAAGTGCAAATAGAAATTATTAAATATTGATTCGGTATGGATAAGACCCTCCAAAGTAATTAAGCAAAATAATAAACACAAAAAACCTTATTTCGAAGTACTAATTACATAAGCAAATACTTTTTTTTAGATTGAATATGTAAAAATAAAATACAAGTGTATTGGAAATACGAAAAAACTTCTATTGGCGAGCAAGTACCGACGGCACGAAATACGTTAAAGCCCTTTCTAATAGCATCACCATTGTAAGACTGCTTTAACACTAACCGGGCGTTAAAACTGCTATACGTGATTAAACACAAGATAAAATAAATTGGATGTGCCATTTTGTCGTTGCTGCATTAAAAATGTCTAAAATATTGCTAAATATGCGTGTATATCATATTATCAAACTAAGAAAGTTTTTCTGCAAAGTGATAGAATCAGACATGTTCAATTATGTTTATTTATGAATATTAAAAGCTTTCCAGTAACGCACCGACTACTCGGGAACTATGAGTGATAATTTAAAGTATTTAGTTTCAGATTCGAGTGTTTAACTCAGTATTGTTCCTCGTAGTATAAAATTTTACCGATACTAAGAATCATTGAATGTTAGAAGCAAACAAAAACGTTATTGGTTGATTGTTTGCTTCCTCGGTAGTAATTATTTGATGCACGAGAGCTTTTGAAAGCCCCGGCCGTCGAGCGACGCGGCTCGACGGTTGAAAGCTAAGACGTGTGGGGCACGGCGGCGCATAGCGGTCGGGAGGAGGTGCGTGCGACGCTTCCTAAAATAGTCTCGGAGGCGCACGTGCTACCTACAGCCGGGAACACGAAGCCAAGCTGCTGTTTACGCCTCCCAACCATTTGGAACGGCCACCAAATAAAACGCACATTTGCCATCGATACAATATTAGTCTTCAGCATTGAAACCAAATCCATCAACCATACCAAAAGATATATTCACCGAATGAACCAATTTCATTCAGTATGTTAGCAAAATTCGTAGTGCTGCATGCAAAAAAACTAGTCCGAGTTGTCTTGCTTAAGGTATTTTATCCTACTCAGTTTCTCGGTTGAGCAAATGAAAAATTGTATGCATTGTTTTTTCAATCATTTGGATAGGATGTGGTGGTAAGAAAGTCAATAATGAATCCACCGATATAAAAAGAATGTTTCTGGACTCTCATGTGCAAATAAAAATTTGCCTTAAGAAAGTGGCGCTGCTCATACACAAAATTCGTGTAAATAGGACTTATAATGATGGTATATTTTCGTAAGTAGTTTTTTCATTATTTCCAATGAGTCGAAAGACTTCAAAGGTGTTAACTATCACTCATACGTGGAAAGGCATTATTTTGAATAAATAAAACACATTTTTTAGTTCTTCTTCTACATACATATAATGTATTAAGCTAGCCAAATCTAGATATAAATGAGAATTTGTGAATATGAAGACTGTGAAATTTCCATCTTGAAATATCAATAAATATTTATATGATACATTTCTCTTTCCACCAAATTTAATGTCATTTAACTTATCCCTGTCATACTAAATATCGTATAATATCTTTCGTCGGTCATTGAAATCCTTTTCAAAACTATTCGCCGTTGGCGTCGAATGGAATTTTACTGAATAAAAAAATCGCAATACATACCGCACGTACTAATATCAAGGGAATTCGATGCAGCTGTTCCGGAGAGGCAAGAGGTAACATTGGTAACGCGTCGCTTAGAAAATCCATCGCGTATGTTATACAAAGATATCTTGCGCTAGAGTATATTATTTATATAATATTAGTTACCAGACAATCTGGAGCTGAGCGGAAATACCTGACTACGACATGTGGTTTGTTTAATTTGGTGCTTGGTCAAACCAGTGACAGGGAGAGTTGTAAAAATTAGATTGTAAAGATGACGAAGTCGGGCCGGGCCCGTGGTCGAGTGACAACGCCGTCGGTTTCAGCTGCAGGGCGCACGGGTTCGAATTCCAGTCCAGGCAGTTTCATTTATCAATCGAATTATTGATTTCTGTTCGGATACATGGATTTCGGCGATGCCGATTAGATAACCGCTAGTTATATCCATTCTATCTTTACTCTCTTCAAAAAGAGAATTTGAGCAACTAACAAGCAGTTCTCACTTATCACTTTATGTTGAGATAAACTTCACACGGAGTCGATGTACTCCACATTGGGAGCGCACATGGTTAGAAAAAAGATCTGCTCAACATATGGTCGATGTCATATATTATTATAGTACACAAACATACACAAAGTAATATTGGAAAATGACGATCGGAAATCATTTTTCTCGGAAACGGTTTCATTGAGGCAATACATTTTTTCAATTATTGGTAAAGAGGGTGATTTGATAAAATGCACAACATTTTTATTACAAAACGATAGATAGTGTTACATTATAATTGCGATTTCTTTACACTGTCTCCAGCAAAAATTTTACCAAAATATAGTTGAATTATTTCGATGGATTCGGCGGTAACTTTGTGGTAGTTCATTTTAATTTAAAATAACTATGATTATTTCACGTATTGTGTTACTAATTTTGACACGTGTTTCGCTTCTTTCAAAGGCATCTTCGGACTTACTATCGCAAAGTTTTTTTAAGTAATGGACCAAGATTGATTCTAATATTTTAAATTGATTTTCTTTTTTACGGGAAGCAAAGAGGTTGGGGGTTAAAGAATCAAAACAAATTAAACAAATAATTATACTTCTTATGACGTAAGCATTACAAAATATTGACAAATGAGATGCAATTAATCAGATAGATGCCTCTGAAAGAGGCGAAACACGTGTCACAATTAGTAACACTATACGTGAATTAATCAAAGTTATTTCATATGACAGTTGAATTCATTGAAGAAAAAAAAATCAATATATAATGTAATGGTTATATTAAAAACGAATTTATAAAAAAGATATGTAAATAGCTAGATTTTGTTGCCTTACAAATCAGACGTGGTGCAATCAAAGCTATTGAACACGAATTCAAAGCGGCGGATGACGATTTAAAAAAGTACACAGGCCCTGATCGGGGAGGACTCCCGTCCCACCCAGCAATGCAGCTGTCGTTTCACGAAGCACGTTTCTGCGGGAAACACGTGGACTAGCTCTGTTTACCCCGTTATAAACACAAAAAGTAAATAACTCTCGTTGCAACACAGAATTCACGAGCGTTCAAGCCGAGTTCCAAACACCACGGGAAATGTTCCGTTTAAATTATATCGCAACACTTGTGAATAATTCAGGAATCGATTATACAATGCGGTAATACGCTGTTCAATATTCCATGGAGTTATTTCATAAACCAATGTTGTATTACTATTAGCGAGTAGAAAATATTGACCGAATATGAAACAAGTCTAGAATTAGATAATATCCTGGACCAATATTCAAATGAAAGCTGTTGTATACTATTTAATCAACTTTAATATCTACGACTGTAAAATAATCAACTTCTTTCTATTATATATTGTGTCATTTTGTTCACTATTAAAGAAGCTTTTTCTGACAATTCAAGAAACTCGCTTTATAATATGTATCACGAATTATTATTTTTATGGAAAAATGCAACGATTCATTACTTCGTTGTTAGATTAACAGCCTTTTTCAGTACGTATACGTAAATTAATCACACATATTTAAGTTTCAAAAGAGTTAACTAATTGGAATCTACAATTTTACGTGTTTAACAGAAGAGAATAAAATCAATATGGATTCAAAAAAATAGTCGTATTGAATGACATGTTGTTTATATTGATGCCACCGGATATTGTAGGTCATCAGGACTCTCTCGAACGATCTTATTATCACCTCAATCAATGATAATAAAACCTAAACGATTAATATAACGCGAATAAATTCACAAAATATTATAAAATCTTGTAACCGACTTCTAGAAACGACGTCGCTCGTTCAGTTCATTCGCGACCACTTTGCGTCGATTAGTTGAATTCAGTTCAGGCCCGAACGCTTTGCGTCGATTGGTTGAGCTCTTTTTCACACTAGAATCGTAGGGTATAAATATGCCTATTCTAAAGCCATTTGTCATTCTCGTTTCAACTCTCGCCGTGTGAACACCTCTCTGAGCTGAAATCCGATTTCACAACTGTATTTGGGACTGTGAGCTGTTTTAAACAGCTCACCGGACCAAACCCAGATACTATCATCATCATCATCCGACAGTTATCATCATCATCATCCGACCGCTATCATCATACGACCGCTATCATCACCAACACCAAGACACCGAGCGACCACATGAACCAGACTTATCAGATGACCGCCCAGCTGCCGGGACCCTGCGGACGAACTCCCATCCGCACGGATTACCGTCTGCCGCGGTCGTCTGTTTCCCAATCAAACGGCGCCTGAGAACTATCATCATCATTACCAAGATACCGAGCAGCCACATGAACCAGACATACCAGAAGATCGCCCAGCCGTCGGGACTCCTGCCGAGGCCTGGGAACCCCGTCTTTAGTGTAAGCGATCCGATTATGCTGCACACTGTACGGGTTAGTAACACTCTACATGACTACTGACTGCCGCGAACGACTGTTATTGGCTGCCATCACTCACCCGATCATCACAAATACTATCATCATCATCATCACCCGACCGACATTACCACGATCAGACCGCGATCCGGACATACCAGAAGATCGCCCAGCCGTCGGGACTCCTGCCGAGGCCTGGGAACCCCCGTCTTTAGTGTAAGCGATCCGATTATGCTGCACACTGTACGGGGTAGTAACACTCTACATGACTACTGACTGCCGCGAACGACTGTTATTGGCTGCCATCACTCACCCGATCATCACAAATACTATCATCATCATCATCACCCGACCGACATTACCACGATCAGACCGCGATCCGGACATACCAGAAGATCGCCCAGCCGTCGGGACTCCTGCCGAGGCCTGGGAACCCCCGTCTTTAGTGTAAGCGATCCGATTATGCTGCACACTGTACGGGGTAGTAACACTCTACATGACTACTGACTGCCGCGAACGACTGTTTTTGGCTGCCATCACTCACCCGATCATCACAATATCCGACCAGACGATCCCAGCCTCCGCTGTCGCCGTGAAAGCTGCGTGTTTACACCAGCCGAAACCTAGTGTTTACACCAAACATGACTTATTAAGGAATAATCTGCATGGAACACTCAGGACTGAAGCAAGCTTACACGTGCGACTGTAATGGTTGCCAAGATCCTACACCAAATTACGACGACCCGCAAGCCCGACCACAGAAAAATCTCTACCGCTATCAACATCATATCTATACATCACCCTCGACCGCCAGCAAACTCGATCATCTAGCCTCCACTGCCGCCGTGGAAGCTGCGTGTTTACACCAGCCGAAACTGAGTGTTTACACCAAACATGACTTATTAAGGAATAATCTGCATGGAACACTCAGACTGAAGCAAGCCTACACGTGCGACTACAATGGTTGCCAAGATCCTACAACAAATTACGACGACCCGCAAGCCCGATCACAGAAAAATCTCTACCGCTATCAACATCATTATCTATACATCACCCTCGACCGCCAGAAAACCCGATCATCTAGCCTCCACTCTCGCCGTGGAAGCTGCGTGTTTACACCAGCCGAAACTGAGTGTTTACACCAAACATGACTTATTAAGGAATAATCTGCATGGAACACTCAGACTGAAGCAAGCCTACACGTGCGACTACAATGGTTGCCAAGATTCTACAACTACTCGACCACTATCATCATCCGACCGCCAGCAACAGCCCCGACCAAAGCATTATCTCCATATTCGCATCTTCACCATGATTACCAAGCCTACCGGTTGCCGCAGAAGCCAGCTAACGCCAGCCGAAGCCAGCGCCGAAACGGCTGCACAGATTTCTTCTCAACACGAAGCCCTACAGATGAAGGGGATTAGGCTAACGCCCAAGTCCCTATTAAAGTTGCCAAAATACAAGACAAGCCATTTGTCGTGAGTCGTTATCGTTCATCCCAAGCCGACACTCCTGCCATCGGACGGTAGGAAGTCGCAGTATAATCGTTTTGGTCTTCTTACGCTATAAAATCTAGTTTTCACTGCAATTGTGTCTGTGTTTTATAAACTATGTAATCTAATTTTGTGTAGAATAAACTACCCGACTCTAAGATAGAGTTTCGGCAAAGAGAATACCGATTGAAATCTTTGCAAGAGATACCTTTCTTCCCACCCTGTCCCTAAGTCCCGTCAACGAACGCCTTGGAAGGATGCTGTCTGTTACTGTCAGATTGAAGAAGAAACCCTGGTCGTCTCAATATGAGCTATATTATGAACTAACCGTTCAATAATGACGCACATATCATACGAACTATATCGTTTTAATCATACATTATTTTACAATACACATAACAAACAAAACAAGTCATAGAATTGTTCCATTAGAACTAGAGCTTCGTCTACTCATTTAAATTCCGACGGTGGGCATGAAAATGATTCTTCAATCATATAGAATATAGATAACAGTTACATCTGGCGGCGTAAATTTGGTGGGGAGCACTTGATTTGTGATGTACCAATAATTACTTACATCAATTTTATGTATGTAATAATTTAAGATAATTTTTTATCGATATTCATACACATTTAGTAGAATTTTGAAGCCGCATTTTTGTTTTTGCTTACAATTAAATAACCTTTTTATAATGACAGTATAATATCGACGACTAAAGATGAAATAAACAAGAGATGTTTTTATAAAAAAACTATTACATACTAAAAATTAAAGCGGGTAATATATTGATAAGATGCTCCTCGCAAAGCAACAGGAAATTACGACTCATTTTCATACGGCAGACGTCTGCGAGAAACAAAAGCTTTCTACGGAACAAACCGTGAAGCTTTATCCACTTAGACGAAATTTTAAAAAACACTCAACCGACAACGGAAAATGCACGCCATTTGCATGCCAGGAGAAATCCAGAAGGGTTTTAATCGTGTCACTGTAATTTAACGTAGTTACTACGTTCTTTGTTCGGAGAGGGCCATAATAAGGAACACGTGTGGAAACGGCGAACGTCATCTAGAAACCATTTAACATATATTACCGACGTATGAACAAGTAATGTACCATATGATATCATGCAAATAATTAATAGCCTAGCTGTCTTTAATAATCTTTAATTTTGCAGATATGTAATTTTAATAACGGAAACGACGATATACAATAAAAAGTTGCATCAGAATAAATTAGTAACACAATAGTGTCGGAAAAACAGTAAACGTGATATAAAAACAGTTTTAATGGAAATCGATAAAAACAATTGATCAAAAAATATAGACGTGAAAAAAAATATGCTAACAAAAACTCAATATATGTAATTCATAAAATGTAACGACATTGTTATCCTGGCTTCAGCTTTATAACAAGGCCACAAAATAATTTGTTATATAAGCCGTTAAAAGTCTTGATACCTAAATTACATAGAATAATATAAGTTAATATTAAAATCCTAGTTTTCAAATTCAATACATTGTGGATTCTAAAGCTCGTAAACATTTGTCTGTTACACGATTTAGTTTCGGTTTATGCAAACGAGTGGGCAGAGCTTTCAGAACTCGCGTGGAACCTGCGGACTGGAAGCTTATAGATTACATTAATGTTGAGTGGGTGGAAATAGGTTCCCGCGAATAACCATGAAAAGCGATAAATCTTCTTATTTCTCTTTGGACGTTTAAATGCTTTCCGATAGCAGATTATCATTCTTTCACAAAGATAACTTCTCTCGAAACACTTTTGGCAATCATTTGAAAGCAATTAACGCACTGCGTCATGGCACACATATTTTAAAATATCACGAGATAAACTCAATGAGGTTTATTATATTCACTTTCGATCAACTCTGTTAAAAATGACACGTCCAAGATTTAAAATTTAAATTGAAAACATCTCAATTAGTATCGACTTCCTCCAAGCCTAGCCTCCAAGATTTTCTATCTCCCGCCAACTTCCTCGCATCTTCCCAAGTCATCCCAGCGTCCCGTAGCGTCCCGTAGCTCCCCAGAGTTCATCCTATGGACGGTCATCCAAGGCCTATTGGGGCGTCGGAATCCATCAGGTTGATAAAAGAGGCAGGCATGATTCAAGCTCCCCTGGGGCATCCGCAGCACATTTCAAAGCTAGGTCCATTGTCACCTTTTTATTTTGGACGTAATAAGGGGGTGGTTTGTCCGTTCTCTTGCTTTATGACCACGTTAAACTTATCAAGTGTAATTGGGTGAACCAAACAGTTTATTGTTATTAATAATGTGTGATATCATTAAAATAATTGAACGGTTGTATATAAAGAATTAAAAGATAATATAAAACCAAACCGTCAGCCAAGATTGATTACTTTGATTATAATAAAATGATAATGACATCTACTCATAAGCTGATAAAAATCATCTTATAGCTGTTTTCAAGGATGACTTGTTACGAGTTTGGAAACCTCCAGGGAGCTTATTCCACGTTGACGTATATCATGACAGCTTTTAAGAAATCGTTTAGCGATTCAAAAGCTTTTTCTCTCTAATGCACATAATACAAAACTTAGTGAGTCTAATGTCTTATGCGTGGGCTAATATTAACGTGACAATTTTTAACAGTGAAAATATTCCAAAGTTAATCAAAAAAATATTTCTTTTCAAATAATAAGTAAGAGATGAAAATGAAAAAATCTTAATCGTCGTTAATCGTTAATCTTAAGGTCCACAGCCTGGAATAGACTTTTCATACGTCTATTGAAATCGAGATTATTTTTGATAATGCAAGAATTCCGTACTCAATCCAGCCGTTTCATACAGCCCATGGATCGAACTGCGATTGTAACTTTTAAGCGACATTATACTTATGAGGAAAATAAGGACACCGACACTTCACTCTTCTACGACTTCTTTAACAGTTCACTCGAGTGTGCGGCAGCCGTTAATACTAAATATTTTTTTCCCCTCTGACATAAGAATTCACCTACCGCACTGAACCCCCCCTCCCCGCGTTCAGTCTATATCAAATTAGGAAATTAAAAACTTTCGAACCCTGTCAATCTTTTTTTGTGGGCGTCATTCAGGACATTCTCACAACGCCATTCTTTCGAATGCATAAGTAGCGTGGTCAGTCTGTACTTACATTAAAAAAATAGTTTTTAAAGCAATTACTAAGCATGATAAACAATACACTATATTTCTGGAATCAATCATTCACACCAATGAAAAGCAATTTTTAAGATACGGAAATAAATCCGGAATCTGTCACAATTATTGCAATGGTCAAGCTTATGAAGGGAATACTCAATGTGAATAAGAAGATGATAAACTAACTTTAAGACTTTGACAGTCAAGAATATAATTTAAGCTTTCATATGTGTTTATTTTAACTACAAGTACTTTTGAATTTTTTTAAGGGAATTCAATGTACGTTAAGAAGAAACTAATAACGAAAGTAGAGGTCCACCTGTATGTAAGCTTTAACCGTATAAACAAGCACTTATATTCATATTTTATCTTTATAAAAACATAAGATTAATCTGATTCTAAAACAGACCTACAAATACTGAACAGCTTTCGATATATTTATTTATAACAAGTAAATTCTAATTCAGTCACCGTAGGTAATACCGTACATAATTGAGAAGCCTGCTTCGATATTTCAGGACATGACCTGTTTTTAAAGACATCTTTCATGAAAATGACTCGCAAAAAATATGTTTACTTGTACCAATTCGCACAAAAAATATTACATACATAAGAAATATATGTCACGGTCAACAACTTTCAAACAAAAGAAAACATTAAGATTCGTGTAATTAGTTATGGGTACAAAATTTTTAACAAAAAACTTACAACTATGTAGTTGGATACAGTTTAGATTAATGGGTTTGTTTTCCATTATTATACGGGTATATTTTTAGCTGTCGGTTCCGTGGTTAAGTGTAAACGTCGATGGCGTCGGTTGCGGAAGGCATGGGTTCGATACATCATACAAGTAGATAAATTTCTCAACTGAATTATTAATTTCTGTTCAATGACTTCTATTTATGTATTATTTAAAAAGTCCCTCCACACCCATCCGTTCCTTAAAACGGAACATAAGGAGAGAGGTTAGTTAACCACAAGTCCTGCCTGAGTCCTCTCTTTTCAATCGATACTCTTTTCGAAAAAGCAGAAAACAAGCAGTTCTCGCAGAAAACTAATGTCATGTTCACATGCTTCACATTGGAAGGGGGCATCGTTTAAAAATTTATTAATTTGTATACTTTTAAAGTGTTCACTGTCAATACTTGGTGGAATGGCATTGAAAAAACTAATAAAACATTTTTAGTACCATCAGTTTAGTACCATCAGTTGACAATGCTCGCCATGAGCGAAACCGGTCCTGATCTAATAAAAAAATTGTTTGTATAGATGCAACCTTTAATAATTAAGAAATTATTACCTAATAAATTAATGTAAACTCATCTTTGTATTCGCTCAGCATCAAAGTATACATAAAATATTAGTTGTACCTAGAACCTTTTGGGATATCGATGCAATCACCTCCCGGCTTCTAAATATTAATCAAATTGAAATGACGTAATTTTATTTTTCAAACTCCCACAAGGTGGCGAGAATTCCCCACCTTGGCTTAGTTTTGATCTTCAAAGACACGAGCAATGCTAGCGTTGAAATATGTGTGTAAAAACTAATGCGCGAAAGAGTCGACGATATCAGATTCCAGGCGAGTTTTAAACTATTCTTTGGTGCGCATCGAATATCGATCGTTAATTGAACACACGAACCATTATTTTTTTACGGTCCGCTATCAACAGTCCGCGCAGCTTCCAAACGAGAATCGGAATGTCCAATTTTCCGATTCGCGAGCTGAAGGAGCAATGACAACAACATCTGCTACGGGAAAATACTGTTTTTTTTTTATAATTTGCTGATATATTAAATGAAATATATATATCATTCATTCAATACAAGATTAAATACATTTTTAGATAGTGCAAAGAACGGAAATTAATCTTCCAACAAACCAAACTTTAATAGAATTTTACATTTTTTTTTTTTTTAAAGTAAAAAAAATATTTGGCATTACAGCTTACGCCAATGCGCCAAATATTCTTAGTTGTGAAAGTCATACGAGATCAACTCGATGATAAGTAATGAATCAGTTGTGCACAAAATCAACGATAAATAACATACACCCAGCCCAAGATCTCTTTTGTTAAATTGATAAAATCTGACCTTGCCGGGAATTGAACCCGGGTCTCCAGATCACTAGGACAAAGCTCTTGCCACTAGACCACAGGGACCGACAATTAAATCAATTTCTGTACAAAACCTTTTCCTTAAATACATATATGTTGTAAACTAAGACGGTGATTTAAAGTTTTCTTGCAAAGTGGAATAAGTTCTTTAAAAATGCTGTGAGGTTAGCTCTCCTTACGAAATATGAAAGATATAATTAAAACAATTTTGCTTTCAACATAAAATATGTGCACCTCCAAAGCGAGTGGTTCAACAGAGTTTTCTTAAAACTAATTCTGCGCTTACCATTTTTTTCAGGTGAAACGCATAAACAATGAAGGAAGAAAAAAATGACAGTTTGTATGTGAAAATTTCGTTACTTCGATTCAATACGAATGAAGACGAAAACATCAGTGAGTTATTTACCACTACTTTTTTACCATCGGCCAAATAATAAACAAATCAAAAAATACTGTTTTCGCTAGTGGAATAATGTTATGTTTTCAAGATAGTTGATAACATATATATGAAAGCCAGTAATTTCGATACGGAAGGGTATCCTATACTAATGACAGTTGAAGGAAAATTTCAAGTACGTTATTTTCAATAATAAAGTCTGTTTCTTATTTGTTTTGTTTATCAAAAAATATCGCTTTGCGCCAATGTAACCGAGTAACCGGAAATTGAGAAAATTACGATCATTATCAGTAGCGCATAACCTTTTTTTTATGGAAGCGTACCGCTATTTGCCAATTTTAACCGAATAACAGTCATTGGATAGATCCGCGAGCCCTATTGTATACCGTCCGTGATTCTCGCATGCGTCTGGGAAAGCTCTTCGCGTTCGTTCGGAGTTGTTGCGGGTTCGGTGCGCACGGCTCTAAAAATATCTCGGTTACTCAGACGCGCATCTTGCCCCCGTACTTTTAAAACATGGGCGCCACACTGAAAAAACCGCGTGCAGCGTTTCTAGAGAGATACGTCTCGCCATGATTTTCGTCTTCATCATCATCAAGTGTTGTCAATCAACCGAGTGCTAAGATGCAAGGTATTTCACAAATAATATACCGTCGAACAAAAATAATTTCAAAAATATTTTTTGTCAATACGTTATATAAAATGTTGTTACATTACACAATAATCAGCGACAATGATTACTTATATTTATTTAATTTCACGGTGTATGGTAGCATGGAGTCTCATAAATTTATTAAGTATATGGCGTGTACCTACTACGGGCAATTCTGTTATTATTTCGTGTGTTGGCTGGTCAATCATGTTGGACAATTTCTTTGAAAATGCGGAAGTAAATATGAATAAAAAATATATTTCATTAAAATTTATAGTTTGAATGTTGTGTTTTTCCATGAGTTTTGTGTTTAACGACCTGAGTTTCGCCTTTCGTCATTTCAAGCGCACGAATGAACTGGTTTCAGTTTATTTCATTCGTGCACTTAAATGCATGATTACGCCGAAAGGCGAAACCCGGGTCAGTAGCGAGAAAACTAACGGAAAGGTACAAAATTAAAACGAATCAAATGTATATAGAAATTCCTTCAAGCACCTTCAGTCGTCTTCTAAATTAGAAATTTAGAATTTCTTTATGAAAAAAATATGATACTGAACCGTGAGGAATAAAAAATCATGTTTATATTGAATATTACGTGAGCTTACCATAATTTTGAAATTGTTCTGTTCGGTGTGAGGGATAATGACCGTCAAAACATTTCGGTTTTAAAATCTGCTTTTAAAAAAATACATACAGAAAACAAGTTGATTGCATTTAAGAATAAGATATCGACTTGTTGGCGTTGCAGCCGGAAGCTATTGTTTTAAAGGGATTGTGAGTATTGTTCAAGTATGTGCGCGTTGGGTTTTAAGCCACAGCAGGAGTATGTGGAAGAGCGTGCCGCCCCCGGGAACATATTTTCTCGGCACTCCGGCTTGAGCGCCGCGACGCCTTCTCGAACGTCTGTCCGTTGGACGCGTGCCAAAAAGACGGCGGCAGCATCTGGCTTTGCGCCAGCAACAGCGGCGGCGCGTGGCTTTGACATGCGTCAGGACATGCATCCAGGGCTGCCCACAGCCACATAAAAAACAAGAATCGTTTCTTAACGTACCATATCGTCGGCTGATGCTAAGCTGTTTTTTTTATTTATTTGATTAAACTGTTTGACATACGTAAAGCAAACTTTGACAGTACTTTTCAGCTGCTAACTGTGCATGATTGGTGGTAAGTATAGACTCCAATTCGAGTATCATCGAGTTTAATTCCCTATTATTTTGGAAATATGTCTTATAAATTGAAATAAATGTATAAATGCAATTAAATGCGCTTATTTATTTATTTATCATCTAATTACATACACAAATTTGAATTACTAATGTATATTATGGTACATCTGAAACTACTCGAGTAATCGAGTATTTCAAAATGTTACTACTCGATACTCGAGTAGTTGAGATGTCGAGTAATTAGTGGTAAGGTATTATATATATTTAAAAAAAACATGTTGTTTCATTTTAATGAATCAAAAAAATAAAACGATCAATATCTGTTTCTCTGAATTGCTTATGATTTCTATGTCAACCTGGTTAATATGTGAATTCATAATACGATTTTTCAATTGAAGTGCTAAATTCTACCTTATTCTATTCTGCCAAACGTAAATAGACAGGATTTTTTTTAGCACGCATTACAAAACTATCTTACTGCCAGATGATAAAAGTTGCCAAAAGATTTTTCTTACAGAAAATCAAATCGAACTGATAACTGAGCTACTTTGTTTGTAACACTTTAAAGAAAATTGTCATAAATTTATGTATGGTGAGGCTAACCTAAAAAAAAAATAATACGTTTTGGAACATATACAAGTATGACATGACTTGTTAAAAGATTACAGTAAAATCGCTTGATTGGTTTAGGTTTGCAATATTAATTTATTTTTCCGCAATGTTATACTTTTTATCGAAAACAAAAATGGAATCAGATTGAATAAAAACAATACATTTAGTGATACATTTCATGGTGTGTTTTTCAAAAATTATGAATCAATAAATTTGTATTCATTAGTACGGCGAGTAATCAATACATCAAAAATACACATGAAGAAAGATAGTAGGATTGAACAATCTTCAATTACTTCAACTATTGAGTACCATACGTATAGATAATATAAGAACGTGGCAACCCTGCAGGTCAGACATTAAAAAACAAGGCGCATATGTGTCCATACACGTAAACATAATATGTATACATTCACACGCATCTGCGGCTACTGAACGCAAGGTCCATCGTGCTTGCAGAAAACAAAACACAACTCTAGCACTGGTCTTTCAGAAAGAGGAGAAAGATAAAAAACGAATAAAAATTGATGTGAAAATTCATTAAAAAATATAACGTACTAAGACTCTGAAGATCTGCGTGGATTATTTTGGTTGGTGTTTTTAGTAAATTAATATTTATTGAAATTGATTTTAACGATGGAGTAACGAGATAATTGTCGTTCCGTTATTTTATAATACGCTTAATTTCGAATCGTTTGAATTTTGCACTTTTCCACGAGCGTCGTCGCTAACGACCCGGGTTTTGCCATTCGGCATCTTCGGGAATTTAAAGGGCACGAATGAACTTGAGCTGACGCTTAGTAACCAGTTTGTTTCGTTAATTTAAAAATAAAGTTTGATTTTTACTAACGTAATCTATATATTATAAACTGTTTACTACACGTCAATTCAAGTTCATTCGTGCACTTGAAAGGCGAAACCGGCATCGTTAGGGACAAAACTCATGGAACTGTACAAAAATCAAACGATTTTGATATTGAATTTCCATCAAGCACCTTCAGTCAAAATTCTAAATACGCTTAATAATAGTCTTAGAAGAGAATACAACTTAGACTACGTTTTTCAAGGGACCGTATAAAACAAACGTTAAATGCGGGAAAGTTTTATATATGAAGTAAATGCCGGGACTATAGAAAATAAACGCACCACGCGGGAAAACGTATAATGCGAGAACGTAAGATCGGGGTTCCACTGTATATCGAAATATACAGAATCAAACTAAATTCATGTTCATTGGCGACAGGAACGATTTTTAAATATCTGTAATATTTTTTTTAAGAGACAAAGCTGCGGTGCTGTCAGTGAATTTGTTTATTCAACGATTGTATCAAAGATAACGGTAGATTCGTTGCCCCCATTCAAAGGCAAAGGGTAATTAAAAAATACGCTTTGTCGAATTCGGAAATATATTAAAAACACAACGAAAATTTATTCAAAACTTTTAAATATGTAGGTACTCTTTGTCTGCAGGTTTGATAAAAAAAAACATTTTCCAAGAATAAAAATAATAACACATTTCAAGTACTTATTCCAAATAAAATTTATTGGATCAGGACCGGTTTCGCTCATGACGAGCATCATCGACTGATACTAAATACAACGAAACAGTGATATTTATACAAAGGTTAAGCAAGAATTACAAGGTATGACAAACAATAATTGGTATTACAACTAAGCAAATAAATTGGAGCAAAATTTCCACCAAGTATGACAGTGAACACCTTAAAAGTGATTATTTAAGAAGGCAAGTAAAATAAAGTAACATATAAATTATCAGCGTGTCGCGCTGGTGAAGAATACGAAGATATCGTGATCTGAGCTGATCATTATTGAGAAATCATGGTATCATGGTAGTAAACGAAATAAATAAGTAAACGAAATAATAATGGCTATGAGAAAAAGGTGATAACAAACTTATTATATAAAAAACGATTAAAACTAGCTAGAAAACTTACTTACCCTAACTTAATACAAGAAAACCGCTTCTTTAAATCAATTAACTACTTAGGGAGTATTACGGGTCGTCTTAGCTGGGCGAATCTAGGCGAGGCGATCCGGCGCAGCTTTGAAAGCGGCAGAGTTTTAAAATATCAAACGGTCCTAGCCCATGCAAGTGTCATATGTGAGCGAAGCGATCCGGTCAGGACGGCATATGTCGCAAGTCGCCTCAAGTGCGCACTCATGGCGCAGGCGAATCGCTTGAAAATATGAAACGGTCCAAGCTCACCAGAGCGTTAATTGCGTCTGGCCGAGCGATGGCACATAAGACCTTTGATCAACTACGTTTTAAATTGACTGGATTCGCCTAAATTCGCTTGCCGGTTCGCGTCGCTTACCTAAGACACGGGGTTAGTGAAAAAATTTACCACGAGATTAAAAATTCAGTAAATGTAGCATTTAAAGTTAATAATAATTTAGGCACACATCTTAAAAATAGTAAAGACAGGATTAATAAACTTGATAGAAGCGGTATATATAAGATGACTTACGGTACATGTGATTTAGTATATGTCGGACAGACAGGTAGAAGAATTTCCATTCGCGCAAGTGAACATGTTAGATCCTTTAACAATGGAAAAACTGATTCACAATATGCAAATCACCTAATAGAATTATCACATAATCGGAATTCGGTCCCGATTCGTTTACATTCCTGTAATAAAGCCCTAAAGCTTAATGCATTGGAACAGCTGGAAATTAATAGGTATAATCAGTCCAATGAAATTCTTAACGATCAGATTACAATTAACAGTTCACCTCTTTTAAAACCTTTAACAAATAATAAACTTAAAACAATTTAAAATAGATGCACTTAGACATTGCAGATTTTAAGTGGTTTCACACGATAAAATAACCCAAAAATACCCAAATTATTGTTTCCCACCATGACTTTAGACCAATAAATCAAACTTATTTAAATTCTTTCATGTGACGTAGGTATGGTTTCAACAGAAAGAGATGATGTACGGGGCACCCTGTCTAGCATGGGTATATAAGCTATCTCTAATACAGGTTTAAAAACATAGTTCTGACGAAGGCGTAAGCCGAAATAGCTATCAACAAATATATAAAATAATTTATGCAGAACTAAAATACATTGTTATTTTTCTTTCCGTATTGAAATAAATAAGCTTCTGAAAGCTGTAATGTTTACATCAAGAACGCCACCGGAAGGAATTAAATAAAAAGATGGGCTTTACCTAGCTTTTATATTGTACTAGTGTTGCTACCCGGCGTCGCTCGGACTAAGCGACCAATAATTATTTAATGTTATATCATTCGACATAATTATATCACAAAATCTAACATCCAAAATAGAGTTAAAATAAAATCACAAACTTTATTTAATTTAAATTAAAATTATTAAAATGTCCAAATTCAAGGAAAAAATCTAATTTGCTGTCAAAGAAATGTCAAATAATACCTTCACGTAAATAATAAACATTATTATTAATAATAAAAGCCGGGAAAAGTTCTAATTTATTACATTTTGACTAAATGTCTTCGCCGGAAAAATTCAAACATATTTTCTTTCATATTCGTTTTTATGGTAACTTAATGAATGACCAACAATGCAAAAGGGAATTACAGACCCACAGACATGCATACGCCGTTTCGGTTTTATATATAAGATTAACAAAATCATTCAACCACCATTTTCTACTTCCACTAATGATCGGTCGTTTGATGTTTGTTTGAGCATGATTCTCCACTTTACAAGTGCAAAATTTGACTGAGTGGTTTATAGATTACTGAATACTGCTTAATGAATAACACGCACAGAATGTCTTTTGGGCGAAAATTCGTCATCTACTGAGCTGACCCCGAATATTTTGCTATAATTATACAAGACCCTACTATTTCATCACGATAGTGGATATGTTACATATTTATTACATATTACGAATTAAAATGAAATTGGAAAAAAACAATATCTTAAAAAGCAATTTATGAGTAGCGCCAATACTTTTTACTGGGCTGCGAAATAAATATGAAATTTAAAGTTATTATCAAGTCATATTTGGAAAGATAAACAAAATCAGGTTAGTTAATGATTGACAATTTGTATGAAAAGTACTTTAGGTAATGGGTTTTTAATAATATAACAAAATTAAATTTAAAAAACATTCACATTATAAACTCGAGTAGGCGTTTTATAAATTTACCAATTCGAAAGAGGGAAGGCATTTTTTATAAAACGTTATAATGTTTTTGGACGCGGTGTTGTTACTTTCGGTGACTTTGAAATTTCAAAACAGTTTTGACGGACGGCTGTCAGTTGTGAAAAATATTTATTTAATGTGACAAACTTATTCAGGTGGAAATTCCAAATGAAATATAGACCATAAAACGTTATAAATATGACTAAGATGTTTATCATGATACTTCCTGACTGGCAATTTCAAATATTCGTATATCGAATATTAAGACTCTGTGGTATTCTACAATTTGAATATATTCAAAAAACGACTTTTCATGACATGACGAAACCTTATAAATTGTTAAAGACACTCAATAGCAATGCAAATACTTAATAAGCATCGATTACGTTCTTTAATAAAAATAGCCATAAACATTATTTGAAATCCGAACACGTAACTGTACCGTATTATGGCATTCAAATAATCAATATAGGTACAAGTAACATCTATTTTATATTATACAGTATCACTATGAACGAACGATATACATATAATATGTAACACAAAAGAATCAAAGCCATTCGAATATTTGGTTGAAATCCCTATTCTCGACTTCAGAAGTTCATTATAAATTCATTCCTTTCCTAGTCCTGCTATCCTTACAATCCCAACTATTCAAAAAAGAGAGGTTGTGCAACTCCAGTAAGCAGTCCACGAAGAAAAAAACATGTTGAGATAAACTCCGTGAATACTAGACACGCTCCAATTTGGTAGCGGACATGGTCAAAAAAACATCTCAATTTTGTGTTCCAAATGACTTTCCCAAGTTACTGTAGAATCTATGAAAAAAGAATCATAATAGCACAATTTCTTTTAATATTAAGCTCTCGGTGTGACCTTGAACAAAACCCCTGATATTATTTAGAGGCGTTAATTAATCAGTATACCTTACGAAAATTAGATAGTTTTCCATGTCGGTGTACATTACATACGTCATCTTAGTGCCACGCTCATTACATGTGCCAAACGCAATTATGCCAGCCCCGTATCTGCGCGAACTGCGTACGCCGCTCTCTTGATGTCAGCTCAGGCTGTATGGAAATTCAATTAACACGATACAGATTTTCCTTGCGTTATAATGAGCTAATGGAGTTGTACGGTTTGCTTTCTCGGAGAATCAACTATGTAAGCTAAAAACATACTTGCCATGCAATTAAATCGAATCTTCGAATGATGATGATGATGGTGACGACGAAAGCAAGACATACATACATATAAAGGAAGCATTAATTCTTAATATTAAATCAACTGGAAAACTTTTTTACTCTACATATTGAGGTACAAAATTTGACAGCTATTAAGCATCTTCAAACTCGCTATCATACGTTTTTTTTTTCCATGTCTGCTCCCAGCTTTGAGCATATCCCATGACCCCTCTCGGAGTTTATCTCAACATATTTTCTTTCTATGGGAACTGCTTTTTACTCATGCTCAAACACTGTTTTTCGAAGAGAGTATGTATTGATAAGATATGAGGACAGGACTAGTGGTTAGCTAATCGCTCTCGCTACGTGCCGCTTTTTGGGATTAAAAGGTTGTGAAGGGTATTTAAAAACACATTGCCTTCGAACAGAATCGATTTATCGACTGAAAAAATCTGCTCGTACCGGAACTCGAACCCGGCCGGTCCGTCACGGAAGACAACGACGTTGACCACTGCACCACGGACCGAGCAGCTTTATCTCATAATATTAATAGTATACATGTAATTGCATGTAGCCCCCTACCTGAGTCCAGTCGAAAAGAATCATCCCAACCTACATTTAACACAATACGTGGCTCATGCCGAAGTTGTAAAATTTTATTCTATTTTAAAAACGAATCGAAAACGAAACCGTCGAAAATAATAATTATTTTTTTGTGTTTTGAATATCTATATATATATATAAGATTGATAACACGAAACATATTAACACATTGGCTACAGGGAATGTGGAATACGCTTCGTTTATCTGTGTTTTGATTTCCCGTAGCCAATGTGTCAACATTATAATTTCTTCAATTCCATCATTTAATAACCTTCTTCTGAAAGAAATCGTAAATTTTTTAACGGCTCAAAATCCGTGAATCGAGTACCCTGCAATTATAATAAGAAAGCATAATAATTACTGGTGTGTTTACCATTAAACCCAAATGGAGGATTCGATCGAGCAAAATTCTACGGGTATATTGTAAAGCGGAGGCAGCCGATGTCTAAAATCGAATAAGAGAATTATTGGGACATGAAATGGGTGCCATCTGAATTTCGAATAAGGGCGTTGTCTTTAACACGATAAATAGCACAGTGGCACAAAAATGAGAATACATTGTGCCTCTACACTTATTACTTCGGGACGACAATACAGTGAAAATATATAGGATGGCAGACTTTTGCATTCTTTAAGCAAGTGTGCTTTTGAGACTAGGATTTTTAGAGTAATTTCACTATTATATTGCTATACAAGTGAACACTATATGTATATAGCTTTCAAAAATAATTAGCAAATGGCATTAAAAACTAAATTTCAGAAATTTTGCGAGTTAATGCCTTCTTCTTTGGAGGGGCAGTAAAGAACTGTTTCCTTTCATATAATTTTCTTGTTCGTCTGTTACAAAGTTGTACATTAAATAGATATGTTATTAGTGGTAAGTAGAGACTCGATACTCGAGTATAATCGTCCTTTTTCCAAGTACTCGATACTCGAGAAATTTGAAAAATATTCGAGTAATAATCGTAATTTACAAATGAAGATTTATTTCCAAATTTTTAATTTGTTTTAAGCAGCGGACAGAAAAACATGACGGATGGTTAACTTTTAAGCCGACGTCCACAGCAACAGAGTTTTTATACTGCGGGAATAAAAAAACAAAACTTCCAACCAAATTAAAATTGTAGATGTTTAATTCTCTTTTATTTTTTAAATAAATGTTTCATAGGTTGAAATAAATGAATTAATGAAATAAAATAAGATTATTTATTTATTTATCATCTATTTATATATACAAATTTGAATTAATAATATATAGTTTGGTCCATCTGAAACTACTCGAGTATACTCGAGTACTCGCGTATTTTAAAATATTACTACTAGATACTCGAGTTGTTAAGATGTCGAGTAATTGGAGACCCTAGTCGTAAGGTGTAAACTAAAACAATGTATAAAAATGGGTTAAGATGTAAGAAATGAAAATGAATATGATTTCTGAAAAGTATCAGCCATTCGTTTTGATAAATTATATGAACTTAAACAACCGAAAGTGAGAGCGAAAAAATCGTTGAGAAAACTTTTACTTTGCCGCCCGTTGTTGTTTTGATTCCGCATAGGCGGCGTCGGCGTCGGGACGGCAGCGGCAGCTGTTGCTCTCCACCAGCGTAGAGAGGGACAGAAAGGGAGTGCGGCAAGGCGGGCAACAGAGGGGAAGGAACTACAGATCGCGCCATAAATGGAGAGCGTGGACGCGAAGCAATATTGTCGATGTTGCCATATCAGTAAAAAAATATATAAGTTTAAAACAAAAAATGTGAATGTAAAAATATTACTGGGAATGTCATTTTTGTCAACAGGAATATCAGAAGATCCGAATATGTTAATGGTAAAATTTAAAAAAATATATATTTCTCTCTTGACAAAAAATCTTTTCAGTTTTTGTACTTGATCGCTTTCGGTTCATCTTTGCCCATCATTATAGACATGGATACAGATGCTTAGTTATAATTTTCATTATTTTGATACGAAGCAATAAAATAAACAGAAATATTTATTCAATATATAGTACATATTTGATTCTTATAAATAATCCCGATCATACACGAACGAAACAACAGCCTATAATTTAACCACAAATTTAAGGGATTAAAATTGAAATAAACTTATTAATTGATGACAGGAATGCATGTAAATTTATTAAAAAGTCATATTAAATTCCTGAAAAAAAACATTATTCCCAAATATCTCTTAACCGTGATTCATGGGGTGCAATTTTTTAAATTTCCATAATATAGTCGGTAATCTAGATACAAAAGGTCATAAAATGTAAGTGTGTCAATCACCTTTCACACTATTTGATTTTAACAAAACCTTTTTCAAGATCACCTGACAATGACGTGAAACGTATATTATTACATAACTCTTGTGCAACTTTGTGTTACCTTTTATTTATGAAGTTCTACAAAAGAAATGTTAGTTTAATAAATATTAACAGTCGGATAGATAATAATAGCGAAGAGTTTTCGATCCGGATATTTTGATCGGGCCGGCATTAATTTGGATGCATGATTGCAATAGTACATCTTAAAACTTCATATCATTTATAGTTCTGATTTTTTTTGGTATATTCGTTATTATCTCGATTTAAAACGCGGTAATCTAGCCGGAGATTTTATTGTGAAGGCAATTAATTTATTGGTTTATGAAAAAACGAAAATCAAGCATTTATGATTGAGTTATTCACATTAATTAAATAGTCGATGTGGCAACATTCGAAAATCTCTCGCGAGGACGGCGTGTCTTGTAACTTAACCCAACGCGATGGCGATCCGAGCCAACACCTTTATATGGGGGAAATCCGAAACTATTCGTTCCCCTTCCCGCTTTTCCTCACATACTCATCATCAACAATGAGCCAACACAGTAATACGTATGTGTTAGACTGCAATGCCCCATAAATTCATTCGCACAACCACTCCCATCAATCCGGACTTCTGTGAGACTATTTCATCTCCATGTTAGTGATAGCTTACGACACTGTATCAACCTTATTGAAACTGTCATTTCTTTGACTAAAGTAAAATAATTCAAACATCTCCCTTCCCTCACTAACTGAGATACATAGGTGACAGGCAATCAAAATCTTTAAATAATGACTAATTTATTATAAACTGATTTTACGCTGATAAACACATATTAACCCGCTGTGAATGGAAAGAGATGGTTTAAAACAGACCACATAAAATAAAATATGACCATTTTATATAAATTCTGACCATACATCATTTTTTCTGTCCTCTGTATTCTTACCGATACATTATGAGCATTTAATATAAATTGAAAACATTGAAATAAAAATTCAGATCAAAAAAATACGAGCCATAGATTAATTTACGGCGCGGTTGGAAAATGAGCGTAATGTGGCATTGAAAGTCGCATGTCGGTCAAAGCAAGTCTCAGAAAATGGGAGGAAAGTAAGACTATGCCACGTTATACCACCCACGAATATTTTCAGCAACATTCTGTGTAATCTTGTAGGTAGAAATAGATACATTGAATTTAGTGGCAAGTAATGCAATTACATATATCTACAAAAAATCGGATGACGTAGACTCAGGATTTCACTCATACGTATATATTAGTTATGGTCACTTTTTTTTACAGCGTTTTTTTTATTGATTTATTTTGGAATCGCAATATACGTGCCCTAAATTTCTTCCAGCAGTTTGTGTATTTTTCATTCTGAAAAATGATACAGAAGACAGATTTAAATGATTCAATGTATCGATAGAATAGTAGACGCATTCGAAAACAGTGATGGTAAGTTTTAAAGCTTCGAGTACTCATAATATTTCTAACTTGAAAGATCAAACATTTATCATTGTGTAAACTTTGCAAAATAGGGATATGAGAAACGTCTTGTTAGTCAGTCATCAGCCTCCAATAGAAGACCACACAATGTGAAATATAAACTGTAACATGTTATCATTATGAAGTGTGCAAAAGTGGCATGAAGAAAACAATCGAAACATACTTACCAAAGTCTCAAAAAAAAAACTTTTAGTGTTGCAGAATAATATAAATAATCTTAGTTCCATGACGCTTTTCTTTGCAGCTGCACTGATTGCATTTATATGTAGCACCTTGCATCTTAAGCAAAAGTCCACATTGCAGCAAAGTCGAATATGCAGTATAAAGCATTCATTTCTCTCTGACCAGGTGCGTCGGGCACGTGCACGGATCTGAGGACGAAATTTCGACAAGGTGTGACACGTGCGCCGTTTCATAAAACAATACGAACCGTGACACCGAAAACAATAACGCTCTGATTATTTTGATAATTGGTCGCCGTTTCATGGGTGTTTGCAGCGAGCCAAAACCACGCGCTTTTCTGAACAGGTGGCATTGTCAAGTATAGCAAAGCGCAGCTTTTGCACCTTTAGTGCTATAATCTTTAACATTCAAATAGTACTTGTACTGTATGAGCATTCAAATTTTGATTTAGTTCAACTTTGACAATTCTGTCAATAGATTCTAATGATATTTTAATAAATATTATAATATGAAGACATAGAAAAGTGTCTTAGATACACCACTCTTTACTGAAGTGCATTTTTTATGATATATTTTAGTCCAGTGATGAACAAACCTTTTAGTATAAGGGCCAGCATAACAAGTCTTAGTTTGTTTCAGGACCGTATAAGTAAAAGTGATTAAATTATCGTTATTTTTAGTGTATATTTAATTGAAAATTTTATAATATAATTCCTTCGTCTGTGAAATGTTCTGAAGAATGAAAGGTGATTGATATTTGTCATATTGGTACGCATGAAATGGCGTTCGTCGAAGATTGTGCTTCACATAAGGGTATATAAAAGTTTTTCAAAAAAATAATAGACCTTATTTCTAAATTTTAACCATTTTATTGAATGTTTAGGCTTTGCTATTTCAAATTCAACCTGTCCTGATGTTTTGGAATTAATAGAAAGGGTGTTTTTTGTATAATTATATTTAATGCTTTTCTATCAAGAATTGACAGCTAGCTAACACAATAGAAGTGAATAAACAAATTCAATTCAGTCATTTCAAAAAGAAAACTTTACTTTTACTCGATAATGTGTATATTATAATTTTATTGGATTAAATTGTAATAAAATTCGCTTTATGCTATCCTTCTGCAGACAAACTCATTATAAGTGATTAAAAAATTTAATTCGGTAATTTTATAAAAAAAGCTTTACTTTTACTTGATAATGTGATTGGATTAAATTGTAATAAAATTCGCTTTATGTTATCCATCTGCAGAACAGCTGATGTCAGTGGCACGCGTCATAAAGAGCCGTCATCAGATTAGTGAGCCGCTGGAGTAAAACCCAAATCATTTTGATTGACACAAGCCTGGAATACCTACGCTAGATTGCCATCGACTTTAATTATTATCACTCATACATGACCGGATTTTGAGTGGGGTTAGACCCTTCGGTTTATCCTGCAATAGACTTTAATTTCTAAGCACACATCATGAATGTAATAAATTTAATACAAATAACAAACCAATATCGTGGTTAGTTAATCTATTGTTTTCATCCTTTGATATTTCCAAATTAAATAATATATTATCATACATGATATTTCAACAATATTCGTATGTTTTTTAGTTCCCCTGAGGATACTATTATATTATTTATGTTTGTAATGTAATATTGTAGCTCCATTAATGTGACACTGCGTCTCTCCAAATGTCAACACATATAATGGGCACAGCAAATAAACAAATTATATAATTTTTTTTTTTTTTTATTTTCGATGGTTTCGGCGGTAACTTTGTGGAAGTTCATTTTAATATAAAATTTAGTTATTGCTGTATTGCAGGGGTTTTGAACCTTATTGCGATTACCTTATTTTTAACCACCGGGCGCATTTAAGATTGAGGAGAATAGTGACGGGCGCTGGCCAGATTTTTTAAAAAACAAATCTACAAACAAAAAGTACCGAGTACATGTTTATTAATTGTTATCATTGTTTCCTGGGAAGCTTTACATTTGTGTTACATGCAAGACTATTTTTTAATTTACCTTTAAAATTTAAAAAAAAAAACAGTTACATGAAAATAAAATTTCTTCGAAAAACAATTCCAATAATTAAAATACCATTTTGATAAAATTTGGGCTTTTTCGTTATTGGAAACTTTGTAGAGAGCGCACGATAATGGACACGTAGGCGCAAATGTGCCCGCGGGCAAGGGGTTAAAAACCCCTGCTGTTAAGCATCAATAATGCGGATAACTTTCGGTGAGCGGATTTTCGTTACAGCCCATTACAAGTTTTTTCAAGTCTTTTTAATTGATAATGAAAGTAACAGACATAATAAATTAATAAAAAAATCTGGCCGTCTTTTTATAATGTTGACTTAAATAATCATATGGTTGTGAAAAATGTATTTTTTTTCAACTGAAATAAGATGAATCAGGGCACAGACAATTATCGGTCGGCACGCAATAAATCCGTTGCGGCTTTGCGATTACGTTTTAATCATTCGCATGACATTACTTTCATGACCGGGATCGTTTCAGTGGTCGAGGGTGCATCTTATCAAAGTTACTTAGGTGGAGTATATTCTGGATAAAATTGGTAAATTCAAATGAAATTTTTCATGTTGGAAAAATGAAAATATTTTTTGTGGAGATTATGGACATCTAATGGCGCTTATCTCACCAGAAGTTCTACGAAAACTACTCGTTAGTCAGTTGCTCACCTTCTCTTTCTTGAAAAGAATCGGGGTAGAAAGGATAGAAACAAGGGCAGGACTAGTAGTTAGCTAATTGGACTCGATACGTCCAGTCTAATATTTAAGATGGGTGCAGGTGAGAGTTTCAGACAACCCAGTCATCCGTAACTTCGAGCAGAAATCAATAATTCGATTGACAAGTTAAGCTGCTTCGACTAGGATTCGAGCCCTTGAACTTGGTAACTGAAGGCAATCAGACCACGACCTCGAAAAATTATAGTCACAAAAATAAAACAAAACACAAATTATTCTAAGGACCGGTTTTGGTGAGCGTGAACTGATAACTGATTTACTCCAATTTCATATATTTTTCCAACAACTTAGAGTGACAATAAGAAGAAGAAAATAGAGCAAAAATAAGAAAAAAAAAGGACTTATACGTGATATGTTTTTTGGAAAAAGTATTTTGTAGGAATTGAATAGTCAGGGTTGTTTTATTTCCATTCCATATGAAATAAATCCTTTGACGTGTGACTATTGGATGATATTTGTGAGTGCATAGTGCATGCCAGTTTTCAACCAGTCACCTTTCAGCGTCTTCGGTGCAGCTCTCGCACAGCAGACCTTTGTTCTTAAAATAAGCACGACATTATGAAGAGACCACTTTAGTTATTTAATGAACATTGAGTAGACTCAGGGGACTCGTTCGATTTTCAAGTGATAATGAGGGAAGGTGAATTGAAGATTATTACGTCAATATATCAAAGCCTATTTGCCTTATTTATGCTGCACCAATAACAAAAACTTTTTTCATAAAATATTTTTGTAGAATAATATAGAAAAAGTTGATTTGTATGATTATTTGATTATTTGATCTACCCAAACTAAAGTACTCACCATTGTACGGGAATGAGTATGTCCATTAATATATGCAAGACAAATGTCACAGCAGAGATAAGCGTTAATAATTGCCAGGAGTGCCTCAAATTCAATTACCGAGACATTGGTTGCTATGCACCGAAAATTAATTGAAAATAATAATCAAAAAAAAAATATTTTTACACAAAAAAGTTTCAAATTGAATGATTGAATGAATGAATAAAGTTTTCAGATTTTCTGTCATTTTCTACATGGAAACCTAAAAACATAATTAAAGGCGCCTGAATAACATTTAGTTTAACTTTCTAGGTTTTTTGGAGACTATATGATGAACATAAACTTAAAAGTACAGTATTTAATAATCATTCAATGTTCGAATAAATAATTTTAATATGCGTTATTGGGGAAAATATCAAAAATGAGACTGCACGAATAACTTTTAATTACTGTCAATTGATAGCGTTTGTAAGGCGAAAATTAAAAGAAGCAATTAACCGAATTAAAATAAGCCCACCTCCATCCAATTGATGATTGAATAGGTAGCAAACAAATAAGTCCCATTAAATGTGTCCGAGCACGCGAAACTTTCGCAAAGCTCTGCCTATCTCAATTTGGCACTTACAACCCACGCGGTCTAACTTTCAATTTCATCAGCAGAAAGTGTATTTGGAAGCTTTCAAAAGCCCCGCCATCTCATCGTCAATATTACATTTTTAGAGTAAATAATCTCTACGCGAGGCGAGAAACAAGTGACGCTATCAATCCTGAATCTCGCAAAAGTAAAATTGTAAACTGAGATAAAAGAAAATTAAATTATAATGCGACGAGATAGGCTCGAGTAAATTGAATAATTGTTTTTTTCGTTTTTAAATATTTGACTAGCAAATATTATAATTTGGAGAATAATTATCACTATTATAATCGGCTCAAAGAATGTGTAGGTGACTTAATTCATTAGTAGATATTCGATAAGGATTCTTTCAGGGTTTGATTTTATCTGTATTGATGATTGATTGACTTGAATTTATTGCTAACCATCAGTAAATACTTTTTTTCATAAGGGTTACATTAAAAAACCTCAAACGTCTTTTCGATTTTAGATTTCAATTAAACATGTCATTATCCAGTGCATGGTGCTGTATAAGTTTGGCGTTGTCATTAATAGTATAAATAATATTGCCATAATAAAACATATGATATCAAATCTATCTGATATCTACTGTTGCCGGCATTCTTCATAAAAGCGTGATGAAATGTAAATTTAAATAATTTTAATTTTACATCACCCTAAGATATATTAGAACTATTATTATAAGGAGGGAAAAATATGTACATATATATATATATCGATGGTTTCGGCGGTAACTTTGTAAGTTCATTTAATATAAAATTTAGTTATTGCTGTATTGCAGGGGTTTTGAACCTTATTGCGATTACCTTATTTTTAACCACCGGGCGCATTTAAGATTGACGAGAATAGTGACGGGCGCTGGCCAGATTTTTAAAAACAAATCTACAAACAAAAAGTACCAGTACATGTTTATTAATTGTTATCATTGTTTCCTGGGAAGCTTTTACATTTGTGTTACATGCAAGACTATTTTTTAATTTACCTTTAAAATTTAAAAAAAAAAAACAGTTACATGAAAATAAAATTTCTTCGAAAAACAATTCCAATAATTAAAATACCATTTTGATAAAATTTGGGCTTTTTCGTTATTGGAAACTTTGTAGAGAGCGCACGATAATGGACACGTAGGCGCAAATGTGCCCGGGCAAGGTTAAAACCCCTGCTGTTAAGCATCAATAATGCGGATAACTTTCGGTGAGCGGATTTTCGTTACAGCCCATTACAAGTTTTTTCAAGTCTTTTTTTAATTGATAATGAAAGTAACAGACATAATAAATTAATAAAAAAATCTGGCCGTCTTTTTATAATGTTGACTTAAATAATCATATGGTTGTGAAAAATGTATTTTTTTCAACTGAAATAAGATGAATCAGGGGCACAGACAATTATCGGTCGGCACGCAATAAATCCGTTGCGGCTTTGCGATTACGTTTAATCATTCGCATGACATTACTTTTTCATGACCGGGATCGTTTCAGTGGTCGGTGCATCTTATCAAAGTTACTTAGGTGGAGTATATTCTGGATAAAATTGGTAAATTCAAATGAAATTTTTCATGTTGGAAAAATTAAAATATTTTTGTGGAGATTATGGACATCTAATGGCGCTTATCTCACCACAAGTTCTACGAAAACTACTCGTTAGTCAGTTGCTCACCTTCTCTTTCTTGAAAAGAATCGGGGTAGAAAGGATAGAAACAAGGGCAGGACTAGTAGTTAGCTAATTGGACTCGATACGTCCAGTCTAATATTTAAGATGGGTGCAGGTGAGAGTTTCAGACAACCCAGTCATCCGTAACTTCGAGCAGAAATCAATAATTCGATTGACAAGTTAAGCTGCTTCGACTAGGATTCGAGCCCTTGAACTTGGTAACTGAAGGCAAAGACGTTGATATCAGACCACGACCTCGAAAAATTATAGTCACAAAAATAAAACAAAACACAAATTATTCTAAGGACCGGTTTTGGTGAGCGTGAACTGATAACTGATTTACTCCAATTTCATATATTTTTCCAACAACTTAGAGTGACAATAAGAAGAAGAAAATAGAGCAAAAATAAGAAAAAAAAAGAACTTATACGTGATATGTTTTTTGGAAAAAGTATTTTGTAGGAATTGAATAGTCAGGGTTGTTTTATTTCCATTCCATATGAAATAAATCCTTTGACGTGTGACTATTGGATGATATTTGTGAGTGCATAGTGCATGCCAGTTTTCAACCAGTCACCTTTCAGCGTCTTCGGTGCAGCTCTCGCACAGCAGACCTTTGTTCTTAAAATAAGCACGACATTATGAAGAGACCACTTTAGTTATTTAATGAACATTGAGTAGACTCAGGGGACTCGTTCGATTTTCAAGTGATAATGAGGGAAGGTGAATTGAAGATTATTACGTCAATATATCAAAGCCTATTTGCCTTATTTATGCTGCACCAATAACAAAAACTTTTTCATAAAATATTTTTTGTAGAATAATATAGAAAAAAAGTTGATTTGTATGATTATTTGATTATTTGATCTACCCAAACTAAAGTACTCACCATTGTACGGGGAATGAGTATGTCCATTAATATATGCAAGACAAATGTCACAGCAGAGATAAGCGTTAATAATTGCCAGGAGTGCCTCAAATTCAATTACCGAGACATTGGTTGCTATGCACCGAAAATTAATTGAAAATAATAATCAAAAAAAAAATATTTTTACACAAAAAAGTTTCAAATTGAATGATTGAATGAATGAATAAAGTTTTCAGATTTTCTGTCATTTTCTACATGGAAACCTAAAACATAATTAAAGGCGCCTGAATAACATTTAGTTTAACTTTCTAGGTTTTTTGGAGACTATATGATGAACATAAACTTAAAAGTACAGTATTTAATAATCATTCAATGTTCGAATAAATAATTTTAATATGCGTTATTGGGGAAAATATCAAAAATGAGACTGCACGAATAACTTTTAATTACTGTCAATTGATAGCGTTTGTAAGGCGAAAATTAAAAAGAAGCAATTAACCGAATTAAAATAAGCCCACCTCCATCCAATTGATGATTGAATAGGTAGCAAACAAATAAGTCCCATTAAATGTGTCCGAGCACGCGAAACTTTCGCAAAGCTCTGCCTATCTCAATTTGGCACTTACAACCCACGCGGTCTAACTTTCAATTTCATCAGCAGAAAGTGTATTTGGAAGCTTTCAAAAGCCCCGCCATCTCATCGTCAATATTACATTTTTAGAGTAAATAATCTCTACGCGAGGCGAGAAACAAGTGACGCTATCAATCCTGAATCTCGCAAAAGTAAAATTGTAAACTGAGATAAAGAAAATAAATTATAATGCGACGAGATAGGCTCGAGTAAATTGAATAATTGTTTTTTCGTTTTAAATATTTGACTAGCAAATATTATAATTTGGAGAATAATTATCACTATTATAATCGGCTCAAAGAATGTGTAGGTGACTTAATTCATTAGTAGATATTCGATAAGGATTCTTTCAGGGTTTGATTTTATCTGTATTGATGATTGATTGACTTGAATTTATTGCTAACCATCAGTAAATACTTTTTTTCATAAGGGTTACATTAAAAAACCTCAAACGTCTTTTCGATTTTAGATTTCAATTAAACATGTCATTATCCAGTGCATGGTGCTGTATAAGTTTGGCGTTGTCATTAATAGTATAAATAATATTGCCATAATAAAACATATGATATCAAATCTATCTGATATCTACTGTTGCCGGCATTCTTCATAAAAGCGTGATGAAATGTAAATTTAAATAATTTTAATTTTACATCACCCTAAGATATATTAGAACTATTATTATAAGGAGAAATATATGTACATATATATATATATTATAAAATGCATTAATTACTCATATCCGGTGCATTATTTGAAATGAAAGCTCCCATCGCACACGAGCTTTGAAAATAATATTTAGTTTAAGCCGGGGGTTACCAACCCCGTGCCCGCGGGTGGATTTATGTGCGCCCACTCCCATTCGACCGCGACAACAATTTTTCAATTTTCATATATTTTATTATATAATATTTGAATAAGTTTCTAAAATAATTAAATAATGATATTTTGTTAAAATCCTTAATATCAGATGAGGACTTCTGGAATACAGTGGACGGAAAGAAGTTTCCATTTTTTAAAAAAGTGGCATATAAGATTAAACCATTTTTGGTTCACCTTTGTAAATCATTATTTTCAACAATGAATTTAATAAAATCAAAATATAGATCTCGACTCACCGATGAACATACTGGAAACTTATATTTATTTTATATAATAGAATATGAATTTTTAAAAATATTTTTTGTGTATTACCAATTTTTCACATATTTTTCAAAGCAAATATGCATATGTGATTAAAGCAAAAATTTTGGTTTAACCCCTGGTTTAAATCTAAATACATCTGTAAATTATTGACCCAGTAAAGTTCGAACGAGGGAAATTTGCTAGTGGAATTATGTTTTAATAACCAATACAGAATCAAAGGTTTACTGTTATAATTGATTGATTAAAAGTAGAACAACATAACAAAATAATTCAATTGATTGATTGATTGAGTAGGCATTTACTTGGTAGAACTCCATTATAATACGGTAAGAAAAATAACAATGCATTTTAGTTCTACATAAATTATTTTATATATTTATTGATAGCCATTTCAAATTCGTCAGAACTAGAATTCGAGTATCGAGACTCGTCCATTTTTTCAAGTGCTCGATACTCATTGAATAATACTCGAGTAACCTGTAGCTTTAAAACATCTCTATCCAAATTTTATTTACAAAAAATATATACATAGGCGTAAGAAACCTAGAATGTGTCTCGAAGACGTTTGAAACTTTACAAAGCGTGATCGTCGCGTGTTGTTTGACAGTCGACGAAACTGGCGAAGGGGCGAGGGGCCTGGCGGAAGGAAGGATGGAGAAATGGTGTAAATTCGTTCTCTGAATGAACAAATTTATTACCATAAAACACATTACAAATCTGTCACACAAATGTGCTTGAACATTTGCAATAAAAACAAACTCTTAATGTAAACATATTTTTAATTATAAGAAATAACAAAATATCGGGATCTTTACTAAAATACTAACTAGATTATATTCATTCTGAATTTGTGAACATTCCAAGAAATTATATTTAACTGACGCAGTTTCATCATATTCAATGAAAAATTTTTAACACATTTCAATGAATGGCGCCGTATCATAAATTTTATGTTAGTAGGTATTCCTTAAAAAATATGGTGACCACAACATTCATCATCCTCCATATCTTGGGCATCCGAAATACCCGCAATGTTCTCAAAATCTTTATCGGAATCAGTATCACTATCACTAAACTCTTCAGCAATTTTATTCATTTCTTCCTGTGTCAGATATTGTCTGGCCATTGTGAAAATTTTCGAATCACAAATAAACAATGTTATGACAGTTAAAAACTTGCTCAAAGGTTAGATAACGGAATAAGCTTTTTAAAGTTTGTAGCATGTAAGAACAATGTGCACGTGTACTTCCGCTGTTGTACCGCGATCTCAATCGAATATTGTATGTATTGCACTCTCTGTCTAACTCATAACATTTTTACGACTGTTTCGCTCGGCTAAAATGCAGTGGTTACTCACATTACTGTTTGTATATTTCTATCTCCCCCTAAATAATAAGTATAAAAAATAATAATAATCTAAATAATAATCTTTTTGTAAGATGATTTAAAACGTCATTTTTTATTGAAACTTATACTTCCGCTATATAGATTAAATATAAACACGTGTTACACTTCGTTGTCAAACAGAAAGAAAAACAAAGTCTAATAAAGAAGCTTTTTGTTTCCGATATTTTATAGCAATAATTTTCTTTCCTCGTCATTTTACATGTAAAAAAATGAGGTTAAGTTCATCGCGAGAACATTGTTTCGTTTGTAGAACTTTCTCATGTTTTTAATTTATTGTATCTCCCACTTATCGCGTTTTGCTAATTGAGCTTTCAGGGGAGCGAATATCGCACTTGGTATACGAAGACGTAAGTAATTATTATTTGGCTTCTTACGTCTACCATCCCATACAATATGTCAGTTGTTGAATTATTCTGCTAATGAAATTTATCTCTTAATTGTCTTTCGCCTTCTTCCTTCCCACCATGCGTGCATTATTGAGCTATTGTATTTAAGTAAATATTCACTTATATCTCCGAAGTAAATAGTTACCTATTGTATTTTTCTGTGGTAAAATCGACGTGGCTTTGAATTATGATTGATTACACAAAGAAGACATGAAAAATATTTATTTTTTATTTTTTCTACACATGCTCAACTATTTTTTCTACAAATAGCCAAATTTTCAGTTCTCTATATGCCCTATTATATGTATATTTTTAAGATAAAGATCCTATTCAACAAGAGTTGAAAAATGCCATTTCATCGATATCTCATAAACCGAAAACTAAATTCATTAAACATTCTTGTAGTCAAAATTTAAAAGAAGATTTAAAAAGTTAGATTCTTTTAAGCAGCGGACATATAAATTAGATACACTATTCAATTCATTGCTAACGATAAAACCAACGTCCACAGCTACCGAGAGTTTTTTTTCAACTGGGAATAATTAAAACTAAAATTAGAACAAATCTTAAATTTGAAACATTTAATTCTTTGTTATTTTTAAAATATGTGTTTAGTAAAATGAATTAAATGTATCAATGAAATTAAATAAGCTTTTTTATTTATTTATCCCCTATTTATTTCCAAAATGTGAATTAATAGTATATATTTTGGTACATCTGAAACTACTCGAGTATACTCGAGTACTCGAGTATTTTTCAATTTTACTACTCGATACTCGAGTAGTTGAGATGACGAGTAATTGGAGTCCCTAGTCAGAACTAATTCTGGTGTAACTAGAACTAATTCTGGGGAACTAACTAGTTCTGACGAAGGCGTAAGCCGAAATGGCTATCAACAAATATATAAAATAATTTATGTAGAACTAAAATACATTGTTATTTTTCTTACCGTATTAAATAATTCAATATGCAACAAGATATTACATTCAAATTAACAGTACCAAGTCATGCAGTCTTGGATGTTTATTGGAAATGAATACAATACAGTGCATTACAGATGAAGACAGTGCGCCGTACATTTGACAAATATAGTTAGCATATTTAATTTGCTTCATTTAAAAGCGATATTCTTTAGACTAACTGTGATTAACTTTAATTATTTGACTCACAGAATCTCCCCTTCACATATGAGTACCCCTCGCGAAGTTAATAGCACATGTGCGACATTTTATCTGCGCCCCCTTGTCTTGTCTAACTCCGCGCAATGGCGGCTGCACCAACTGTTGATCAAGGGGTCGTGCGGTATTACTCACGGAATTGAATTATCTCCCAAAAGGTGAGACTTTGCCGGAAACGGATGCAGTTGCCGGTAAGATACGCGCGGAGGAGGGTCGCCGTTTGTCTGAGAGTGAGGGGAATATCCCGACAATATATTCACATATGCAATGTTTATTGAGTGGTTGCATGGAAAGTTTCGCGTATTTAATTTAATAACGAAAATAATTCTCTCTATATTGGAGATAATTTTAACAAGCGCAGCATAATATTGTTTGAAAATTAGTCAAAATTTTACCGATACCTAATCTTAATATGATCTTGTTTTTAACAGCTATGCCGAAAAAATCTTGGAATAATGAAGTCATACATTGATTTTTCAATATGCAATCAATCGAATATTCGATATTCCACAAGTAAACAAAAAAAAAAAGCTCCACCACATATTTTGGTGTAAAGTTACCTAACCTATATTTACTTCATTTCAAACAATACTGAAAATTACGTAGGTACCGGTAAATTAATCTGCTTTCACAATATGTACAAAAAAACTATAATTCTATCCATGTAGAAGTGGTTGGTTGGTTATTCATAAAATACGGAGATTATAGGCAAAAGAATTGACCTAAATATCGACAGTGGAAAATGTACATGTTCCTTTTTGCAGGTTTTTTTTTAGCATAAGACATCACCACTGCACAAATAAGTAAGAAACTTCAACAAAAATCTCGTAAAGCTCGTAACTTTATATATGTGGCATGCAATGACCATTAACGGAGAGAAAGTTAAACTAAGAAAAATATGAATCACTTTTAAGGTGTTCATTGTCAATAATCGGTCCCTGTGGTCTAGTGGCAAGAGCTTTGTCCTAGCGATCTGGAGACCCGGGTTCAATTCCCGGCAAGGTCAGATTTTTTCAATTGAAAAAAAAGAGATCTTGGGCTGGTTGTATGTTATTTATCGTTGATTTTGTGCACAACTGATTCATTACTTATCATCGAGTTAATCTCGTATGACTTTCACAATTAAAAATATTTGGCGCATTGGCGTAAGCTGTAATGTCAAATATTTTTTTTATTCTTTAAAAAAATAAAAAATAATAATTGGTGAACTGGCAATATAATAAAAGTAAAAATCAGTTGATAATTCTCGCGTTGAGCGAAACCGGTCCCGATCTAAATAAATTCAATGTGGAATAAGCCCTCAAAAAAATATTATTTTTATTATAATTTGAATATTTGTTTGCATTCGTTACACCTCGTAAAAGGTCGTTCTCAGTTCTAGTGATATTAAATCATTCAAGGATGCTAATTTCAAACGACATTGTTTTTATTTTATTAACATTCTTGTCTTTCCGAGTCTGTGGTCGAGTGTCAGCGCTTCTTTTGGTTGCTTGCAGAACTAACGGGTTCAAGCCCTAGTAATAGCAGCTTCATTTTTCAGCTTAGTAATTTCATTATTAGCAATCAATTCAGCTGTTCAATAGTGCTTACTATATTTCGCGGACAGGCAGACAGACATCAGGACAGTTCATCAGTAAAAATTTTGCTCTGTTCCATTTGGCAAGATTCCCACTAGCTGGCAGAACATGCAAAAGCAGACAGGTATCAAAACAAAGAATAGCAGCTATTACTTATATTTTACAAACGGAAAACTTTTGGCATGCATTTGGCATTTTCAGTCGAGCAGTGGCTTAAGTCTAAATGGTTGTTAATAATCCATTGACATGGTTAAAATTCTAACGATTGATACACAATATAATATGTATAAAATATGATTAAATTACTATTAATAAATCAGTCAGCCTCCGTATGTATGTATATGTGTATTAAATATACTACGCATACACACATTTATATACACCAAATAATGACGGTAAATTATCATGAGACTATAATGATGGCCTGTTAATGACTTATATTGATTAATCTGAAGTATTTAAATGCTTGTGGTGAGCGAAACCCCAAACCGGAGAATGGTACACTATAATTGGGCGAGCTTTATCCGTATCGCTATAAAGGGGCAACTTTTGACAGTAAGTTAACTCCTCGCATTAAACATAAAGTACTTACAGCTTTGCAGCAAAAGCTTGACGTTCTACTATCTTGGTTGAGTAGGTACAAATTATAACAGAGATGAATACATTTGTCGGCTGTTTACATTTATCATAATTAGCTCCGCGGTCGACCGGTGATCTACACATCTACAGTCAGCGAATAAGCTAGGCCTTGTTAAACCCTTGCCTTGGCCTTGAAACACGTGTCACAGTTAGTTACACAATACGTGGAATAATCAAAGTTATTTTAAATTTTATATTAAGCTAGGCCTGTTATGTTTTATAGGAGAATATGTTTTGGTAGTTAGATAACCGTTAAAAATACTTTGAGAGTTTGATGAAAATATTCTCTTTTATGCATGCCGCCACTGGCTTCATGGATTTCTTCCATACAAATTCAACAAGTAGCGAATTATAAAAGCATGTTTTTTTTTAAATCCAGGAATGAATGCCAAAGAGTGGCGTATCTAATATACAAGACCCAATTGAAAAATATGCATTCAAATAAAGAAACATCTGACGCCATAAAACACTGATCAATTTGAAGAACACTGATAAATTCTCAATGACCATGTAGGTCATGAAACGTAATAATTATCCTATTTAATATGCTTGAAAAAAATTAGGTCAATGCATTTTCGATTTCAGCGTGAATTTGCCTGTGGATGACGATGTACAAAAGTAGGTACAGGTACTACGGTCATATTCTACACAGATACAATTAACTCGGTTAGCCCAGCAATCTCCGCGAAGTTATGAAATATCATCAGTGGAATTCTTCAACTAATTGAGTGCTTGGATATTGGTGTAATTTTTTGAAGTTGATCTTGGGCCATCATATATTCTAAAAAACACAGCTCAAAAAGGCACTTCAGTTGCTTCTATGCATGTAATTTATATGTTGATTTATGATTACAAATAAATAACAGAGCCCCATCAAATGTAAAACATTTTTACAACATTCGTTCGATTCGCAGTTTTCAATTTATATTTTTTTATGAGACAAAAACAGTCTTTAAAACAAAAAGAAACACAAAGAACAAATTCCCAGACAGTCAATCCTTACTACTTTAATCTAAGGTCAAGTTTACAATAAACTGAAGTTGGGTGTACACTTTGTGCCAATGGTAACACAGAGTCTTTCTCGTCGATATATTATACTGTTGAGTTTGTCATACAACTGCAATTTATAATATGAAACGTGCCTTTAAAGTGATATATGTGGTAAAGTGAATCGTTTTTTAAATATATAAATTCATATTTGTCATCGATATAGTACTTTTCCTAAAAAAAAACGAAAAAGTTTAAAAAACAGTTTCAGATATCAAATTTAACAATCTACCTACCGAAGTAAGTTTTGGCTTCAGTTACCTTACCAGTAGTGATTGAAAATAGTAATAAGTTTAAAATCCATCGTTTGCTATTTAGAGCTCGATATACAAAAGAATAAATAGTTATATAGTGAGGTTCATTACAGTCAATATTTCGTAAATTTATATATCAATTTGACAATGGAATACTACAGTATCGATGATTTTTAAACGCCACTTTATTATTGAATGCTTACCAACATAAAATAATATTATATTTTCCTATATAAATATTTCTTCCTATATAAATAAATATTCCTATATTTTTATACCTAAACTCACGTCTTTTATTATCAGTTGAATCCAGAAAAAAACAATGTTTTCAATAATAAAGTAACAAATTATATAATGTTCATTTGTTTGAAATCTTTTCTCCTCGAATCGATCTCATATGATAAGCAAAATATGCATACCAAACAATTATTAAAAAAAAAGAATAAGTATCGTGGCTTAATAAATATTATTGAACGAGATTATTATTCCGTCAAAACCTCGAGAGTTAAACCAGCTTAACCCGCATCTCCGGGTTATCAGTTCGCGCCCCCTGCACCTCCCGCCGCGTGAGGTCAAGTCGTCTCTTCTCAGCCATTGTTATCAGGCAAAATATGTCTCTTGAATATTGAAACATGCTTTTAATACAAAGATTACATGCAACAGCACGAATTATTAATCTAGCACATAAATGATGAACCATTTAAAACAGAATATATATAAATACATAAAATTGTAAAAAGCTAAGCTTATTGTCTTAATATTAATCACCATGAATTTATAAGTAGTGATACCAAAAGATTCATTATTTTCAACTGACTATTACAAAATACAGCGGCATTAATAATAAAAGATTTCAACCGTTACCATTGTTTTAAGAACCGTATCAATACTTTTCGGTTATGGCAACTCCTTAAAGCTGTAGCCCGGTGGTCAACGATCATATGCGTCCGTTCTATTAGGTAACGATAAACGCGAGTTTGAATCTCTGTACGGACAATTATTGCGGATTGAAGTTAGTAGTGAAAAATTGGTTTACCCAGTCATAAAAAGCAGAGCACAATCCTTATAATGTGTCACCGGGGGGTTTGAGAGCTTTCTGAATTTCCGAATACAAACACGCTTTGAAGAGATGCGATCACAAAATTACTGACGGAGGTTTTAAAATACTAAGAAGTCAACGTTTTTTTGAATATATTATAAATTCACAAGGTACGAGTAGGTGAATGATATATTGGAAGCGTCCTGCTCGTTTGCGCGATCAAGAGAACGAATCCCTGAATTATTCAGGGCTGTGAGTCGGAGTCGTGGAGTCAGGGTTTTTTAGCCGGAGTCGTACTCGGAGTCGGAAATTTTGAAAAGTTTGAACTTTTTATTTTTGCATATAATATTTAAAACTTGGCTATTGGCCGGATTGGTAGGGTTGATATTTAATTGAATACACATAAATAGGGAAATAAGGGGAAAAAGGTGACGATATTAAACTTTTTTTAGTCGGAGTTGGAGTTGGAGTCGGAGTTGGAGTCGGAGTTGGAGTCGGAGTCGAACCTTTTTTTTTACCGACTCCACAGCCCTGGTATTATTATATTATATAGATTTAAGTATACAAGTGCTCAAAAAAGCATGCTAAATATATTTTAATGTATTATTTTATTATTGCATACGGCGAACGCAAGCAATAAATCTTTGTGAACCCGCGTAAAAAATGAATGATCTTGAAGAAATTCCATTTTGGTATTCCTCCAAAAGCTCTCATTGATTATTTAGCTTCCAAATTCACCCTCAACATGATTAAATATATACTAAGATAATATATATAATACAACTCAATACGTTTGACATTGTAGGCATTACATTCTCGTAGCTGACCAGAAAGTACACTTGGGCTTTGATCCTACTTTATTACGCGGACAAAGAGTTTTTTTCCCCAATTTGTAGATACACTGTCTGAAACCTGAAAATGTCGCGTAGAAAATACAGTCCGATTCACAGCTATCGTTTATTTAATAGAGCCGGTAGAAATTATCAACGAAGAATCAATACATGTTTCGGCGCGTTAAAACAAATGTGTATTCTTAAAAAACACGTTGGATACCGCTGGCTTGTAGAGCATGCCATCACTTTGTTTACGCTGCCATGGCAACCGATGTGCGCAGCATCCTATCGCATTATTGGATACGCGAATATTTGATTAGGGATGCTTCGTTTATTAATTTATCTCCGACGTTTTCACGGAGAGCCTCGCCGCTCGATACATAGCGCGCACATCCGAGGGAAGATATTTTTTTCACAGTGCGCGCACGATAGATTGTGAAAAAGTGTGGAATCAAATGGCAGTAAATTCAAATATTACGTGCATTAAAATATTGCCTTACGATTCCGATTTCAAAATGTATATTATTATTAGGTATAATATATACGAATATATATTTTTTAAATTGCGTCATACAATTTCCATATCGTTTGTTACCTTTTTGTGAAAAGGTTCTAATTGATATTTTGGCAAAAAAATACCTTTTGTACGGAAAAGTTAATAAAAGAAGAAGACGTCAGAATCGTGTATTATTGTTAGACGAATTTCGGAGTTCATCTGTACACTTTTTTTACTAAATTTATTTGATAAAGTTCTAAAATTGTCATCATTATTTCCATCAGTAGATCATGAAGATTATTATTTTACAATAGAATGATTTGAGTTGTGAAAAAATATGCTTAAAATAAGTAATTTGAAACATTTTTTCTGCTCAATTAAAATGTATGATCAATCGAAACTCCAATCGCTAATATCTCAAAACAGGGTCAAGAGCATTTAGAACCTTTTGAAATTAAGGTGTCGAGATACGTACGTTCGCTACGTCAAATAGTATATAAATTACTTTACATGTATCGACAGATCGAGATAATGGTACGTATGTCAATAGAATAGATGAACACGTTCGTATCCAAATTGATTCAATAAAAAAAATGTACACGACACAAGCATTACATTAAGACAGAACATATTTTTAAAAAGGTGTACACAATGGACTTATCTGGTGATTTCGACCCAACGCCCATTGAAACACAATGTAGGATTCAACACGAAATAAAGCCGCAATATTTGAACTAGGGACGTGCGGATTAGTCGGTCGAGTAATACAATGGAACTTGCAAAATGGTGCACTCAACGGCCCGGTAAAAATATTGATTCATTACAATATATTATTATATCGCGTATGCCATCTTCACTTCAAATCATTTTTTACCGTAGAACATCAGCCCATATAATATTATATTATCACTACCAGGTCATTCCAGTAATCGCCGGTTATGAGAAAAATGTATTGACCTGTAAAATAAATGTATCCCAAAACATTTCTGCTTGGAAGAACAGATCCTGAATATTCTTTAGACGCGGTGTGTACCTAAGTCCTAAGAGATAAGTTGTAAAGAAGGGGGAAATTGGAGAGTTTATCATTTGCCTGTTAATTTTAAACATTTCAGGCTCCACTATGACATTCAATTTAATCAATTTCAGTCAGCTAGGATTTGGTAACATAGTCCGCGTACGAAATTACGTATTATAAAGAACAGTTGAACTGCATTTCATATATATTATCTGACATGCGAGAAGGAAGCCTTATTGTGTTTTACTGTAAGTTATTATAAGTGTAAACATAGAACAACCCTACATGAGTTTAGTTTTGTAAAATGGATAAAGTGCTTTAAATTCCAGGTCAGGCAGCCTCATTTAAAAATCGAATAGTTTATTTTTGTTCAGATATGTGAACGTCTGGGTATTGTCTAAAATCTAAATCTCCCTTCCGTTCTCTTCCGATCCTAGTAATCATATTTTTTATATTTTAAATAAATAAAACACATAGTATAGTACTATTTCTACAGCAGTAGATTTTTGGAAGAATCACACACGATATCTTAAAATAATCGAACCTTTAACCTTGAACCTGCCTACTGAATGACCATTAGGAAGAACTAATGAATACAGTCTTCATAAATATGGGTCTGATTTTCACTGTTTACGTAAAAATTCATTCTTTATCTTAAAAGGTTAATAACGTGGTGTACAGCAGAGTATTTAAAAACTGCATTATAAACGGAATAAAATGCATTTTATCGGTTAGGCGCGGTAAACATTTTCGCTGCACATAATCGCATTTAAATCGTTCACGCGACACGCAAACTTATTAATTAAATTAAACTTACTGCATACACCTTAAGTCACGCGATTTTCCACTTAATGACGGTGGTTTATCAAACACTATCATCAATGTTTTAACCAGACGATGATTCAAAACTGCAGAAAAATATCTAGACCTAATTCATATAAAATTTTTAAAAAAAGTCACAGTACCAACAGTACCAACACTACTCTATGGTGAAAAAAATCAATACGCTTCTATACATTTTGATACGTTCTCTACGCTTTATAGCAGGGTTTCCCAACACTGTGCCCGAATCGAATGAATGTTTTCAGGCGCCAAATACCAAGCTTAATAAACGAAAAGTTCTAATTGAACCTTAAGAACATTTTTCTGTTAATACTCTTAGATGTATAATTTATAAAAATTTCTAACGATTCACAACCATTTAGTTATCATTATCAACAATGTGACAAAATAAAAATAAGTCGCGACGACACACTCACTATCGTCTCGAACATTTCCATTTTCAATTTCGGAAAATGGCACGCCATAACAATAAAATGAAAGTCTTCCCGTCAGAGTAGAAGTCATGATATACATAGCGAATTCATAGCTGTTCACAATCTCTTATCTAAGGTTCATAGATTATTTATATAGATGCATTTGGCATACCATTCATTATAATGTCTCATATCCACGTTCGTTAGTTCGCAACGCGTTAGCTTGCATAACGCAAATCAGTTACTTTCATTATAATAATATTTTTCATTTATTGGCATTGAATTTTAATCTGCGAACAGAGAATATATGTTTTTTGACAATGTATGGTGTTGTGACAAGTGACAATTCTAACTTTTGCATAGATTTTCGCTAAATTTGAAAAGAAGTATTTTGACCGGCTTTAATTGATTCATATTATATGTGTGTGCTTGATAAACATGTTTCTACTGATTACTTTTTTAACTTTATTGAAATCTTATACTGTTGAGTGGAATAGGATTCAATATTTTACAAACTGTACATATAGTCAAAAAGTATAAACAGAATACATACCATAAAATTGAAATATTTTAATATAAGAACTTTTTACTCAATAAAATATAAAAGAACACAAAAAAGTCAAATATTTTCATCGTATATTCATCGGTTGAAATAATTTGACTTGCTAAAGAGCTTATTTAAACTTTTTAAACGAGAGGTATAAAAACACAGAAGAGATATTGTAACAAAGAAATTAATCGAGATTTCAATTTGCTTCAATGCAAGGATGAATGACTAGAGACAGATCATTTGACGCTCAAGTCATCAAAAGAACACAAAGTGACGTCGAAGATTACAATATCAAATTGATACTTCAATAATTCGAAGTGGAGCAAAAAATGTAATGAACTTTTTTAATTAGTTATAGATGGTCTTTTATATTCGTAAAGTGAACTAATGAAGAATAGTGAGCGAAAAATAATCTATAGTCAATATTGATAAATAATCAGGGTCTAGAATCCTAAAACCCGACATATTGAGTTTGGACAGTCAAAGAGACGAACAGTTTTAAAGACACTAAAAAATTTTTTTCAAAATATAAATAACTTATTCGAATATCGAACATTTTATATCCTAATTTAAAAAAAATGAAAACAGCGCGTCTCAATTTTAATGTTATTAAATAGTAATGTATATATTTGAAGGCTGTTATTAATTACGGAAAGAAAAATAACAATGTATTTTAGTTCTACATAAATTATTTTATATATTTGTTGATAGCTATTTCGGCTTACGCCTTCGTCAGAACTATGTTTAAAACGTGTATTAGAGATATTTTGCTTATATACCTTTGCTAGACAGGGTGCTTGCTACCTACATCATCTCCTTCTGTTGAAACCATACCGACGTCACATGAAAGAATTTTAATAAGTTTGATTTATTGGTCTAAAGTAATGGTGGGAAACAATAATTTGGGTATTTTTGGGTTATTTTATCGTGTGAAACCACTTAAAATCTGCAATGTCTAAGTGCATCTATTTTAAATTGTTTTAAGTTTATTGTTTGTTAGAGGTTTTAAAAGCGGTGAACTGTTAATTGAAATCTGATCGTTAAGAATTTCATTGGACTGATTATACCTGTTAATTTCCAGCTGTTCCAATGCATTCAGCTTTAGGCCCTTATTACAGGAATGCAAACGAATCGGGACCGAATTCAATTACCGAGAACACTGAGTCTTTCATTTTTAATTCATTAATTTATTTACGTGATTGAGTTTTTCTACACTATTTATTTAATCTAAAATTGTGACCATATTCATATGGATGGTTTGCAAATTATAGAATTTTATTACTAATACGATACCTGCTCTTTGATTCTAGCATTAAAGTGTTTGGTTGTTTTCCCGGGATAAGACACTTGAAATATTTTATTTAATAAGAGTCGGAATACTACTCTGAGACAATGATTTTACTGTAGAGTTCAGTCAATGATTTTAGTTTAAATTATTCATTTAATAAGATTTAAATTAGGTGCCAAAGATATTGAATAGTGGATGTAACATATTATCCAACATTTTTGTTAATGTTGTACACCTCTTAGATGCGAATTGTCTCTAGCGCCCTTTTAGCAAAACAACCAGAGTATTTAATAAAGCATGTGCCATATACGATGAAAATATCTGAAATATCAGGTAAAAAGAAGTCGGTATACATATACTTATATATGTATACTTAATATTATATCTCAACTTTATGACATTAAGCATCGTGTGCTCGCCACAAAGGAGATCGTTAAAACTCTTGTTCAGCGATTGGGGTGTTAATAATTTGAGTGGGCATTTAAACTCAAAGCCAACAAAGGTTTGACAAAGGAAAAGGAATTTTCAATAATGAAATGCCAAAAAAATTTACCAGCAAACCGTAAAAATCTTGTCAACTTGAGAAGTTGAGAAATGATTCAGAAATTTCTTGAGGCATAATCATTTACAATAAAATATTATTCATAAGCTTTATTACTTTTCCTCTATAACTTAAACAATGTATTTATAATAATCTTTTAACATTTTATTGTCGAATGGTGTCATTTTAGAGATATAACAAATTCTAATGCGAACACTTAGTTAGTTTAGTTAACCCAAGGGTGAATGCGAAAATTCCTGAAAAAATGACAAGAAATTTTTCGAGACCGTATCATAAAAATGCTTTGATTTTGTTCAAAATTGTTCAGAAATCTATATGTAAATGGATTAGAATTTTCATGAAAAAAATCAAAAACTGTGATTGGCTGTAGTGAAATATTCGTATTTTTTAAGAATCAAATAAATGTATTAAAAAAACAAACGAATTTTGTTTACGTTCATAACGACGGAATAATCTTAAACTATTTTTATTATAGTGTTTTTTTGTCTTGTGTGACGAGTATGCTAATGAGATTGTGTAAATTTGAAATAACAATTAATAAAAAAACAATTAATGAATATATTTTTTTCTTTTCTTGAAATTCCCCAGTGAATTCAATTTAACTGCACGAATAAAATTATTAGCGAGTACATTAAGGGAAGTTATACCTACACGCAATAAGACATTTATAACCGATGTCTTACCTGCTGACAGTCCATTTCTCATTTTTACGCGAGCATATATATTATTTATGTTTAGCAAAAAAACTTTTGGCAGACTTTTGACATACGTCGTAGCAAATAAAAAGGAACAAGACTTTGCATCTTTGGCGAGATACATTAACACTCCACTAAAACAAACATATAACTTATATGTAAATTTACTTTACTTTTCGAAATAAAGTTGGTGTTGTTTTTACTCTAATGAAATAATCTACAAATCAAAATATATTGATAACTTTGATTTTCCACGTATTGTGTAACAAGTGGTGTAAAGCAGCTGCACACCACGTGACATGAGTCTGAAGATGCTTCTCACAGAGACGAAGCACGTGTCACATTATCAATTTAAATTTAAGTTGAAATAACATCCACAAAGTTACCGCCGTATGTATCGAAAGTAGCCACAATTCAATTTAGTTTTCAAATGATAATTAAGCCCATGTTTTATTAAAATCTCAAAATAATTATTAATATATTTGTGCACGTTTTTGTACAATAAGATATTGCGTACTATTAAATGAGTCATCTAAAAATATGTGAAAATATTTTTACCCGCATCGCCATCTTTGAACGGAGCGAAACATCGAAGCGTAGGAAAACGCAATACACGTACCCGCATTCTCTTTGACTCCTCCTTCTCCCACGTGCTCGAATGTGGCCAATGTCACAACACATCCGAAATGACAGTTCGAAACAAACAACGTCATCACGCCAGATACGACAATCACTAAAAGCACAATAATTATCCAAGTAAACGAATTTACTTTGTCACGGCACGATCGATACAAATTAAAAATTCAAATATTATTGAATATCAGTTCACTAATCACATTAAATAAATAAACATGAAATATCGACGACGGCCATTTTTAAACAATACGCCAGCGCGCCAAGCGAGCTTTTTAAGCACTACTATTATGACAGTAATCAGTCAATAATAGAATGATTATATTTAGTACAAATTCACTGTTTATTTTAAACTACGTCATCATTTTACAAACTGTGGAAACTTAGGGCACATAAAAGATTATATGTAAGGTTTTGTAACGAGGATATTTCATGTCAACCACATCCAACGGCATCCAGTGACATTTGGTAAAGGTACCGAAAACACAACATCCTCCGGCTGGTAAACGTATTTGACATTGTATGGACTTTCTTCGCGGGTATTGAGTTTTCTGTTAAGGCTTCTAAGACTAAGGCGGGTAGTTTAAAAGTACGCGCCCTCGTTACGAAGCGGTCGTGTCTTGGAAGACGAGTCCCCGGTTTTAAGAGTCAGGCCAGAAATAAGAGTTTTATTTCAGTCTTGAAGCCACCAGTCCAAGTAAAAGCAGCGTCGGTTGGGTACTGAGCCAGCCCGCCTCTCTGCAGCGAACGGCGGACTTGCTTTTTCGAGTATTTTTGACCGTCTAATTCTAGCAGAGTAACGGGTGCCCAAAGATTTTTTTAATGTTAAGTTTAGACATAAACAGAAGACGGGAATACGACGCTAAGTATAGAATAGTAGAGCGACGATGGGCGAGGGGCGCGGCAGGGGATAAGTACCGGTCGGGGGAGTCCGCACCGCCCTTGGTGCGCCGTAGACCGCGAGCCCCCGCCGTGCAGGGATTTTCCCGGGAATTGTTTACCGATACCCATTCGGATTAATTGATTATGACAAAGATATGGCACATGACTGGTTTCATTTGGATCAAAATAATAAGGTTGTTATTTTAATAGCATGTAACAAAAAAAGCGCAAAAACATTATATTAAATGTGCTAAAGGAAGTCACTAAACAATTCTGTTTAACTCAACATATATGTCAAAAATCAATATATATTTTTTAAAAAAACAGGAAAAAAAAAACATTTCAACGGTAGGACTATATATATATATATATTATCTTGAAATTAAAAAAAAAATAAGTTTATTAAAAAGTTGATTTATTCAGCTGTCATTCACAGCTGTGCAGTGTGATCATATCGACACACGTTCAATTATGATACTATGGTTATATATTTTATACAACAAAATATATCTCTTTCTCGTACCACATGTTTTAAAGATTTTTTCAATACGTACACTACTTTCATCCAGAATATTAATGTCAAAAATTTCAGAACGAAAGCTCTTTTATCGTTGCGTTATTTGTATATGTTTTATCTTAATGTTGTATTGGTATTTTAATGTGCTATAATTGAAATGAAGAATGCATTGATTTTGTGTGTCCGGTTATACCTCACTAACTAGAACTATTTTTCATTTAAGAAAGGAAATAAAGGAAGAACAACGGTGATTTGTCAATTTTCCTCAGTGCATCGATGTCAGTATCGGATATGAAGCATATAAAGTAATGTTACATAAGGCACATACTTACAATTGATACAAATCGATTGAAATAAAAAATGTTATTGTACAGTGATTCGAACCGTTGATTGTGTAACTGGTAGGACGCATAATCTTGAGATCACCAGTTGACTAGACCAACTAACATATAATAACTAAATGGAATAAAACAAGAGGTTTTGCTGAAATATATTAAGACAGTATACAATCTTAGATAGACCCAGGAAATTCATCTTATCGACATCATCATCGATCGTATGAAATAAAAGATAGGTACTTATATTTTCTTCTCAATATTACAACATACAGACATATTATGCGTCAAAAGTAAAGAGAAAAAATGTTTACGGCAGAAATTAAAATATTAAGATTATTTCGTGGGCGGTTCAAAGAATGTACGAATTAATATGTTCTAAATTCAGATCATAAAACGTATTCTATTATATCACAACTAAATGAATACAGATAATAAGCTGACTTTCAAATTGTAGTAAAGGAATATCAAACGTAACTATGATTATCACTTAATATAAGTTACTGGCAACAAAATAGTAAACATTCTATAGCTTACATTTTGCCTCTCTCATAACTTTCTAGGGCTTTATAATATTACTAGGCAGAATTCTGCTCTGCTTTATCTGCGGAATTTTTACTCGAAGTACGTAACATTAAATTCCAAATGCACATTCAATGGGTAAAGAGCCTTGCCAAAGAACAGAAACAAAAGCTTTCGCAATACTGATGAAGCTTTTGTGTTATGTACTGTTGACAGAATTCCGTTCTTTGACCAGATCTAAAAGCTCGAAACTATTCGTGACTATTTTCAAAAATTGAGGAATCAATTAATATCATAACAAAACGTTAATATATATTTTACACACTTCTTATAAAAAAGCACATCGACAAAAATGAACAATCCATGATAAGAATACTTTGAATTAATTGTTAAACGATTTTATAACACGATAAAGACAAGGAAGGAGGGCGTGCAATACCGGTATAACTTCTACCGGAACATCAGTATTTCAATACTAAAATACTGATATTACAGTTAATACATATATTGCTATTATTATTTAATGACTTTATAACTTAAGTTTTATTTGAGAACATATTTCTAGTGTATTTAATGGTGGGTATTATACCTATAATCAGTGGCAGTGATTCAACTATTTTTGCAAGATTTCTTTCCTATTCATTGGATTTTAAAACACACTTCTATAACATAGACTTTCAATTCAGACGTTCGCAATACCAACGGAGTGCCAGTCTTATGAATTTTTGGCTGTCCGTAGTACGGAAAAATAGTTGAATCTTTTTTTGTACTCCCTAATACTCTGTCGCCAGCCGCCACTGCCTTTAATACCGACATTTAATTTAAAATACCGGTGTTGCAATATTTAATCAGGGCCGGCTTTTTCTCAGCGACTGACCCTTTTGTGATAAAATCAATTAAAGAGATGAATCAACCGATAACTATAAACTCTATAGAATGTATAGAAAATATAGAATGTAATGTTATTATTGAAATCCCAACGTTCTACGATGCATGAAGGCTTCTTACAGGGAAAAATTAATTTAATTTAATTGGTGCTTTATTATTTTTTGCGAATTCTTATTAATTATGTTACTTTATCGATTATCAATGTACGGATAACCCGGATATTGAATAGTAAATATTAATACTTATAATAAATACAATTTAATAAGAGGGATTTTCAGTATTACCACTATGTATAGTTAAATTTACAGATAATGTTAAAATATATTGTTGTCATGATCTTGAGCGAGGCCTTAACCAAAATCTTAGAATTAAATTTATTATACTCGAACCTGCCAGGCACAAGTTTATGTCTTATTTTGCACAAACAACAAGGGGCCTTGGGTGACATTATTCATTCAATGTTAGAGAAAGCCACTAACAATGTTCCGCCTCAGGACTGTTCCGCGTATGAAATATTACCAGTATATATGAATATTTTATTGCTTACCCATTCATGACTTCTGTTCTCTGATCCCAAGAGTGTGTAATTAAAGGCAACGTCGCAAGGTCACCTACTCAGAAAATATACAGCAATCGCCAAATAATTTATGGTTGCTTTATTAGGAAACCAAATCTTCTGCTATAATTTATATTACGTCGTATATTAAAAACACCCAGAACTAAATTCAATATAATGATGCCAAACTATGAAGTCCAACAGTTACGCAAGTCGGAAACGTCAGATACGAGTATTTTAAATTAACCCTTCGAAGTCTGCATAACATTAGCAGCACGCGTATCACGTATATTTTTTTTTCATTTTATTCTTATAAATGTTTTTATTGTATTGTATTTAAGAAAAATATATTGGGGAATAAAACATTCTTACGTGAAAACATAAATATGCATAAACATAATAATATTTAAATTAATTCGGGGTCGAGGAACTTTTTCACGTTAAATGCCGCGTTAATTTATCGCATAATGCAGAAAATGTATTTGAAAATTTTGTAATAAAGTTCGATCTATGTAGTTGTAATGATTTCTGCAACTAATTAAAACGAAAAAACGTACGATGTTTTACTGTGTAAAAAATTAATGTTGAATAAGTGTTATTCTGAGGGTCCGTAAAGTAATTAATCAATTTTAATTTTGATAAAAACACAACTGATGATATGAACACAACGTTTCGAACGACTGAAATAAATTTACGTATAAATCTTTCTGTTGTTGGATTTTTTGCTAACTAAATATACTATTTTCATTCGTTTCGTATTTATCTGTAAGTTAGCATCAATTTTTTACCATTAACACAAGCTAAATCATTGGACCCTGGGAGAAGGACGATGATAAAGTATGTCTGTCCAATTGTAAAGTATTGAGCGTCACGAAAATGGGGGGTTACCTTGCATTTTTGAAGTGTCACTTGTCACCAAGGGAAACATACCTGAAATAAAAAAGAAAAAACATTAAACAATGTTATCAAATAAACTGTTAAAAATTTGACAAACAATGAATTGAATCACTACAAATAGTAGTGACGAGAAAATTAAAGGCTTTAAAAAAATACAGCCACGGTCAGACGTGTGAAATAGTTGTTCTTTTATCCAACAAAAGTAACCATCCAAAAATATATATGTATGTTGGCAAACTGATGTTATGAGCAGAGGACGAATTTGCATTAAAACCGAAAAGCCTGTAGAACAAAAATATAAAACCCTTACAAATACAAACCCCATGATTTACGTGTTACTTTTTTACTCTGGTTCACTTAGACGCGGTCAAGCAAAATGTTTTATTTTGTTTTTAAATACGCGCATTTTTAACTTGGATATTCATCGATTGTATTATACAACAGATGTGTAGAGAAGCAAAGCACATCCATAGATACCATGGTAAAATGCCTTTCAGATGGCGTTTGTACTGAGTCGATAGTTTTTTTCTAACTTTAAGGCAAAAAGTACGTGAACGTTAGTGAATATACTTTGTATTTGTACAGATCATTCACCGGCTATTTATCTAATATATAAGAATCAATGTTTGTTTGTTAGTATTTTATACGTTGCCATACCATTCATTCAATTGCGATAAAACTTTGTCAACTAATGGCTTGCACTTGCGCGAAGGTTATAGGCTTAGTAAAATTAACTTACAGTAGGTCTTTTATATAAAAGCCATTGGTTTTTTCATATTTTTTTGCGCTGGCATACCGTTCATTTTAAAAACTTATTCTTGCAATTGCGCAAAGGTTATAGGCAAATTACAATTAACTTCCAGTAGGTAGCGCGTGTGTCGTACCATAGACAATCGGCAAAAGACAAGCAGCAAATGTCATCGATACCGATTAATGTTAAATGGAAATTATTTATCTAAAATATTGTGCATCCGAAAGCATTTCAATCCGGGCCGAGGTTAGTTTAAAAAATATAACCTGATTGAAATGATGATATTAAAGTAGTAAATATATATATAGTTAAATGGTTTCATTTGCTGTGTAAAAAAAATCTTTCACTTTAATTATTTTACATAAAAATTGGGAAAGAAAGTTAAAGAAAGCATTGTCCATATTTAAGCACTTTTGACTGTAGAAGCGAAACAAATATAGCGAATAGTGTTATTGTGCTCGGAATCATGGAATCATTTCCACTTTGATTTAAAACATTTCAATGGCTCAACTAACTATGGGTATTGCATGGAATAGCAAGTTTTAAAGACACATTATTTCTAGAGAAACATTTTTTTTTTATATAGAAATGAAACACAATTTGTCGTACGTGATTTTGGCCAGCGCTACAGTCGACACATTGATTCAGCACGCATGCTAAGCAAAGAAGTAATTTGTTTTTCCAGATATGATTTATATCCAAAGAGAATACTAATCATTACAGCTAATTCTCTATGCTCATAAAAAATTGTGTAGAGAAAGCACTATACGAGACGATACTTCATAAATCACTTAAAAATAAGCTTTAATGTGCATATTATTAATAAAAAAACAATTTCATAATACGTTCATTAATAAGTATTTGCATAACTATTTATAAGAGACCGGACATAATAAAACTGGAGATATAAATAAACAATACAACACCAACATCTAAGACTTCTATTAAAATTGATTGAGTAAAATAAGACATAAAAAATGACGTAACGAGTCGTGTACGTTTTCAGAAGTCCCACAACCCTTTAATGAAACACCGGGGGCGCACTTTGGTAGCGTAGTACTCAATCAAATTGATTTTGAGCATCTGCAAAGTAAAGTTGAGGACTCGGGTGGCGGCGCGGAGGCGGGCGGAGAAAAGAGGGCGGACGCGTGGAAAGGGCGAGAAGGCTTTCAAGGGCGGCGTGGGCGGCGAACCAGGGCGGTTTCCTGAACGACGCGCGGTGTTATACCGACGGCATGCGAGGCACGGCTATGTTTTGTTTATTTAAATGGTCATTTTTTGCGGGAAATTTTCTATGATGGCAACATCACATATTCAGAGGCGATGTTGTTTACTCAATTCAAAAAAAAAAAAAAAACATACAAACTCAAACGCAAATTTTTCGCAAGTAAGCAAACGCAAATTTTTTTAAGACAAATAAAATAAAGAACAATCTGCATTACGGCCAATGTTTGCGCAGATGAGATTCAATGTAAAATATTTTCCGGGTCTGAAGTTCTATTTTTAAAAGTAATAATAAAATTGGAATCACTTACTTAAACTACGAACTATTATGGAATATATTCAATACTTATATCAAAAATGAATTTCCACGTCATCGCCGAGTCAATTGAAAGTCTTAAAATCTAAATATTCCAATGATCTTTGGCAATAAGTTGTATAATATGTTATACACTTGGTTTCATTATAATATTTTAATCCCACGGACACTCTTAATGCACGATTTATTTCAAAAAAAATCCGCTTGAAAAAGAATGAATTATTATTTTTTTACCATGTCCGCTCCCAACTTGAAGCATATGGACTGCTCACGGAGTTATCTCAAGATATGTTTTTTCTACGAGAACTCTTGTTACTGAGTTGCTCAATCTCTCTCCTTCGAAGAGAGTAGGGATGGAAAGGATACGAGGACTATGACAGGACTAGTGATTAGCTAATCGCTGTCACTATGCGTAGCTCTTTGAGATCGGAAAGGTGGGAAAGGATTTTTAACAACACAAAAACCCATGCCTATGAACAGATTTATCGACAGAAAAAATCCGCTCGTACCGGGAATCGAACCCGGGCGGTCCGGCACGCAAGCCAAAACCGTTGCCACTGCGCCACGAACCGGACTATTATAATATATTAAAAAAATCCTTGGCGACTAATTGAACTATTTTGATTCTCAAAGAGAGGAAAAGCGATTCGCGCTGTTTTGAATAACCAGTAAAACAAACAAAAAGTCATCAATTGTAATTTTACTTGGAAAAACAACCTTTTTTAAAATTTAACAGAAGACAGTTTGAAAGATGATTCTTAAGACTATGATCAGCTTCGCCTGGCAAGAATGGCCGGAAAATTGTTTTGCGGTTTATAAATAATTTAAGACATAAACCGATAAGAGACACAGCGTGTATGATACGCTTGTCCGAAACGACATTGGAAGGGCAAACAATTCCAGGAAAAGGCAAATAAGAAGGAAAACATGAAAAAAGAAACTAGAAAACAAAACTGGCCCCGGTACGTAAGCCCACCACGAGTCCTACAGCTCGCTTCCTGCGTGGGCAGGGACGGGAGGCGATATCGATTTCCGGGCGCAGCGCGTGGGCGAGCCGGGGAGGGGGCCCAGCGGGGCGGATTCTCTCGCAGGGAGGGCGGGCGATGCCATGGCAATGGCCCCCTGCCCTGCGTGCACGCGCACCTGACGGATCAGCGCCTGGCGACAGGGACGACCCACTGAACTTATGAGAGTGCTCACGGCCCGTCCTCACAATACTCTGATGCGTACATTATACGAGGGTATGTCAATGAATAAGGGCAATTTAAGTACCACATCCGCTCATTTTCTCCAGAAACTTGCATGCTTATTGACGATATAGATATATGATACATTTGACTCTTGACTCTTGACGTAAGGTGAAATACTGAAATTCTGTAATCCAAAAACTGCATATTCATCATTATTTTAAATTTCAAATTGATTTTACTCATAGAGATTATTATGTACACGAACATATGTATATTTGACATTTTTTCCTGTTGAAACGTGGTTCATTGAAGAAATATATAGTTTTAGGGATTATTTGAAAAATAAAACTAAATTATGACACGTAAAGGCAAAACAAAAACATGGGAAAATTTTTATAAATTTTTGTGCGACTTCAGGGATTTTTTTAATGATTCAGTATTAGTCCGAACGAATCTAAGCAACAGTCATCCTACATACTGCAAATAAATATTTTGTGCTTTTTTCAAGCATTTGTTTTGACACCGTTTTTGAATTGCGGAGTACCAAAAGAAAGTTTAGTTTACGTTTTAGAGCTGGAATCTTTATTCAAATAGAGAAATATAAAACTGACAAATAAAGAAGAGCTTCTCATCGAAACCTTTATCGCCTTAAACAAAATGTTTGACTTTCTGTTTCTTGCCGTTGTACCTCTATTTGATAAAATAGCCGAAAATATCTAAAAGTGTCTTATTTAAAATAACATTTCAATCAATAGTGAATCGATACGTTTAACTATCGAGTCACAGTTAGGTAACAACCCTAAACTCTGTATCCATCAATTTGTCAATCAAGTCCCTATGGGTCTAACATACTACGGCGATAATAATATGTCTCAAGATGCGAACTTTCGGCAAGAATAATTCGTTACTTTCATGCTGGGTTTCATTTGATTTCGGCATCAGAGTTCAAGTACGGTTCAAGGCTATCCGCGGTCACAATTTCTTCACAAACAACTTGAATTGTTGAAGAAACTTCGCATGAAGCCTATAATACTTGAACAATAATTTAATCCCTATAACATTACGCCTCATATAAATGTGTTAGTGACAAAGCCACTCTTAACATAGTAGTTTTAGGTTTAATTTTTCTGCTTGCTAAGTGTCTAAATCAAGGGTGGCCAACGCGGGGCCCGCGGGCCACGTGTGGCCCGCGAGTGTCTAACTGTGGCCAGCGGAGCATATGCAAACATTTTTTTCTTTTAGTGTACATAAAACCAATTTTCTATAAAAGTAAATTTCTCAAAAATAAGCCTGTATCGTCAAACTATGACTAGGCGTGTCGACGACATTAGACACCATATTAAAGATAATTGGAGAAGATAATCCAAGTGCATATGTTATGTTCTAGCACCTTATGGCGATTTTTATCAGGGGTGTTGATGGTTATCTGAACAAAATAGAAGAATTAGCGGCACTGTATCCACTTAAGGACACAACCTGTTCAAGAGCTTTTACAGAACACGAATCGCTGATGAGAATTTGGAAAACTGTTTGTGTGTAGCAACAACATCAATAGTTTGAAAATTAATGAACTTAGTTCTGACAAACAAAATCAGACGACTCACTAAAATTTATTATATTTTGATATTTTTTTTTATTGCGTAACTCTAATATAATAAATATGATATAATAATTTGACTCTCATTTTTGTAATATCTTCTTAAAAAAACTATATATTTCCTGTTTGCTATCAATAAAAAAAAATATTTGTTGTGTGGCCCGGTAGGAAATCTCATTTCTAAAATTTGGCCCGGCTGCTGAAAAGGTTGGCCACCCATGGTCTAAATAATAGTAAAAAAACTTGCTATTCTTATAAAAGAAAAACAAAAATTCAATCGTTTAAGATAATTGATTGATCGGTATATATAAATATATTAAATGAATGAATTGTCGAACAATGTTTAACGATATTGGATAAACCAGGTTACGTAATTTTGACAAAAATTGAAGCACTGGAGTTTTAATTGAGCAGCGTTTAGTTTTTTTTTTCAGAAAAGAAAGTATTTTCAAAAAGAGAATAATAAAATCCTATTAAAAGAGCTCGAAACCGAAAAGTAACATAAGCATCAGTTGAATTCATTATTCATAGGGAATTGACACTTAAATTCAATGCATTCATTGTATTAGTAATATATTTTTTAATTTGTTTACAATCACAACATACAATGTAATTTATGCGTTTCTATAGCTACGAAAAAATCAAGCGAGTTGGATTAATAAAGATGATGTGCCGAAATAATAATGAATGTTAATTGAAATACAATATCTTATTCGTGAAATATTCTACTTAGTAGCCGAATGGTCAAAGATCTTGAGTTTTTGTTTTATTTGCTTACTGCGTCCAAGGATCCAATTTTTAAGATCTTATTTTTATATATATTTTTAAGATTTCTTGATCTATCCGATTTTGAAAACTAGCTTTATATTTATGATCTTACCTTCCGAAAAAAAGTTCGAGCGACTGGATGACACGTAGGGATAGTAAAAAAATCCACACTCAATAAGTACGGATATAAATAATACACTCACAGTTACGTCACATTCATCTCTTATCACTAAATGTTTCATCTCGTTCTTTACCGCAATGCAAATGCAAATGGAGAACCTCCTAATCAACGTAAATATGTACATAATAATCTAGCGAGATTATGTTTGCACTCAGCGATAATCATAATTAAGGCCACCGTGGTTAGTTGATAGGGGTTATTAGTTACTCTAACCATACACAGTTAAGTAAAGGGAGGGGGTGCAGATAATCCCGCGACATAACAATCAAAGTGGTAGAATCTGTGCATAACATTTCATAATTACCTATTACGTTTAACATCGACGCCTAAATATTATTCCAAAATCAATTTACTGAATGCGAAAATCAAACAGTACACCCAAAGTTATGCAGTATTTTATTTTTTATAATATAGTTTTGGGACTACACTTGAGCCTCGTATAACACGGTTATATGGTTCCACAAAAACGTCGTGTAATACAAATCCGTGTTATAAAGGCTTGAAGTTCAGTTTGCGTTCCAAGAAAAATTGCGTATTTCCTTATAAGGTTCCAAAATATTTTGTTATTCCCTCTTGAATTTCGAACTCCATTCCATTATAGGATCATTTTCAATAAAAAAAAAAACTAATTTAATAGTCAATTTCAGGCCATCATTTATTGTTTTTAATGAGAAACATGTAGCTTATTCGCTGCAACTGCTTTCTGAGTCATTAATTGTGGTAGGTTCATCAAAAATTTCGATTAATTCTTCTTCGTTCAACGTACGATCCTCCAATATTTCTTGGATGTCATGAATATCCATATCATAAAAACCTTCTCCACCAATACCACGACAAATTTTTATTGTAATTTTTTGTCTTCCTTAAAGCGTGTTGAATAAAAATATGTCACAATTTATACATCCATGTTTTACGAGGCCCTACAGAATACTTATACGAGAATATGTATTTCAACGCTCATATGTAATAACGTAATTAACAACGCGTTGCTCAAAACGTGCACGTGCAAAATCCAGTGTGTCATCTGTTTATTACAATGTGACCTTGACACGTGCGTCCTCTCACATGATATGTTCCCATATTTTTTTGTGCGATTTTCCGCGGAACGTATCTACCGCACAATAGAGCTTTAGGTGTAACTATCAAAAAATTGATGTCCATAAGAATTCTGATGTAGAAGTGTCGCCTCAGATAATAATTAAGATAAAAAAAAGAGTTGTAATAAACAGATGATCATCAAAAAATTATATAATGACATTTACGAGAAAAAAATCAAATAAATGTCGTTGCAGATATTCTCAAAAATGTAAAGACTCTTTCATGTAAATTTTGTATGTATTTCAGAAATAAAATATGAATAGTGATCGTATATTTCGCTCAACAGTATAAATGCACTGGCGTACATTATCTTTAGAAACATCTAAAAAAACATATTGTATATATGCGATGAAAATTATAATTCATTAGAAATTGTCGAAACGTTAACTGCTACAGAAATTCGTTTAGATATAATAAAATCAATCAATAAATTGATAATTTTATTCCAGTTGTTATGGAATTCTACTGATAATTTGCAACTATCAGTATAGTCGTCATCTCAAAACCTGTTTTTGCCGGTAATGCTATTCATTTGCATGGTTTAGTGTTTACAATATTTGGATATTACTGAAATAATTACCTAAAATAATAGTAATACTTACTTATAATAAATGAATTTACTGTAAATGTAAAATTTAGGTTAATTTTTGAGTGATTACAACCAGGATTTACAAAAAAAAGGTTATTTAGTCAGTCAGAAACGTGTAAATTTTAGATTTGAATATAAGTAGTAATAATAATATTAATATTGGATTAGTTTGGACGAGGGACCTGGACCCTACCTATCAACCTTGTGGATTCCGTCGCCCCAAAAGGCCACTGATGACCATCCATAGGATGTACTCGGGGGCTACGAGATGCCGGGATGACCTGGGAGGAGGCAAGGATGTTGAAACGTGATAGAGAATTTATGGAGGCACCTTGTCGCGGTCATATGTTCCAAGTAGGGAGCAGATATCGATAAAAGCTTTGACTAATTCGGACGAATAAAACAGTTAAGGATTTCGACTGAGGGTGCTCGATGGAATTTCAATATCAAATTTGAATTGTTTGAATTTTGTACGTTTCCATGAGTTTTGTCGCTAACGACCCGGGTGTCGCCTTTCGGCATCTTCAGGCATTTCAAGTGCTCGGATGTAACTCATTATACAATTCAAACAAATCAAATTTGAATAAAACAGTGTTTTCGTATATCTGCGACACAAGGAGCCATCTGTAAAATATCAGTTTCGAAATTTAATAAAACGGAACGAGAGTAACAGTTGGAGGTCTTATCGTAAAAATAAAACAATGAGTGATCATTGTATGGAATTGCCTGCCTGGGGCATTTTACCCGCCGTCTCATTTTCAAATTCAAAAAATCCAATTTGAAAACCTATCCAGCATTACAAAAAAAAGCTTCGCGGGCACGTTACAAATACGCACCCGAAAAATTTGAGCGTAATTTTTCTCACTTCAGTTCAAACATTTCGGCTTTGTGATGATAAATTCGCCGTCCCATAGAAAACTGTACATAATTCTATTATGGTATCTCCTCGAGCGGAAAATCTTGTGTTCTTTTTTTAATGTGGGCGTTTGTAAAATAATCCTGCAACTTCTTTCTCCGTCGCATTCTGGTTGCTTTATCACGCAAATTAATATGCCTCGAAATGTTGTGAAGAGCAGAAGACTAATTTTGGGTAAAATAAATCGTAATTGTAATAATAATTAAAAAAGGAATTTCACTGCGTTCACAAACCTCATCTAACATACACAGTAAAAAATATGTATGTTTTGATATGACACTTTCTACGCTTGGAAATTTTGTTTTATAATTTTTATTGCTCGGAGTTATATGCGTAAAATAGTCAAATTATCAGTTGGATTATTGAAAAAAAATGCTAAATCATGAATATGATATAACTCTTTTTAAGGTGTTCACTTCAATACTAGGTGGAATGGCATTATAATAAAAATAATAAAACATTTTTAGTACTTATTCCACATAAAATTTATCGGATCAGGACCGGTTTCGCTCATGGCGAGCTGATCAACTGTCAGTTGACAATGAGTACTAAAAATGTTTTATTCTGTTTATGATAAGAATCGTTATGGATTCTTGATGACAATCATCCATAACACGGTATTCTCCTCAATTAAGGATTTTTTACATCAAATATTCCTTTCAAATAATCCTTAGGAAATTATTATATATTCCTTGCTCTCTGACTTTATATTGAATTATTTCATTATAATTCATATCGATAAGTATACTTCGGTCATTGGTCTTTATATTGAACAATATTGGAACATTTAAAAAAATCTTCATGGACATGGTCGTAGTTGGGACATTCATGTATTTTTTTTACCCTGATTTCTGGTAAGAGGTTAAGCGAACGGTGCTTTTATATCTCGTTACTTTACTTTGAAAAGGTTCTAACTTCTCTTGAACCTGTTTTGAGATATGAGCGTTTGAAGTTTGGATTGATCATACTATTTAATTTAAAAGATAAAATTAACTTGTAACAATGACCAAGTAAAAATGTTTTAAATTACTTATTTTAAGCATATTGTTTCACAACTCAAACCATTCTTTTGAGAAACAATTATCTTAATGATCCAATGATGGAAATAATGATGAGAATCTTAGAACTTTATTGAATAAATTTAGTAAAAAAAAGTGTGCAGATGAACTTCAGAATCCTGCTAACTCCGTAATGCAATAATATATGATTCTGAAGTTATTATATATGCTAGAATATGGCTATTACAAACTTTTCCGACCAAAAGGTCAGTTTTTGCCAAAATGACAGTTAGAACCCTTTCAAAGTAAGGTAACGAGTTATCAACGAAAATCCAAATATTACAAGAAATATGAATTTTAGAACAGAATAAAAGTCTACTATAGAAACATTATTATCGAGGCGAATTAACTATTGATCAATAAAAATAAGAAAACATTTTTAGTACTTTTTCCACATAAAATATATTAGATCAGGACCGATTTCGCTCATGGCGAGCATTCTCAACTGATTCAGTTGGAATACAATGAAACAGTGATATTTATACAAAAGTTAAGTAAGAAATACAAGGTATGACAAAAAATTGGTATTACAACTAAGCAAATAAATTGAAGCAAAATACAAAAAAAAATATTGATTAATAGTTCGATGGATTCGGCGGTAAATTTGTGGAAATTCATTTTAACACTTTGTTTACTGGTCTTTTCCATTACTATGGTTATAACGCACAAATTTGTACACACCGTAAGCAATGGGTTAGTGTAAATAATATAAAATTTAAAATAATTTTGATTATTACACGTATTGTGTAACTAACTGTGACACGTGTTTCGCCTCTTTCAGAGGCATCTTCAGACTTACTATCGCAAAGTTTGCTTAAGTAATGAAGCAAGATAAATTCTAACATTTTAAATTATGAAATTACAAAATGGATTACGGGTTTTTTTCCTTCTAAAGGAAACAAGGAAGGGGGTGATAGAATCAAAACAATGTAATAACATAATGATACTAATAAGGTGCAATCAATCAATCAATTAGATTTGGATTTTTCCTTTTTAAGGGACGCAAGAGAGGGTTATAGAATCGAAACAAAGCAAACAAATATATTTCTAATGACGTTAAACATTACAAACTAATAAACTATAAACTAATGAGCTGCAATCAATCAGTTAGGTTGGGTGATTACTCTATTGATGGGGAATAATGTTAATAAAGGCGAACATCCTGTCCTGTTAAGAATATTATTTAATAATATATCTTTTTTATTAAGAGTTTTATTTATTTCTATAAATTCTAGACTATTCATCTTTAAACCTTTTTTATTTACTCGGTGGAGTATTTCTACATTACTTAGTTAGTATAAAATTTAAAATAACTTTGATTACTCAACGTATTGATAAACGCAAATGCATACATATTATTTTATACGCATACGAGTTATTTTAAATTTTATATTAACTATTGGTTAGTACAATTTTGAACAAAATGTACAAATTTTCATCTCCTACATTGATATTCGTTTTCACGTGTGAATTAGGATTATTTATCGAACGCAAAAACTCATTGCGCCCTTGTTATGATTCGTCAACAATGTAATCCCAAAACAAATTGTCATCATATCGTAAATCACATAACACATACGTGTTATGCGCGAGGACAACAAAATAACGTAACGATTTCCCAAGGTCCAGTGCAATTATTTTCTAGGGGACAAAAAGTTCCGGAAAACTCTCCGCCATCACTATGGCAACAGCACAATCAGAAACCTCAACACAATACGTTCTGATATCATCTCGTAGGCATCTTTGTTAAAGGTAAATTATTTTTCAAACTGTATAGAATATTACAAATTATGAAATAACGTCATTTAATGTTTTTTTTATATAAAAAAAGAAACAACCGTTCAATACAGCTCATAGCACTTAGTAAGCGTGAGGCTTAAGGAAAAACAGTATGTATTATATTTCTAAACAAGATATAATACAATATTTTTAGTCAGAAATTAAGACCATTTAGAGCAGGTATGCCCAAACCTTGGCCCGCGGTTCACATGTGACCCTTTCGAGGTTTTAAACTTTTTATATATTTTGTATTAGGTTGTTGGTAGAATACACAAAAAATCACTATATTAAGGACTATTCAATAATTATTCAAAATCAATTGTATCTTAATTTGCCACTAGGCTAGGTTTACGTCTCCAGGCGGGTTTAGTGGATACTAAATCAGTTAATAGGATTACTAACTTCGCCATTATTCTGGGTTGCTCGGTGAGATTTTGAATGTTTACATCAAACAAACTGATCACAGTCTAACCATTGAGTCCGCCTTATTTTTCTTTGATAGCAATACACACTGTGATCTTTATACTTACACGTATACGAGGAAAATATATTTTAATATATATGTGAACATCAATAAAAAAAATACGATATAATTGTGGTTTTCATCCATCGTGTGACTATCAAAGCAATTTTGATTTATCTAAACATTTTTAGTTCTGGAGATATCTTTTAAAAAAAAACATCCAAAAATAAAAAATAAATGTTTTTATTCTTTATGAAAATAATTAGGCAATAAAAAGTCGGTATATCCTTTTCTTTGCTGAAATGTATTTCGTTTTCAAGGTACTATGGTTTCCCACCACTTCCTGTGTAAAAATGTACGGCCTTTTTTCACAACACTAACAGAAGCCTCTTCACAACCATAGCCCGCGCAGGCAGAGCTGCACGGAACTGATCATGAACTTGCAATCAAACGATCAACACCTTACAACTCTGCTTTAGAAAAAGCATTTTTAAACGATATTTATACAGTAAAATTAAAGCAAAAGAAATGCATAAGGCAAATTGGATCCCCGTATTGCGGCAAGGCACCTTCTTTGAGAGGAAAGCGCTCGATTCAAATTCAACAACTGGCTAAAGCTGTGTGGTGAACTTTGAAAGGTTCATGCTGTATGCTATCGTAAAAGTTTAAATAAAATAGTATCCGGAGTATGTTGGTGAAGTGAAAGTTACAGGATAGTTGGATTGGAAAGCTCACCAAACTTTAACCACATCAATCTCCATCGCTTATATTTCACTAACGTGCGAGATGAGTTGGGACATCTTAATATTTCGAACGAAAACCATTTTCGTGTTACTTCCCGTGCGCTAACTTTGAATTGGACGGTAAATAGAATATTAAAACTTTGCGGCATCAAAAAACAAACAATATGCTGTTTTTCTTAATATTTTTGGCCAGCATACAAAATTATATACATATAAAAGAAATCAAAGAAAATTAGGGGGCTATATTTTCTTCAGCAAAAACGACACTTGGTAGGCTTCCAGAATTCAATCGGAAATATTGGAAAAATATACTAATCTGCACACAAGATGAAAGCAGGAGAAAATAATCTGTGTAGGACTTATATTTATTTTTCTGCAGTTTTCAGAATTCTTTATTAAAAGACCTACTTAGTAACCATACAAGTTTACAACGTTGCTCTCAATCATCGCATCCAAAGTTTTATATTAATACTAGTATTGCTACCCGGCGACGCTCGGACTAAGCGACCAATAATTATTTAATGTTATATCATTCGACATAATTATATCACAAAATCTAACATCCTAAATAGAGTTAAAATAAAATCACAAACTTTATTTAATTTGATGACAGCCCCTATTCTCGCCCATTAAAATGTCCAAATTCAAGGAAATAATCTAATTTGCTGTCAAAGAAATGTCAAATAATACCTTCACGTAAATAATAAACATTATTATTGTTGCAACTTGCAACAATAATGCAAAAGGGAATTACAGACCCACATACATACATACGCCGTTTCGGTTTTATATATAAGATTCTCGATTAATTTTATATCAAGTTAACTTTTATTCGAAAACTGGGATTGAGTTGCAATGAATAATTTGATTTGTCAATATTTCAGCGTGTTTAAATAAAAGAAAAACGATAAAAGAGACTGGCATTGTATTTAAAAATAAAACTGCGTAAGAATCATCAGCCTTATTTAGCTCACTCTATTTGTCAGACAGCCGATAGGTTGATAACGCTCTTTATTATAAACAATAAACATAACAATGGCAAAATTTTCATTTGAGCGTAGAACGCTTAACACTGTGGTAAGCCATGCACCATTTAAATCTTTTAATAATGTATGTATCACCATTTTTGAAAACATTGGTAACAAGTCAGATGCTCTTCATCTTTTTTCTTTGAGTCCAGTTTACGGATTGCCAATTTCAACGATACTAACATGAAAAAAACCATCACTTTAGAACGAATCAAAACCAAACTTATATTGCCAACGATTTTAAATTCGACAATATATGCGCGACAAATACAAGTTTTAATTTTATTAATATTTTTAATATAAATGGATTGAACACTGACATGCCTATTTGTTTTAATTTTTCTACAGTTAATATAAATAAATTCAAAACGTATACCGTGTATACCTATTGCAACTTTCACAATGATCCTCAATCCTTTTATTTTGATTTAAGCTGTTAAATAACAATTGATTGCCAGATATAGAAATATTTGGGTGAACAAGTTGGTTGTTCCGCCACCCTTCTGTTATGTGTGCGCAGCCGTTTTCCATAACGCTATACGATCAAGAATAGAAAAGAAATTACTCCTTAGTTACTTGGCCCGAGACTGAGCTGCACGGGACTGATATTTTAACCATGCACAAGTGCTTAAAGAGAAGAAAAATAGAAAGGAAAAAAATAAATCGTCACGAAAAATACGAAACTAGTAATCTGCCAGAATTATTTTAATTGTAAGGTTCAGAGTTAATTCAAATGGTTACTGGCCAATATTTAAAAAACACTCTAACCATAATAAATGGTATCTTACTATCATTAAATCTCAGTTGATAAAAACTTCAGATTCTACGTTTCGGAAACGGAAATAATGTGGCAAAGTAATGTTTTTTACATTATATTAAATGAGCAGCTGATGATCAAAGGCCTAATCAGTCGCGTGCAAGCGTTGTTTGAGTGAGTAGGTCAGGTTCCACAGTAGGGGATGATTTATGGAGTGAAATCGTGATCACGCAAAAATTATTTTGATTTGCCTATTATGCTATAAACAACCATGCCGGAAATTTATTATTAGGCGTTGGGTATAATCATGTCATTAAAATATTTAACCGAAGTATTATTTTTTTCTTCAAAATGAAAAGAAATATATGTACATTGTTTTAAGTTTTTCTCACAATGTTTCTGTGAGGGCTTTTTTTTCTTAAAATACAAATCCGTCATCAGATGATAATGCTCGCTATGGGCGGAACCGATCTAATAAATTTAATGTGGAATAAGTACTAAAAATGATTTGTTATTTTTATTATAAATCATTCTACCAAGAGTACCAAGTATTGACAGTGAACACTTTAAAAGTGACTAAAAATACAAGTTTACCGAAAGGTATTAGAACTTTTTTTACAATAACCATATTACGTGTCATCTATAAACAAAATATGTGGTTATGTGCTGTCTTTATTATAATTATTTTTATAAATGCATGGCCTACTGGCGTCAGCTGTAATTCCACGTTATTTTTCTCACTAAGCAATGAACAATAATATAGTTTCGTATTCATTTTATATGGGACTTAAATATATAACGCATTTATAAAAAAAAAAAATGATGGCTAATTAAAATGAATTTAACAAAGAATTCGAATTTCAAATTTTTCCGGCTAATTCTTCGCGGGTTTTATATTATTCGAATTCAATTTTCGAACACGGCGTCAACTTAGATCTCAAACAGACACGTCTTACCCTTAAACAGGTCCGCAACGGGTAGATTAGATTAATATAGCGGCCCTTGAAAACAAGGAGCAAGTACGTTGACCGGCCGCAATGTTATTTGAAGAGCGTGCTCGGATCAAATTATATTTCCCTGAATCTCTTGCGTAGAACAGGCCCGAAGTGGAGCAAGGGTGGGGGGGAAACTAAGCGAGGGAGGAGGGTGCGTGACGTCGCAGCTCGGCGAGTGACGCGTGTCCCTTTTTGAATGTCAAAGATTAAAATGAATTATATTTGAATATATTAAAACACGAATTATTTGTTATACTATATATGAGAAGATATGAGATAGAATTAATCAAATAGTCAATAAATTTAAATACACAAAGAAAATGAATTGTCGTAAAAATAAATAACGTCAAAATCTTTTTGATAAAAATATTTTTAAAGAAAATATATTAGCAATAAATTACCGATTGGTTGTAAATGTCTCAGAGAGCGTCAAATTCGTTGTAAGTAAATTCAAAGTCATGTTTTAAGTGCATAGCTTAAATATTTTTATGTTTTAATGAAAGTCATTTATTGTATGGTAGAATTGAACATTCAAAATGAGCTTCAATATATTATTTGATAGAAAAAAATGTTTGAGTATAGATCAAAATGACTTATTTATTATTCCTAATTTTCTTTATCTTGATTTTATTTGATGTTTCCATGATATCAATTTTAAGAGGTTGAAAAATTATAGTTGTAAACGGATATAAAAATGTCAATAGTCAAATTTTTTATTTTGATCTTCATGATAAAACAAATAATTTAAAGGAATGAATGGATAGGCGAGAATGCATTTTAGGTAAGAGTATTTATAAAAAACGTTTTTTAGATAAAAGCGTAAATCGAATACCGCGTAAATTGATTGATGAGTCTACCGTGCACGTGATTTATTTGTTCTATGGCGTGAGTGATTGGAAGAATTTCAATTATTTTTTTAAGATTTTCCAAACCATTGTGTATATTGAAACACACCTGGAAATTCGTAGAAATTAAAAGAAAGCTTGACATGCGCTGGCGGTGAGGTTTTCCCCAAGGTCGTTTGAATGTCGTGACGTCATCATGTTATACCTCAGGTATAAGTTGTTATTCTGCACTCACTAATTGGACGAAATATTCAACCAAAGTCTCCCAAGGTTTTTTCAAATCCGAGCGATTATGGTAAAATTTTCAGATTCTTGTTTATCTGATCAAATAATTTAAGTTGGCTGGTAATAATAATTATTGGGTGAATATGAGGGATAACGAACAAAGACTCAAACATGATTTATCTTATATATAAAACCGAAACGGGGGATGTATGTCTGTAATTCCCTTTTGCATTGTTGTTGCAAGTTCAAACAAACGAATTGATTTCGCTCGCGAAAGTTTCGACGGTAAATTTGTTTCGTTATCAATGTGTGTGTAGAGACTCCAATTACTCGAGTATCGAGTAGTACATATATAAAACCGAAACGGCGTATGTATGTCTGTGGGTCTGTAATTCCCTTTTGCATTGTTGGTCATTAAGTTGCCATAAAAACGAATATGAAAGAAAATATGTTTGATTTTTTTATCGGCGAATCCATTTAGTCAAAATGTAATAAATTAGTCTTCTACTGAACTTTTCCCGGCTTTTATTAATATAATAATGTTTTTATTTACGTGAAGGTATTATTTGACATCAAATTAGATTTTTTCCTTGAATTTGGACATTTTAATGGGCGAGAATGGGGCTGTCAATATATGAAAGGGGCTGTGAAATGTCAATGCCAGTCTGAAATGTTCATTTTAATTCCATTTTAATTGACCTAGACTTTTGAATTTTGAAAAAAGTTGTTTCAACTTGGCCCGTCTGAATTTACGCGCCGAGCTGAACATAACCCCAAACTGGTCCGAACGAAGCCGGGTTCCAATACTAGTTGTTTTATAAAATAAACCTCTCCGAAAAAGAAGGGCTCGAAAATAATTTCAACAATCGGCACGCTAATTACACACCAATATTAATTTGTAAGAAGATAATTAATTAGAAATAAATTACGGGGTTGAAGAAAAGTGGCCTCATTGACAACTTAAATATAGCTTTGTTTGTTTAAAGAATCGAATTTCTTAAAGGGTGAAAAATAACTGTGGCGTTTTACAAGGGAAAAATTGTAACGCTGGATGAAAATTGGTTAACGGTTTATCAAATACTAGTATTGCTACCCGGCGTCGCTCGGACTAAGCGACTAATAATTATTTAATGTTATATCATCCGATATAATTATATCACAAAATCTATCATCCAAAACAGAGTTAAAATAAAATCACAAACTTTTATTTAATTTGTGATGACAGCCCCATTCTCGCCCATTAAAATGTCCAAATTCAAGGAAAAAATCTAATTTGCTGTCTAAGAAATGTCAAATGATACCTTCACGTAAATAATAAACAATATTATTAATAATAAAAGCCGGGAAAAGTTCAGTAGAAGACTAATACATTTCGACTAAATGTCTTCGCCGATAAAAATTCAAACATATTTTCTTTCATATTCGTTTTTATGGCAACTTAATGACCAACAATGCAAAAGGGAATTACAGACCCACAGACATACATACGCCGTTTCGGTTTTATATATAAGATAATAAAAGGCTGTCTTATATTATTGTGATTTTTTTCGTTGGAAAACTAATGCTATATAAATGTTATTATTAAGGTTTATGAGGAAATACTTTCACTATACAGGCAATAACCCCGTGTCTTAGGTAGGCGAGACGAAGCGCTGCGGTGCGCTGCGGCGACGTGTAAAAACCAATTATTTAAAACGTAGCGGACTAAAGGTCGTATGTGCCATCGCTCGGCCAGACGCAATTAACGCTCTGGTGAGCTTGGACCGTTTGATATTTTCAAGCGATTCGCGCGCGCCATGAGTCAGGCACTTGAGGCGACTTACGACATATGCCGTCCTGACCGGATCGCGTCGCCCACATATGACACTTGCATGGGCGAGGACCGTTTGATATTTTAAAACTCTGCCGCTTTTAAAGCGCGCCGGATCGCTTCGCCCACCTAAGACGACCCGTAAGAGTATAAATATACTTCTTCATCGTTTTTTTGCAATTTTCAGATTATTGGAGTTCGCAGAAATAGAGGGAAGTATGGATGAGACTAAAATTAATTGATTCTCTTAATGCTGAATAGATATATTGTATATAGGTCACATAAGATAATTAAGAGGGCATAATATTGAAGCCTTTACTACTGAATATTTTTTTTTTATTAACTGCCCACTGTTAAGAATAGTCAATTACACCTAAACCTTTTTTTGTGCGGTAGATGCGTTCCGCGGAATATCGCACAAAACAAGCTATGACTTAATATGGAAACATAACTCGTAAAAGGACGCACGTGCCAAGGACACAATATAATAATCAGGTGAAATACTGGATTTGCACGTACATTATGTGAACAACGTGCTGTTAATAATATCAGTACATACGTACGTTTATATAGTCCCAAATTTATATTTTTAAAAAATTTAAAAAATTGCATTTAAAAAAACCGCACAAAAAGATGTTTAAGTGTATAAGGATATTTTGTCACTTGAGAATGAAAGAATTCGTTTTTTCAACAATATGTTTTTTGAAAAAATGTAAATAATGACATGGATCACAAATTTTATGTATGAAAAACAAAGAACAATTGATGTCAGTATGCAAATTCGTGTAGCACTAATCGTAGGTTTACTTAAAACTTGAATTGGAATCAACTAAGGAAGTTCAAATAAACAATTCATTTTTAATTCCCTTTGTGCGTCTAAAAAAACATCTGATAGTCATGCTACAAGTGGAAGCGAAAAACAACAAGGGCTTTAACAATTCAACGACCGGCTCAGTTTCAATTTTTTACGCTTTGCGAATTGAAAGGTGAAGGAAAATGTTCATTTTAATATTCATATATTTTTTTTGCGCAACCTTATGCAAACGAACTTTGAACAAAAGTACATGTATTTTTTTAATAAAAATACATTTGAAATGAGCACTCTTTATCATTTATATCGATGACCTAGTTTACATACCGTAAAAATTACATTTGAAATCCGAGCAGATTAACCTTGTATAACACTATAATTTTAAAAAATATATATGTCTGTCATTACAAATCTTTGTTCTTTTAATATTATTTAATCATCTTCACTACCAATTTTGGAGCATATGAACTGTCATTGGAGTTTATTTCACCAGAACTTTTCTACGAAAACTTCATGTAACTCAGATGTTCAACCGATCATTATTTTTTATTAAAAGTGGGGATAGGAAGGTTCTAGCTAAGACAGGAAGAGTGGTACGGTAGGGAATTTTAGACCACACATCCATAGGACTTGAGATCTACAACCGAAGCCAAAACTTGACAATGATATCAATAACACGTCGGTCGGTCCCTGTGGTCTAGTGGCAAGAGCTTTGTCCTAGCAATCGGGGGGCCCGGGTTCAATCCCCGGCAAGGTTAGATTTTTTCAATTGAAAAAAAAAGATCTTGGGCTGGGTGTTATGTTATTTTTCGTTGATTTTGTGCACAACTGATACATTATTTACCATCGAGTTAATCTCGTGTGACTTTCACAACTCAGAATATTTGGCGCATTGGCGCAAACTGTAATGCCAAATATTTATTTAAAAAAAAAAAAAAAAAATAACACTGATTGAGAATATTATAAAATTAAACAAAGAGAAATAATAAACGATCAGGATACGAATATAATTTGTTGATGATTCTCACAAAGGGCAAAACCACCATTCATCATTATAATACATATGGCATTTGTACAGATATAATAATTTCCCATTGAAAATTGCTAGGTCTCATTCTCAATTTGAATACAATCTAATACAGCTAAAACTAAGAATGACTTGACGACAAGATTTTCCACCACTATGGGAATAAAATTAGTATCAAGTAAAAGCAACTCAAATATTCCAGGAAATTATCTTTTGGGTACGGACGGTAAGGAAGATTGGAAAGGGATATGAAATCAATAAAACTTAAATACCAATAAATTCAGAATTTCGACTGAAGTTGCTTGAGGTGGGATATCAATATCAAAATTTAATTGTTTTGAATGAACCCGGGTTTCGTATTCCGACATTTAAAGTGCACGAATTAATGAACTGAATTTGAACTGTCAGTTCAAACGATTCAAATTTTAGGAAAAATAATTTAAAGACAGAAATATTAAATTTGAATTAAAATCAAAAAAAATATTGAGGAAAAATCTCACGAAGTATTCGTTAACACTTTGAAGCATTCATGACATTTGGCGATGTGTTAAAGGTAGATGAATTCCGCGGTTGCCACCATCCCAAACCCAAACCTGAATTCTTTCCGAGCAGGATCGTGACGCATAGCACACGATGAATAGAGGCTGACTGACTGTAGAGGAATTCCCTTTCATCCCTTCAACATTATTCGGGCAGAAGTAACGGCAATTATAAAATAATTGGAGTTTCCACAGTCTCCCACGCACCGTCAATGTTTCTCCCTATACATCCTTTGCTACAAACTGTGCGTCAATACAATCTACATAATAGACCAGATGCCTTTCTATACGCGGTTTTACGAGAAATTTACGCGTAAGAAAATGCATTAAAAAAATCGCATGGAAAAAAAACTTCTACATAATTTGATACATTTATAATAAAAACTAATATTAATTCACGCCAAGACGTCTAGATTTTCTTCCATCTCGGTTCGTATTGATACCGCCTGATATTGTAGGTCATCAGGACTCTCTCGAGCCATCTTATTATCACCTCAATCAATGACAATAGGACCTAAACAATTAATATAACGCGAATAAATTCAGAAAAATGTTATAAAATCATATAACCGACTTCTAGAAACGACGTCTCTCGTCCAAGTCATCAGCGACCACTTTGCGTCGATTGGTCGAATTCAGTTTAGGCCCGAACGCTTTGCGTCGATTGGTCAAGCGCTTTTTCACACTAAAATCATAGGGCATAAATATGCGTGTCTTAAGCCATTTTTCCCCAACAGATCCAGCTGAACCGGCCACCGACATACGCCAACAAGGTTAGGAATCACTCCCGACATCCCTCCCAACACCAACGCCAAACCCCACACAATAACCCGTTCGCCGCGTTAAACACCGACACACCAATGCAAGCCCAGCTCAAGCAAGACTTGCTCTATTACAGCCAGACTTTATTTAACTCATACAATGTCAAGTAAACTCAAAGTAACTTCATTTCAGACAGCTTTCTGGAACGCCAACTGTCAACTCCGCTCAGATAGAGCGGAGATAGAGATTTTCTTGCGTACCCACGACATAGACGTATTTCTTGTCAGTGAATCGGGCCTTAAGCCATGTCACACATACAATCTCGCGAATTACACCACACACAGAAACGATAGACTCCATAAAAAAGGCGGCGGCACCGCTATTTTTGTAAAATCCTGTATAGACCATTGCGCAGCCCTGCCGGTCGCAAACGCAACACCTTCCGACATAGAATCCACCGCGATCGTCATATCATCGTCAAACGCCGGCCTAATCCGCATCGTATCGGTATACGCCCCACCTTCCACAATCATGACAACAGCAGACCTAAACAACCTGCTGGATGTAAACTTCCCAGCGACTATCCTCGCTGGAGACTTCAACGCCAAACACCGGAACTGGCACAGTCGCCTCACGAACCCGAAGGGGAAATCCTTAATCAGTTCGCGATCGATAACCAAGCAACGATAGTAGCTCCATTCGAGCCTACAATATATCACGTCCCAACCAAAACGGCGGACGTACTCGATTTCGCAATGTTGTTCGACATCCCACACGCCCCGCAGATAAAAAGTAGTCGCCGATTTAAACTCAGACCACCGTCCCGTACTCCTATACCTAGGAGACCTAGCTGACCCACTCGCGATTGTTCAGAACAACTCCAATTCCCGCACGTCGTGGGAAGACTACGAACAACACTTATCCGATAATTTAACGCCAACTCCATGTCTCGCCAACCCCGCAGACATCGATATCGCAGTTAAAAACCTGACGGACGCTATACTCGCCGCGAAAGCGTCCGCCTCATCCCCCATCCCTGCGGTAGGGCACAGACCTGACGTGCCGATCAGAATTAGAAACCTGATCAGTCAGAAAAATCGCGCTAAAAAAAGAATGGCAGCGCCATTACAACCCGACAGCCCGCTCGGAATACTTTCGCTTAACCGCGCTAGTAAAGCGGGAAACTAAAGCCCAGAGAGAGAAATCTTTTAACGACTACCTCACCGAATTAGAAAAAGGCAGTCATCCCTACTGGATTCTCAGTAAGATACTGAGAACCCGGAAGAATCCGATCACTCCGATTATCGGACCGAACGGACCAGTTTACTCAGTCGATGAAAAATGCGAAACGTTCGCAGATTCCGTCGAAAAACAATTCTCACCTAACGCGATAGATGCAAACGACCGCGCTCTAACAAAGCGCGTGAAATGCATAACCGAAAAATACAGGACCATCATTAGAGAAATTCCGACCCTCCCCCCCACACCTATCGAACCCGCGACCACGGGCGAAATAGAGACGCGAATAAAACACCTGGCAAACCGTAAAGCACCCGGCTGCGACGGCATTTCCCATAAGGCGCTCAAACACTTACCTGAAAAGGGAGTGTTAGAGCTGACCAACATTTTCAACGCTTGCCTGAAAATGCATCATTTCCCATCAGATTGGAAAATGGCGGACGTGATTTTAATCCCTAAACCGGGTAAAAATCACCAACTTCCCGAAAACCACAGACCGATTAGTCTACTCCCGTCAATGAGTAAACTACTCGAAAGGGTCATAAAATCAAGATTAGAAGAATTCGTTCAGAACAAAAACTCATCCCGGATGAGCAGCACGGGTTCCGAGCGCTTCATTCCACCAACCACCAGCTGCTCCGGGTAGCAGACCATATCACAGAAGGCTTTAACCGCCGACTGTTCACCTCAGGCCTGTTTCTAGACATATCCAAAGCCTTCGACAAGGTCTGGATAGAAGGATTAGTTGTAAAACTTAGCGAGGCCGGCCTCGACCTACCGATATTGAAACTGATCAACTCGTTCCTCACCGATCGACAATTCCGCGTAAAGCTACACGGTGAAAAGTCATCCACTCGCATCCCGACGGCGGGCGTTCCGCAGGGAGCAGCGCTCTCCCCTCTGCTGTACAATCTGTACACGCACGACATCCGATTCCTGCTAAAGAATCGCAATGTATCATCGCGCAGTACGCCGATGATACAGCGATCCTTTCGCAATCTCTCAACCGCAACAGAGCTTCACTCATCACACAGCTGGCAGGCAGCAAGATCGCCCTTTGGTGCAAAGACTGGCGCATCAAACTTAACGCGGAAAAAAGCACGGCAATTACGTTTTCCCGTCGCACCAACAGACATACAGCTAGAATAAAACCTATCTGCATAAACGGCAAGAAAATCCCGTTTTCCGACACGGTAAAATATCTAGGCCTTACGCTCGATAAGAGACTTGAATTCACCGCGCACGTTGAACTCAAGCGCCGCCAGGCAAACCAGGTCTCGGGACGATTAAACCCCATGATCGGCAGACAGAGCAAGCTAGGCCTAAAAAAGCAAGCTGCTCTTGTACACTGCCATTACACGCCCGATTATGACGTACGGCTACCAAGTTTGGGGACATTCCAACCCCAAGCACGTCGCTAAGCTTCACGTGATTCAGAGCAGACAAACGCCCCGTGGTATGTGCGCACCACCACACTAGAACGCGATTTAAAGATAGATTCTCTCGAAGAGCACACGCAAAAACTCGCGCAAAAATTTGCCACAGACATTAAAAATCACCCGAATCCCACGATAAAAGCACTCTCACGATATTACGTTAAATTCGCACACATACATCACCCTAGGCCTCTCGACGTCCTACGTCAAGACCCCGCCCTAGCTAGCCTTACCCTTACCCTCCCATCCAGCATCCGACTAAACCTGGCCGACGTCGCGTGACCCGGACCAGCAAGAAGCAGATGTCACCTCGACCCCGGAGAAGAAGAGAGAACTTCCAGACCACATGGCACCCAGAGCTTTTGACCTCCTCTCGAGTCTAAATAACAAAAAAAAAGAGGGCAAAAAAGAAAATAGATGTCAGCTGCATAACACAGCTGACATGAATATTTATAAAAAATATAATAAATAACATAGCCCCAATAAAACTAAAAAAACAAAAAATTTCCACTCGAGGTTATTGCATCACCGCTCTGGGCGACCACCCTCAAGAAACCGACTCCCCTCAACACAGAAACCATGACAGATGAAAGGGATTAGGCTAACGCCCAAGTCCCCGTTAAAGTTGCCACTACAAAAGTCAAGTCCATTTTTCCCCAGTCGTTATCTTTCTTTCAAACTCTACGGTCGTCTCCGCTCCTGCCTCGGCAGGCGGAGGCCAATTTATTCGTTTAGGCCTGTTGGTCCTTTTTAATTGTAATCGTACTTGCAATTGTATATCTGTGTTTTTTTTGTAACCGACAATCAATATTGTGAAAATAAACTCGCCAACTCTGGGATAGAGTTTGGCCAAGAGAAACCGATTGAAATCTATACAGAGATACCTTTCCTCCCATCCTATCCCTAAGTTCCGTCTCCGAACGCCGTGGAAGGATGCTGTCTGACGCCAGTCAGATGGAGAAGGAACCCTGGTCGTCTCAGTATGTAAAATATTTGAACCCCAGGACTGCATTTATTTAGTAGGTATAATGATTTTTTTTCTTTCTGTATTTGGATAAGATTTGTGGTCGAAACGTCCTTGGTATTCAATATATATAGTATGATTGTGTGCAGGTCACCACTTTGCATAACAAAAAAAAACGTGTAAAATGGGGTACGGTGCGGTCCATCAATCGTGTAAAAAGAGTACTGTTAAATTCGTTAATATAATAACTTTAACGCCGGCACTGAACTCAAAATAAGTCTCCATCGATAAAATAAATGAAGGCAGGACAGTTATATAATAAACTATTTGTTTGACTTATAAAGTACATCCGAATACATAAGGATAAACAAACTAAGAAGCGGCGGTTTTCGAACCTTAACAATAAAAATTAAATTTCCTTGTATATCATAATATATGTATGTACATATTTTATAAATAAAAAAACACAAATTTTAGAGTAACTTCCACATTTATTGTGCAATGCACGGGACCGGTTTCGCTCATCGCGAATATCGTCACCAAATATGTATGTGAAATTGTTTGTAAAAATTGATAAAAGGCAGTTCTACATCAAAATTTTCCTGCTATAAATTATCTTTTTCAATTTGATAAAAATACCTTTGTTCAATTTAAAATTACGTCAGAGCGAGAGCGGTACAGATCTCAACAAAATAAAGAGGTATGTAGTAAAAAACACTGTTTTTTATTCATTTAAATCACTTTTAAGGTGTTCACTGTCAATACTTGGTGGAAAGGGAATTATAATAAAAATAATACATTTTTAGTACTTTTCCCCACATAAAATTTATTTGATCAGGACCGGTTTTGCTCATGGCGAGCATTGTCAACTGATGACATCATATAAATATAATGCTTTTCCGCCAAGAACTGACAGTTTACATTATTTTATAATTGATTGACTTACTTTCATTGTGGGCAGTATGACATCGTTTTTTAACTCTTTATTGCATGCACAGTTTATATTTCACGCCCAAGTATTTATTCCGTATATTGGTTAGAGGAAGAAGGTTTAAATCAAACGTCTAAAAAACTTAATTGTTTACATCGTCACCACGGTTACGTTTTGCAAAAATTACATCCCAACAGTTCACCATCAGTTCGTTTCCCACATTAACAAAGCAGTTCTGTTTTCGGAATCGTACATGTGCATTATTTGCAACACTTTGTTTAAAATGATTCCGCAATATGCATATGCTCTTAAAAAATAACTAAATCAAAAACAAAACTTGACATTTTATGACGCAGATCTTCATACGATTACATGCTAAGCAAGCGATGTTTTTTCCTTATGATTTTCTTTATATCACTCTAACAGCATATACAAATTGTAAATGGCATTATCATAAAATCGTCTTTGATAACAAGACATCCGTGGAAGTAATCTCAACGAGGAAAATTTGGCAAAATCGCGATAGGAAATTTAGAGTATGTGCTTATATTATATAACTTCCGGGTCAAATATATATAATCGCCGTTCGTAATAGGAATACTAAGAAGTTAACTAAAATAATATATGTTTGTGTTATAGTGAATTTTGCATACTAATTATTTACGTATTATATGATCGCAACATTCGCAATAGAATTAGGAAGTTGGCGGAAACGGAAGATTTTTTCGTCCATGTGATATTTTATACTGATTTCCAATAAATCTTATGTGCCGACATTCATAATTGTGGAACACAAAATATCCTATGTGACGATATCGATATCACGACCTTGAATATTTTTTCCGAGCACGCTATTGGCTTTTTTTATCTAGCACAATAAATCGTTTGTGCAAAATTGAAGAAAAGTTTACAATAATGCCACTTTTCTTTTTTAATATGGTGTTGAATGTAACTCTACAATTAATAAAAATGATAAAATAATAAAACTTACGTCTTGATTTTTTCGTCTTGAACATTGTTTGTAGATCATCTTCTCTAAATGATTTTATCCACATGAATATTGTGCAGGAAACGAAGAAATGTAAATTCAAATTTTCAGGTCAAGAAAAGGTAAAAAAAACGACTAAATTACAGTTATATTTAAAACCAATTATCTTGGACGAAGCAAAATATACATATATACGGATTGTTGATAGGGTGAGCAAATAATGAAAAAATAATTTTAAACTATACTAAATAAATGATATTATATCAAATATGCCAGCGGCCACCCGACGAATTTCAAACAGTCTTGAAGATTCACAAAAACATTCTACTGTTAAAATATTCACATCCCACGAAAGATCGATTTACCTTTTACGGCCTTCATAAATTTCATCCGTTGTGTAAATTTTAGTGGCCCTTCAAGAACAGCCAACGAAACACAGTATTAAGATTGTAATAAATATTGTACTATTTAATTATAAGAAATGAGAGTCCGAGACGAACTAAACCGTGTAAAAAAGAAAAAAACTGTAAATTCTAGGTGGAAATGCATTTTTCACTACAGCGATCGCGCCCTGCTGTCAGTAACGATTAGAAGGGAATGCAACTTAGATACGAAAGATACAGGGAAAACTTTGACGCTAACGCGATTTAGAACTAAAAGCTCCATCAAATAGATATCAAAAAAAACAAAATGTATATTGAAATAAATACAATACATTTTTTGTACTAGGTACTTCCACATATATTTTGTAAAGACACAGTCAAACATCTGAAACGTAACCCTTAGTATCAAAGGTGTGTTCGTTTCTGTTAACACTGTAGACCTTGTTGCCGTCGGTATATTACGCCGAAATATTACATCACAGCGTAAAATGAGCAAGTTCGCGAAATGAATCTCGCTCTCGGTGTTGTTGTCTCGGTGTACATTAAATGTTTATTTTGTTCTTCATATTGAACATTTCATTACGCAACATTGTTTGCAGTGAAATATGATTTCAGTATTGTAGCGACACGTTTCTTTCGCTCAAGAAGATTTCTTACGTCGTTCCGGCGAAGAGTTACGCCGTGGCTTAGAGACTCGCATATTCAACTCCACTCGAACCCTTGTCGAGAATGGGGCGGATTCAATACGATTATTTTAAATCGGTACTATAATTATAACAGCATTTATAATTGAGCTCTTGAGAGGTGAAGAGAGCCTATTCTTAAAATAGTGAAACATTTATATTGGCATTTTAAGTTCAATCACGTTTTTACTTTACACGTGTTTTTTTGTGGAACTATTTTAACATTATAAAACTACGTGAAAGCTTACTAAATAAATGAACAGAAAAAATTGAAATAGCTTTATAAAAGGGGTGATTAGTTAACCGCAAACATATCATTTGAGCCCTTGAGAAGTGAAGTTAGCCAAGTAGTCAAATTTGAAATATTTTTACTTGATCAGACTCTAAGCACGACTATTCATCTATATTCATCTTACTTAAAATTTGGAATACTTTAAGACCTTAAGAATATGATACTGCACCTAACTCATTTTTACCAAAAATACCACTTAGCTCACTTCACTTCTCATGGGCTTAATTTATGTAAAAAAAAAATAATTGTTAATATTATTAGAAATTTGTTCCGATTTCCACCGAAAATTCCTTTCATGTTGTATAGACTGAAATAATAAAGTGGTTTTTTTTATCAATTTTGCCATGCTTTTCCATTTTTTAATATCTTTCTACTGAAATGCCACCATAGCCTATCAGTCGCTCGCAAGCAACGCCTTGGTGACCGTTACGTCAATGCTATCTACCGCCCTATTCGATGTGGCGAGTGATGTTTTCATACATTGATTTTTCAATTTGTATCCAGAGGTAATGAGTTATTTACCAAACCTTATCATTCCATCTGCACACTAATAGGAACGAAGGTTTAAGGACTTACTTCAATTTAAATTCCCAGAAGACTTACTAGGCGAATAATTACGAAACTTATATTTAGCCATTCCAAGAATTACCCAACATTGCTAATGATACTAATTATATAGTTGCATAATTTTTGATTCGTAATCTTTATTTTTACTATGGAATGAAATTGAGTAATTTATTTATATTTTTTTAACTGAAAAATCTGTTAAATTAATTACTAGCAGTTAGTAAAATACCAGTTACCCGATAGAGCCATTAGTATAAAAACCATCTCGCACAGCTTATTACAGTCAAATCGAAAACAGCTTCATGTGACACTGGGTTTCGAGAATTTTCAGATGACTGAAGATTGTTTCATATATAACAGGGGTGGCCAAACTTTTACCACTACGGGCGATTTTTGTAAAAATTTTGGCGGCGATCGACTCACAAAATAAATTGAATTTATTATAAATGAAATAAAAGATTATTCAGAGATGTGTACATCAGTAGGTAAGACAGGCGGGCGGAATAGCTACGCGAACGACGTTTTGGCCACCCCTGATATATAAGTAAGCATGTGATAGACATTGTATTTCACGTGTAGCGCATTCAATAAAACATGTCAAAAAAATACTATCTGAAATAGTAGGTATTATAAAAAAAAAAAACTATTTTGAAGTCATATTGTTGTTTTAGATCAGTTGACAATGCTCGCCATGAGCGAAACCAGTCCTGATCCAATAAATTTTATGTGGAAAAAGTACTAAAAATGTATTATTATTTTTATTATAATGCCTTCCACCAAGTATTGACAGTGAACACCTTAAAGTGATTAAGGATTTCGACTGAGGGTGCTTGATGGAATTCCAATATCAAATTTTAATTGTTTGAATTTTGTACTTCTACATTCTAAATTCGCCAACTCCTGAGCATTATAATGTTGATTGACTCGCTCACGAAACCTCGATGAATAAATATTGAAATAAATAAATAATATAAAAAGCATGATTATTTGTATCAAATTGACTTATTACAGCAAATCAAGCATTGTCGCAAGAAATATTAGAAGATTTCACAGGTAACGTTACAAATCATAATGTCTGTAATTAATAGTTATACGTCCTCTAACGATTTAAATGGACAATTATCACTGATCGTCAATTTATTATAGCCGCGATCAATACTAGTAAAATGTTAACCCGCACAAAACCTTCAACCTTCAACTAACAGAATATTTAAACAAGACAGTAACTACGTGAAGTTAAATGCGGGCAGGGATATAAAGCTCGAATATAATATTTTTGTAATACATACGAGCTGATTATACGAACATATTTTTTTACACAGATAGGCTCCTTATGAGGTTTTATCCCAACAAAATTTTCTTACGAGAACTGCTTCCCTATTTAAATAGATTAAGGATAAATTAGAACAATCGATTAGCTTATCCTTCTCGCTGCTTTGTATTTTTGGACCGCATGGGTGCGCGAGGGAATATAAGAAAACACAGACATCCATGTATTCTAATGGAAATCGAAGATTCGATTATAAAATTAGGCTGCTCGAAATCGTATTTGAGCCCGGGTGTTCCGCGACCGAAGCCAACGAGGTGGTCACTCGACCACGGACCCCACTAAGCATTAATTATATTTATTTTACTACAATCATCATTTTAGTTGTTAAACTTGTCCTCGCTTCCGAAACTGACGACTAATCTAAATGATGATTTAAACATTCTTTAAAATGGTTCCATGTTTGCAAATTCAAATTCAAAAAACTTTCATCAACACCCTCAGCCTAAATTTTTAATTTATTGAAAAATATACTTATCATTATTTACAACAAAGTTTTTTCAACAAAAACTATAAAGATACAAATATTAAATAAGTTCATATCTCTGTACTGTAGACAGTCAAAGTTCATTCGTGCACTTGAAATGCCTGAAGATGCCGAAAAGGGGCACCCGAGTCGTTAATGACAAAATTCAAACGAAACAATTTTGATATTGAACTACAGTGAAGCAAGTACCTTTCAAATTTCAAAAGTAGGCATAAATGGCTTTATTTTTTTATTTCTAAAATTATAAATTCTTTAAGTAGGTTATTGAATAAATTTTGTACATGTAATAATAAGCAATTAAATAATGTTGACATGGATTTAATTATCGAGAATAATAAAAAACGAAAAGCTTCTCAAATTATATAAGAATGAAATCAAAAATATTTATCTGAGAAAAAAATACTTTTGACGCCGACGAACAACGTATAAGCTCAAAGTTAAAAGTTTAATATATTTTGTTGGTCTCCTATTGTTCATGATACTCTCATAACCAATTTATCAGAAGTTGGTAAACAATGAAGAGGGATTCTCAAACGGTGGGTTCGAAAAAGATATATATTTTGGGATTTGATACACAGGTACACGTGTGCATAAACACAAGTACATGTTTTTTAAATAAAATCAGTAACATATTTTAATGAATTCGACTGAACGTGCTTGATGGATTTTCAACATAAATTTGGATCGTTTAAGTTTCAAGTTCACTTGTTTAATTGAAATGCCTTGAGATGCCAGTAGTGACAAAACTCATGGAAAAGCATGAAGTTGAACCGAAGCAAATTTGATATGTTTAGAACGTATTTAAAATCAAATAAAATTAGCCAAATCTTTAAGTTTATGCGGATTTTTCCAAAAAATCTTAGCTTGAACTCTATACGTATCATATTTATTTTGGTCCAATAGGACAAGTGCAAGTGTATCAAATTCCAAGTACGAGGGAAATTAATATCCAAAAAATACACGAGGTGGGTCAAACGTGTACTAAGTTCATCTACTGTTCATGGCAATTATTAGTTGTCAAACGAAAGCGCATTTGATTACAAGCATGTTGATAACAATCGGCCACGTGCTGTCAACGTGAAGACTTTTGCGATTTCTTCGAGAGAAAAAAAGCGCGGCCAGAGGCTGCGAGGAGAGGAAAGGGGTGAAAGCTCCGGAGGGGAGGACGCCGTAATACGACGTCACGCAACTTTCCAAGGGCGCCCTTGCCGGCGAGGTATTCCCCCGGGCACGGCCGTAACTTTTCATTGAATACCGTTTCACGGGTTGCCGACAATAACGCGGAGGAAATATATTAAATATGGATGTAATAAAATACTAATGCCCGTTCGAGTTTATTTTCGCATAAAGGAAGAAGCTAAACTTGTTAAATGTGTATTTCAAATAAAACAGACGTAAATGGTTTTTCTCTTTAATCGTAACAGCATGATAAGCCTACGCAATTATTTGAGTTAATATTTAAACATTATTGCGGGATTTTATAACCACTAAAATGCTGCGAATATACCGTACTACTTTTTATCAAGAGTGAAGTTAAAGCTTCAGTTTTTGTAACAGTGGAATTTATAGATGAGAAAAATTAGCAAATATTTTTTTCAAAAATACATGTAATTGAGCATGCTAGAATACCTAAATCTACCATAACCTTACTTTAATAACCATTCCATTAACCGTATATAGAATATGGCGTATTCGTAACCAAAGACAAACATTTTGCTATCACAACTTGTAAGTTGCGTAGTTCAATTGATACACCAGTCAAAAGGGCTGTTCGAATGACCAATGGACTGCCTATTGAGGTGGAAATTTTCAGCAGTGAACTTGTTGTTTTATTTTTATGTACATAATATATTGTGTTTTTTATGCCTTTCTCTGTATTATATTTTGTTATATATGTTGTTATTATCTTTCACTGTCAATACTTGGTGGAAAGGCATTATAATAAAAATAATAATACATTTTTAGTACTTTTTCCCCCATTAAATTTATTTGATCAGGACCGGTTTCAGTTGACAATGCTCGCCTCGAGCGAAACCGGTCCTGATCAAATAAATTTTATGTGAAAAAAGTACTAAAAATGTATTATTATTTTTATTTGTTAATATCTTTATTAAATTTGTCAAATGCATGGCGCATTAGCGTCAGCTGTAATGCCACTTAATATATTTTTTGCCAATAAACAATAACGCCAGTAAAATCCTTAAGCCGACCAAGTCCATGCTAAAAAAAATCTCTTCTATCCTTCTGGAGTAATATTAATCTATAGTTGTGAATTTCCATTAAAATCTAATAATAAAACGTTACATTTTTGGTCTTACATGGTATCGTTTTCGGTTTTATTTTATTCATTCCAATGGCTCCACTGAATATCGTTACTGTATAGCTAATCGAGTGTCACGCAATAAGCTATCTTTCTCAATAAATTAATTCAGCTCGCCTGAAACGCCGTAATGTATTAAGAAAACTATATTTTAAATTTACGAAAAGATAATTTTAAAGCCGCTATATCTTATTTTCTAAATTAACAGATCTCTATTTAATAGTTGGCATCTAGCGGACAAACTAATCATTCTCGCTTCACCCCTAGTATCGGATGAGGGTCAGGGGATTTAAGACAAACATAGGCTATTTAACACAGATTCATAAATCAATTTATGAAACTGACCGCACTAAAATTTGATCATGTGAGCACCGTAACCAAAGCAAACTACGTTGATCGCTCAGCTACATAACCTTATCTACTTAATATGAAGAATTGCAAGTCAATAATCAAATTAAATAACAATTTACATTACTTACCATTAGAGAACTGCTTTATTAATTATTGAATATTATTTCATCGATAAATATACTGGTATTTATTGGTGGAATGGCATTGTATTTAATAATAAAACATTTTTTGTAAGAATGCCATATTAAATTTATTTGGATCAGGACCGGTTTCACTCATCGCGAGCACTCTTAACTGACACTTATTATGTGAATATCTAACACGTCAATGGGTTAGATTATCATCAAACACTTTGTAGATTTATGGATTCGGCGGTAGCTTTGAAAAAATTCACTTTTGATTTTAAATTAAAATTGATAACTTTACTTCTCCAATGGTCAATTTTACATTGAACAAATTTCCGAATGCATCTTCGCAAATTTTAGCAAGCATTTTCATAAATTCAGGGATTACATGCCATCGTAAATTTATATTTTGAAAAATATGGAAGCTGCAATTCTTAAAATGCCGATTGAAAAATAATAACATTAAATATTATGCAAAAAAGGAGTGGACGTTTTTTTGTTCACAAAATATTACAATGCATTATATATAAATTTTCTCTAGTAACCACACCAACAAACGAATCGCTTGCGAAATGTATTGCGTATACATAAACGATAGATAATATAATAAGCATTTACGCGTGGAGAAGTTAAAAATTCGTGACGACAATTAAATGCGGGCTTTTGAAAGCCTGATCCTGGCAAGGCTTTATGCAGCCTGTGAAAGTTTTTCAATTGGGCTTGCTGGTAGCCTTTCATGGCACAAAGAAACGTAATTAATTTCCACTTTTGAGGAAATTAGCGAGCCGAACTTTACGATCGCCCCCCGAGGGACGGTCGTCCACACACAGATCAGTATCTCCGACGACGCTAAGCTCCATTAGAATAAAAATAAATAACACAATTTATTGAATAATTAATAGTCTACCCAGACCTTCGTTTGTGTGTTTTTTTAGACACGTGACAAGCAATTAGGAGATTTTCTACTCAGACTGATTGCGCATAGAGATCAAATTTCAATTTTCATTATAAGTATAATACATATACATAACACGCCAATGGTTATTAAAAAAACACAATTTGCTAACGTTATATAAAATTATATTACAGTTTTTTTTTGCATAAATATCGCTTGAACATCGCTGCTTCTATGAATTGCAATACCGGAACTACGTATAAATACTAGTATTTTGCTATTAACATATTATAGCGGTATTTGCGTTACGGACAGACACGATTTTACTCTCTATTTTTTAAGTTATTATAAGTTTGGTAATATGTATCATATATATTTTAAACCAATATTTATAAAAAAATAACTTTATAGGGAGTTCCCTTTAAATCAAAAGTTGATAAACGCGTAAAAAAATTGTATATGTGTTTATGGGCCTTCACTGTAACCCAATGATCTCTTGCTTGCAGAATTACGACGAGAAGGCATCAGAGAAACGATATAGACCGAGAGCCATTCTTCTCGATTACCCTCCATATGTAGAGACGAAAAGTATGCTGACTTTTGAACTGTAGCGATCGAGCTCTCCGGTCAGCAACGATGGGAAGGGAATGCAAAAACGAAATATTTCCATTAAAAATACCTCCCACAATGCGTGGTTAAATAATACTGAAGCATAATTTGAAACGTTTAAGAAGCTTTATAAATAATATTTTCCAAAGTCCTTTTAATGGTGAAACGTTTGATTGGAACATCTCGCAAAATAACGATTACGTAAGGTTACGTATCGCCCGAAGAAAATTAGGGTATTTTTCGAAAGCGCGTTACATATTATTTCAGAATTGATGGCGAAAAACGTGAGCTTTGTATTACCAAACGAGCTGTCGTAACCGTATTATTTATTCTACCTTTATAATTATTATTTCTATTCCTGAAAGTAGATTAAAAATGGAAATCTATTCCTTTCCACGACGATGTGTTTTATTTAATAAATTGAAACAAATTATTAAATGGAGATATAAAATTTAAATTTACGTAGTTATTCCACGTATTGTTTCAGCCTCTTTCAGAAGCATTCATTATCAGACTGACTATTGCGAGGTTACTATAGTATAAACTCCTATACTTTATTTAGTATTTGTATTCATATTCTACTTGCCTTGTTACCGTATACACATGGAACAAGTTGCAGTACGTCTCATGTCTTTACTAGATCCTGTATGATTTAACAATTGTAGGGCCGGTGCAATACAGTACAGTGAAACCCCGATTCTACGTTGTTCAAGGGACCGTATAAAACAAACGATTAATGCGGGAAACGATGAATGCGGGAAAGTTTTAAATATGAACTAACCGGTAGACCAAAAACCATTGCGGGAGTGTACTCAATAAATTTGTAAAGTTTCGCATCGATCAGTCGAGCGGTTTAGTAGTCCTTAGCGGAAATACAGACAGACAAACATTCATTTTTATATATATAGATAGATATAACAGCGGATTGGGCGTCGGTACCGTAGCAGAGTATTAAACGTCGTTGGTTTCGGTTTGTTAAGTTCACGATGTCGAGTCCCAGTACGGACAGTTAAATGAATTGATTTGTAATTTCTTAATTCACTTCCACCCATACGATCTTAATTAATTGAATGTGTTAAAAACAGTACGATTACTGAACCACTATTTCGTTCCTAGCCCTAACTTCATAAGAAAACGAGAAGTGGAGCGACTAAGCAGCAAAAAAAACGTAGGACGTCTGCTGATATATGTAAGCAACATTTAAAAAATGATCCACGTTGGTAACGAACGTGGTTACAAAATTTAGATTAAAGTGCACACTAGATGTTTTTTTGTTTGACATAAAATAATTGCGACAGTATTGGACTTAAACAATAATCGTAGTTTTCTCGGTCGAAAAAAAAATACTTACAAAAGTAAACGTTTTTTAAAGCTAACCTCAGACCTTTCCCGTCATTCTCTAATGTCTAATTTCAAAATAATATTCATGTAACCTTCGAAAAAGGCGGCCGATATTATTATTTAACCGTGAGCAATGGTAGTGTAGCGACAGTTTCCGCTCGGAAAGACTGCTGGAGCTTCAAAGCTGCGAAAGCTCTTTTTGCTTCGCCCCGACGCACACTTCAAAGAAGCGAAGCGTGCGTGCATGTGACACAATATCTGAACTGTGACATTTCATATTTTCACTTTACACAAAACAGGAAATAATGTTTTTCAGAGTGATTTTTTTCTACGATTGAATTCGGTTTCATTGGGAACCTGTAATTTCTTTGCTACGTATTCAATGACAAAACTCAAAAACATGACTCTAACACAGCGGTTTCTAAGCGGGGTACCGCGGACAAGTTGTTATTTATGTTCGCTCACAATGAAAATTTATCAAGACGAGTATATAATTAAGGATTTCGACTGAGAATGCTTGATGGAATTTCAATATCAAATTTGAATTGTTTCAATTTTGTACTTTTCCATGAGTTTTGTCGCTAACAACCCGGGTTTCGTCTTATGCATCTTCGGGCATTTCAAGTGCACGGATGTACATGAACTGATAAGTTCAGTACATCCGTATAGGTTGAAGCTTATTCACTCAGTGTTACGAATTGATAATAAACGTACCCGTTTACTGCTATTTTTCAGTATATAATTTTATAACCATGCTAAATCTAAAAATCAGTGTAAAAAATTATTAGTACTTTTATAAAAACCGTGTTATTTTGAAACCTTTTTATTTTCAACTCGTTCAACCTATTTGAAATTCTAATTATGTCATGTCTTATTTATTCTACGTAATAAACCGTTGAAATGTACCGTTGAATGGTTTGGAGTTCAGTTTTTCGAGATTTATCAACAATTATAAAAATTTAATTAGCAGTTATTTAAAATAAAAGCTTCAAATGATAAAAAGATAAAAACTTTAATACCAGCACAGATTTACTACACAATGTTAAACCGAAACATATTTGTAAAATAAATTCGTGGTATCGGTTGAAAAACCTCCTCGTGTTTCGCCTATGGGGTTTTATTTTGAATATAACCTCACTAAGACGCTACATTTAGAATATTGTATTAGTTAATTTGGACAGCTCTCTTTTAATATTGATTTGAAAGACTCTTTTTCAAAAATATGAAATAACAATTAAAATTTAAAATCCATAAAAAAATAAAATCATTACAAAATATAGAAATATTTTATTTTTACCATGTCCGCTCCCAACCTGAAGCATCTAACATCCTCACGGAACATGTCTATTTTTCTACGAGAACTGCTTTTTACTCAGTTGCTCAACCTTTCGTTTTTCAAAGAACGGACAAGGAAAGAACTAGTGGTTAGCTAATCGCTCTCGCTACGTGCCTCGCTTTTTTGGGATCTGAAAGATGGGAATGGATTTTTAACAACACAAACACCTATAACCTTCGAATAGAATCGATTTCTCGACTGAAAAAATCTGCTCGTACCGGGATTCGAGCCCGGGCGGTCCGACAAGTCGTCCTTTCATTGATATAATTAGCGAAGATTCTCTCGTGTTTTAATGGATTACATTTAAGATCATGGCACAGTAGAAACTTAACCAAATCGTTTGGTCGTTAGAATGTCTTTTACCCTTTTTTTATAACAATATCAATTTAATAAATGACTAAATTCAGAGGTGAAATACGTCTTCCAAATTAGCTTACAGAAGGGTCAGTGATGTTAAACGCGTAATTGGCGAAACACAATGTAAATAAAAGAACGATAAGGCTAGAAGGGAATACATACAAGCGTAACAATGATTTAAAGACGGACGTGTTACATTTTACGCCAGGATTTATGCAAAGGTTTACGCGGCGCCTACTACGCACCCTATTACAACGTTTCCTTTCTACCCACAGGAAAACCAGAAAATCATTATACAGAAAAATCTAGAGAGTAAAATTATGGAGTACATTTTTTTAAACGAAAATACGTTTTTTTATAATTTGATTTTATTTGTAATGCATAAAACATTTGTTTCACTCCGAATATAAATATCATATCTTTTTAAACAAAGCTATCGAGAACAAACTATTTTTTCACAATCTTCGGGGAATTTTGATAACGTCAATATTGTTTTACTAATTTAAATGACGATAATAAAGCAAATTAAATACATTCATGTTTTATTCTGATGTGACTACAATAAATGTATCGAGACACGAATTCGCGACTCTTTTATATAGCTTATTAGACACAAATAACAAAATATAACGTTTTCTCTACATAACCTTATTAAATATATGGAAATTTTTGTTCATTTACTTACCATAATGACGATTTTTAAATTGAAACACTAACATTCATACAATTTTATGCGTTTATAATTTTTATTTAAAAATAATGTTCTTGATCTTTCAAAATCTTTTTACAATCAAAAATTCAGGGTTCACAAAGTAATCAACTTTTTTTACATTGAAAATAAATTGTCACCAAATTTATTTTTGATAGTAAATGTGAACAGTAATTATTCATCAAAAAAAAACAGTTCGACACTATGATCACCCTATACTTGGATACGTTTATATGAATACGTGAAAATTGGATACAAGAGGTTTTCTTTGAATTTTATATACATTCGGCTATAAAAGATCACATCAACTGAAAGGTGGAAGTACTAGAATCACAATTCTGTTTGCCTTTTCGACTGGCTATGTAAATAAACAAGGCTTACATTTACCAACCCTTGTTTGGCAATGACCTTAACATTTATAGTTCTATTAAACTGAACATTTTTTTTCATGTTAACTCTACACACAGAAAATCATTTTTAAAATCAGTCAACTTAATTCGAAAAAGCAATATTACAAATTAGAAGTTTCTATAAAATTAAATTAGACAAGAAAGTGACAGCAGATCATTAGCGAGGAACACAATTTGTCACTATTTAGTTTTTTACTTTTTTATGGCAATGAATTACATAATAGTTTCATACCAAAAGGAGATGTTATATGAAAATAATAATTCACGAACCAATCGAATATTGAAACTTAAGACCAAAGAAATGAAAGCTTGGCATGTCCATCATGGCGATCTGTGAAATCAGATATTGGAGTAATATCTTGTATTCTAGAAATGAAACTGTATATATCAGCTTTTACTAACATAAAATACAAATATAACGTGTACATTTGATACAGATTATTTCGTTAGTGGTTCCGATACCTGTATATATTGATATTTTTTTTTTCAGTATACTAAAATATATTATATAAGTCCATATATCTTATATATAAAACTGCGTATATATGTCTGTGGGTCTGTAATTCCCTTTTGCATTGTTGGTCATTAAGTTGCCATAAAAACGAATATGAAAGAAAATATGTTTGAATTTTTATCGGCGAAGACATTTAGTCAAAATGTAATAAATTATTCTTCTACTGAACTTTTCACGGCTTTTATTAATATAATAATGTTTATTATTTACGTGAAGTTATTATTTGACATTTCTTTGACAGCAAATTAGATTTTTTCCTTGAATTTGGACATTTTAATGGGCGAGAATGGGGATGTCATCAAATTAAATACAGTTTGTGATTTTATTTTAACTCTATTTTGGATGTTAGATTTTGTGATATAATTATGGCGAATGATATATCATTAAATAATTATTGGTCGCTTAGTCCGAGCGACGCCGGGTAGCAATACTAGTTATATTATATTTATAAGCTCGGCAAAATCGGCGCTACTAGCTTTAATCGTCTGATTCGTTTTATATTCACAAAATTAATATGCTTGCTGCTTTTATTTGAATTAATATTTTTTATCCATTTGGAAAGTAGCATCGTATGAATAAGATATTAATTTAAAAAAAAACGGTCTTGATCCAAAAAAAAATATGTGGAATAAGTACAAAAAAAAATGTGTTATTATTTATATTATAATGCCATTGCAATTGTAATACAGTGAACACCTTAAAATTGAAGATATTAATTATTATGAATATGCATAAACAATAAATTGTACGGAAATATATTTATTTTCCGATATACCATATTTCTTCAGATACAAGACGCGTGTTTTTTTTTATGAACTAATGATAAAAACAAGCATTTCGACCAAGTAGATGCAAGCCTCGACAAAAATCAAAATTTTCTCTTCATCTAGGGCATGGGTGTTTGAGATGTATTTTAACTTAGAGTTGATATCGAGATATTTTCACACAATGTAGGCATGTATTATGTCCGATTATGTTCTTGATTCAAATTTCGATTCAATGTCGTCAGATTAAAATACGCACCGTGAATTAAGACACGCCAAAAATATTACAAGCACGCGTCATGTAACCGAAGAAATGCGGTGGTAAATATCTGTTCGCGTGTCATATTAAATAACATATTGTACGCTTCGAAAGCGAGGAATAGATCCGAGATGAGCCGAACAAAACAGCGACCGAGTCCCGCATCGATCCGCATCAGTGTCATAAATTAATCGAACCGAGATATTGCTCACATGAAATGATAAGGGCGAGAATAATTATTCTCACAACTCTAGTGGGCGGAATATGCCTGCCGCCCATACCTGGGAAAAGGCAAGGTAAGGAAAACGAAAAATAGCAAAACCGCCAACAGTTCTTCAACTAAACAATCAAATAGAGATCTCGGTTAAAAAATCTGTCTCTATAATTCTTTACGGTGCAGCCTAGTTCCGGGTGTAGTGAATCAACTTTTATTGTGTTATTCTTGGTTTCCATCTCCTAGAGTCAAGACCAGTGATTCTTATGTGCGGCAACCACAGGATTTTTCTGCAGCCACCAACAGCTTCATAGTTTATATTGGTATTTAATAAAAATGTGTTTTTACAAGTTAATTTGTCAATAAAGACATTCACAATTAAATATTTCGTAAATAATACCTACTCCCGGCACTTTTTTTTCACGGTTTCAAAATGACACTGTTTATAAAAAAATGCTGATTATTTATTTTTTTAATTTTAAAAAACTATACTCCGAACAAAAAATGGCCAAGATGGGCATTTTTATTATCAAGTAGCGACACTTAATGAATAAATGAATCTGTAAGCTTAATTTAATTTCAATTGAAAACTATGTAAATTTATTAGTTGTTAAACGTTTAAAAATGTTTTTAGGTATAAATAATAAAATAAATTCGACATTTTCGAACAGTTGATTTTAAGTAATGGAAAATATCTACCACTTTTGTGTGGGCACTTATCTTTTTTAATACGGTAGTATTTGAAACATAGCATAGTCCATAAAGAGGATTGGGAAGTTTGCGAATAAACACAAGAATCGCAGATATCAATGCTTTTGGTTAACACGCCTACGAAAAGTAATATTTTAGCTATACACATATTTAAGTTCATGATTGTGGGATTGTTAACATTATCGATCAATCTAATGGATATTAGATACGCTTTACTTACTGCACTCAATTTTTGCGTAAAGAAAAAAGTAGATAGTTGAAATTCAATTTATTCTAAACACTGTAAAACATTTCAATCTGTCAGTGTAAAGCGGCTTTCATGTTGCATTCAAATTATTTCTAAAAAATACAACCAACCTTGATTAATGTTATCAGCTATTAGATACAGGTTTAAGAATTTTGCTGCCGCATACCGAATGGATGATGTAATCTTGCTGAAATTTCATTGATCACACAGATAAGAAATATCATATAGACTTTCACAGTTTTGATCCGATGTTTAATTTCAACTTAATTTAGACTTCAAGAAATCAGTTATCAAGAACCGCTTAGAAAGGTTTATTTAATTAGTAAGCAAAATTTAGAGTGCTAAAGAAGAATTTGATTCGCTTCATTTAATGAAGTGATATTCGAAAAAAATTCGAAAAAAAAAAGGTTGGGATTTTTCCTTTTTACGGGAAGCAGGGAGGAGAGGATTAAAATAAAACACACAAACCACGTATTGTGCCACGCATTGCACGTTGTGTAACACAAATAGTAACACAACGCGTGCAATAATACAATTTATTTTTAATTTTTATTAAAATGAACTTCCACAAAGTTACCGCAGAATCGTTTGCTCACATAGCCGCCTACGCACTTCACCGTAGATCAACCATTCATATATTTTTTACAATCAGGCACCTTCGCTCTGCCTACGATTACATCGTCCGCTCCATTGCCTGCCGACCCATCTCGGGCCTGCGATTTTCCCCGTTAGGAGCAACATCCGACCGTCGTTTTCTCGAAAAACACCACTTAAACTACAACATTTGAATACACATAACATGCCCAAAACTAAGAACCTTATAAACAATATGGTTTTAGGTCGTGCTGTTTCCCACGCATATATCTTGTCTCTTCGAGAAAAACAACTTATACTCAGAAACGCTGTTATACGTACTTCATTATACCATATATTATATGCTACTGATAGCTGAATATTTTAATATTAGATATCAGCCAATACTAGCGAATAACCACCACTCTATGGTAATAAAATTAAGGGAAAATGGATGTTCACGAAAGCTTATAATATATGCGTGACAAAGTTTTCAATTTATAGGATTATAAGCAGTTTAACAATACGAATAATAATTGGCGTGGTTGATCGACAATTAGTTGAAGTGTTATATAAATGAAGAACAAGAACTGGGGAATGGGGACAGAATTAAAATTTTGAAAATAAGAATTGGTTAGTCAAGGATTTCTTCACAAAACAAATTAATCACTATGGTATGATTAAGTTATCATAATATTTTGATGACATGGGTATTTAAACATTTGATAAATTTGTTTTTTACCTTTTTATTTAGAAAGTTGTCTGCTCTCGCCCGACTGAAAAAAAATATATGTAATTAGATTCTGGTAGAAGTTTAACAAAGATTAATTATGAAACACCATATGAACAAAAAAAATGTGCGCAATTAAAATATGACAATATCGAAGAAAGAATAAAAATAAATCGATTCATATAACATTTAAAATAACTTTGATTATTCCACGTATTGTGCTAATAACTGTGACACGTGTTTCCCCTCTTTCAAAGGCATCTTTGGACTTACTATCGCAAAGTTTGCTGAAGTAATGAATTACTTTACTTACTTTTATTAATTACCTAAGTAAACTTTGCGATAGTAAGTCCGAAGATGCCTCTGAAAGAGGCGAAACACGTGTCACAGTTAGTAGCACAATACGTGGAATAAACAAAGTTATTTTAAATTAAAATGAACTTCCACAAAGTTACCGCCGTAACCATCGAAAGTAATAAATCGATTCATCTAGGAAAAATAGTAGTAAGTATAAAATATATTGCTGCGAAATTTCGTTTCATAAAAAGAAGAAAGACAGCAATAAAATATTGATTTTAAAAAATTATCCCGATTACGTTACTAGTCTGTTATTTCAACCAAGTTGTATTGTTTTTATTGGTACTTCAATAAATAACAACAACAAAAATATAGTTACTAGTTATTTATTATCGCTATCCAACCTGTTAATAATGTAGAAAGCTTCAATGAAATTGGGAATCCTGGGATTTATAAAATTCCAACAACAAAGATGATCTTCAGATACCATAAATTTGGAGATGTCTTCAGAAAGAAGTCAACGAAGCGTTAATAGAATTTAATGTGTCCTTGGCAATTGGGAGAATAACAAACTCAGAAAAATAAGCTTCTTGTCATACACATTTTTGGTTGATTAAAGATATGGTTTTTCCTTAATTCTCGACTTTTGGCAAATTTATATCAGCTGCATATAATAATGAGCATATATTTAATTGACATTTATTTGGTACAATTTCAGTAGAGTGGGGTAAAATACATCAGAATATGTATCACATCACCCCTAGATCAGCATCAAAATCGACCATCAAGCCATGAGATGGAAGGGATATGGAGCCCACCTCAAAATCTCTAATATTATGCCATATACATCATCACCATTGATTACTTCATCAAATCTCTTATATATAAAACCGAAACGGCGTATGTATGTATGTGGGTCTGTAATTCCCTTTTGCATTGTTGTTGCAAGTTCAAACAAACGAATTGATTTCGTTCGCGAAAGTTTCGACGGTAAATTTGTTTCGTTATCAATGTGTGTGTAGAGACTCCAATTACTCGAGTGTCGAGTAGTACATTTTACAAAATACTCGAGTACTCGAGTAGTTTCATATGAACCAAAATATCTTATATATAAAACCGAAACGGCGTATGTATGTCTGTGGGTCTGTAATCCCCTTTTGCATTGTTGGTCATTAAGTTGCCAGTTGTTTCAACTTGGCCCGTCTGAATTTACGCGCCGAGGTGAACATAACCCCAAACCGGTCCGAGCGAAGCCGAGTTCGAATACTAGTATATAATAAATTTGAATCGTTTGAATTTTGTACTATTGCACGAGTTTCGTCGCTCAAGACTCGGGTTTCGCCTTTCGGCATCTTCAGGCACTTCAAGTGGTCTTTAGCGACAAAGCTCATGGAAAAGTACAAAATTCAAACGATTCAAATTTGATATTGAAAATTCACTAAGCACCTTTAATCTAAATTCTAAATAAAATATATAACACGTTTTAAATAGTTAATCAATGATTAAACAACGTTGTAACTTCAAGGCGTACCATTTTACCTGCCGATAAAATGTGGGAAAACGTTATTTAAAAAAAAATATTAATACTTTGTTGATATTTTACTACATCGTCATAAATCTAACGACGAGATGCCGAAAAAACTGTCGCTTCTGAGACATAATTCTTTGGAAACAAAAGAATTACGTTATTCTTTAACCTAATGTTATTTAATAGCTTCGGGGGTTAACAGAACATCAGCAATACTGGAATCATGAATACCTAATATAACGCCAAAGCTGGAAATAATAATATCGCACCGAGATTTAAGAATATATTTTATTTATTTGCGATATTCTTTTTGCGGTAAATACTTTTTGAAAGTCGGGAGGAGATGGGGCGGCACGTGTTTTGGTGGGAGCCGTAACGCACTTTAAATGAAAACGAATAAGTCCGCTTTTACGCCACGAAGAATCACCACAGCCAGAAAATTCGAAATGAAAAGCTTACAGAGGTGGCTCGTGTATATTTTTTTTTCAAACGGAAAGTAAAATAAATGTGCTGTTCTTTTCTTGATTGGAAAATGTTCTCATAGCAATTCGGTGGTGTTTTGGCCATAACCTGATAACTGAAAAATATTGAATTTACACAAGGAATATTCACACAAATGTGAAACTGAAAAAAATAAGTGAGCACAAATATATTATAATGCCATTCCACCAAGTATTGACAGTGAACACTTTAAAAGTGACAAATATATTTATTTATCAAAATATAGATTATTCCACTTATCATCGAAACAGTTTTCAAGAGTTCAAATATTATTAGAACAACTATATTTCAAAGTATCGATTCACTACGTTTTTTTCAAAAATCAGTTATCAAATCACAACACCGAATTCTAATTACCGATAGAAGAATGATTTTGAAGAAAAACACTCATTTTATTTTATTATCAGTCTTTAAAGTCATGCAAGAGCGTTAAAAAGTTATGAAGTTATTATCAAAATTCTACATTGCTATTCTATCGGATAACTCCATTAGGATTGAGCAGCGAATCATTTTTTTATCTTTCAACTGTTATGACTCGAATGAACAAATGTTAGAAGTTTCCGAGTGTAAGTAACTCGTGCCTTAATAACTCACTGTTACTAAAATCCAGGGCTGTGGAGTCGGTCAAAAAAGTTCGACTCCGACTCCATCATTTACCAAAACCACGACTAAGACTCCAACATTGACCAAAAACACGACTCCGACTAAAATAATTTTAAGTTTAATATTGTCACTTTTTTTGCCTAATTTTCTTATTTATGTGTATTCAATTAAATATCAACCCTACCAATCCGGCCAATAGCCAAATTTGACATATTATATGCAAAAATTTCCGACTCCTAGTACGACTCCGGCCAAATCACCTCGACGACTCAGGCCAAAAAGCCCTGACTCCACGACTCCGACTCCATAGCCCTGCTAAAATCTAAAGTAGGACCACTATCCATATTAATCCATACTTCATTTAATGAGCCTACATGTTACAAAATAGATGACAAATAAAAAGAGAAACAAAACAATAAAATGAATAAAAAATTCAAAGGAATTTCATTACAATATTGACACAGCATTTATTAGTGTCACGACTGCAAAATCAGCGCCCCAATTAATAGGCTTCTTCAAGCGGTGACCAGCGGAAGCTTGTCTAATATAAAAATGGTTAAAAACTAAATTCAAATTTCGCGGGAAAAAAAGCGCTTACCCGCTCGGCTGTCAAGCGGTGAGGTATGCAACGTCCGCCAAGGGGAGGGGACGGGTCGAGCGGGTGAAAGTTTTTTTCGAGGGATGCGAAGCTCGTGGCGGGCGCGTCCTGGCTCTCTTATCTTTTGGTCTTTGAAGACGTAGGGTGTTTTGTGATAGTGTGCCTCGAGATGGTGCCTGCGGTATGTTACCGCCGGCCATAGCGAGAAGAACAGTGTTAAAAATGGCGTCCACAGTCCGCTTTAGGGACTGTATGAAACCTACGGCAGAGTTCCTTAAGGAAACTGTTTGGTTAAAGACCCCTCGCAATAACGGCGGATGGCCGGCGGGAACTAGGCAGCGCCGCATCGTCTCGATGGTACGTAAGTAGGCTTTCAATTGTATTTTTTTTCTTTTATAAATGATATTGTTTTATTAATCCGGGAATCTAATTGTTATTATCTGTGTACGCCGTGTCGGGTGTAACAGTTAATATCCTTAGATGTCCTTTTGTATGCTTTTTTATTATGATAACCGGGCGGGTCCGTCAGACCCCACCCTCTTAACTTTGTATGTAGAAAAGTACTTCCGCTGGGAATGTCGAGCCGACGTAGCATCAGAGCATAAGGACCTCGTGTCAGGGGTTTATCGAACCCCTCAGGGTTATAAGTCCATGGAGTTGACTGGACGTCAACGTGGTGAACACGTGGAGTTCCGCCATGGCGTCCGAGGAAGCTAGGCTCAAGGGTTGAAGTCGCCGATGAACTTAACCTGGAATTTATCGTATAACGTAACCTCATTACCGCGTGCGTCATTCGGAGACGCGAGCTCGACGTCTCAACGGAAGGTGCTAATCTTTTAATATTGTGTTTTCATGTGTGTTTTGTTATAAATAAATTTACGGCTGTCGGAATTTTTTTCGACAGCAAACTAAAGAACAAATGGACTTTTTATCTGAATTTGTGAGCCCTTTAATTTCCGGCGACGAAGGTTTTTTTTAGATCGCGTTAAGCGATGAGCGCCTAACGCAGCCTGCATTTTCTTATGGGGCTAGTTTTCCTTGGAGGAAAACTGCGAAGGGGCTTTCCGAGTGGTGGAAAGCCAGAAAAATCTTTGCGCGGAAACTGCGGTCATCTCATTAGGTATTCGTTTTTCAACATTTTTCAAACGGTAAAACATTTTTTCGTTACAATTATTTATTTATTAAAAGATTTGATACACAACTCGCCCCCACTGGGACTCAATTCGTTTCGGTTCAAAAAAGCAGGTTTGTAAACTCAAAGAAGAGTTTGTAAGCAGGAATGGTTACAACAGGTGTTTGCAAGTTTTTATGAAACCAAACGACAGCAATGTTCATTATGATCTTTTTCAAAGTCATGACTACTGGAATTATAGTTATGAGAAACGATTGTGATCATCTTTTAAATAATCTAACTAAAAAGAAGAAAATAATAATTTGATACGAAGTTTCAAATTCAATTGAAAAGCGGGCTAAAACTGATTGATGGTTAACAAATTACAGTGTTTTACGTCCTACAGTGGAGTTAGCTGGTTTTTAAGATTAAGCAGTCGATAGTAAGAGGTTGTTATTACATTATTATTAAACAGCCCCCCGGTGTTTTTTATATTAATACTAAAGCTGAGCGAAACCGTCCGACGGTGCGTATGTGTTGGCGACAAGAAATGTGTACCAATTAATAAAATCATTTTCTTATCGGAGTATCGAAACAAATAAACGGAAAAACGAAACAGCAAACTACCAAATATTTGGTGATAAGGTTACATGAGTTATCGCTAAATAACATTCAAACGAGCAGTGATACGACGTCGCCCGCAGCCCTAGCCTTGATAACGCACAAACAGTCGAATATCTCATTTCTTATTTTCCAAGTGAAAAAGAGTCCTCGGGGATAGGTTGATTCAATATGACATCACTCGCCGGAGCGGGAAAACAGAAAACCGTATAGGACGGTTAGAATAAACGACCGAAAAGAACGGTAGCCTAATAACCTCATAATAGAACCTATCAGCATTAGTGTTCAGTAATTTTGTGTAATTTCACGGTACGCGATCAAAATAATTGAACAATACAATATCGCTCTTGTTTTAGCGAAAACCGAAACCGTTTTTTTGAGTTATATGGCCTACCTCATGCTCAGATCAATCCGTATAAATTAGTATTTTATTCTACGATGCACAAATGAAAAACAATTCAAGTTAGGGATAAGATACACGGCATTGAAATAACGCGATCGATTGCGAGTCATGCTATGTTTAGAAGTTATACAATCAGTGTTAACACAATTATTATTACCGCAGTTAGGTGCTGTGTCATGCTCCAAAATATAGTAAATCAAATAATATTTAAACATATAAAAAACATTACATTTATAGTGTTATTTCCACGTATATTTTGAGATGAGACTCATCGCGAGCATTGTCAACTAACCACTTTTAAGGTGTTCACTGTCAATACTTGGTGGAAAGGCATTATAATAAAAATAATAATACATTTTTAGTACTTTTTCCACATAAAATGAATTTGTTCAGGACCGGTTTCGCTCATGGCGAGCATTGTCAATTGATTAGAAATACAATACAACAGTGATATTTATACAAAAGTTAAGTAAGGTATGACAAACAATTGGTAGAAAAACTAAGCAAATAAATGAAGCAAATAACAAAAAAAATAGACGAAAAATAAAAGGTTGAAGACCTCTTAGCAATGCAAACAAAAACATAATAAATCAATTAAATATGACTTATCATTAAAAAAGTATTGTCAAAACTTTTTTGTCACGTAGGTCTTATGAATCTGCAGTTGCAAGGGCTATTCGGCTGATAAATGCGCTGCCTGTTGATGTGGACATCTTCGGCAGTGAACTTGATGCTTTGTTAACAAAAATTTGTCTTCTTATGTAAATAATATGTTTCTGTTCTGTTTCTTATTTTTGTTTAATATATTATGTAATTTTTATTAATTTGTCAAGTGCATGGCGCATTGGCGCTTGCTGTAATGCCATGTATTTTATATAGTTTTTTGCCAATAAATAAATAATGTGGTTTATTTATTTAATATTTCAATAATCTAAATAATAATATAAAAATAGTTCTGACGAGGGCGAAAGCCGAAATAGCTATCACCAAATATATAAAATAATTTATGTAGAATTAAAATACATTGTTATTTTTCTTACCGTATTTAAATAGTGCTTTTCCAACTAGAAGTGACAGTTGACACTTTAAACGTGAAGTAAATGACGTAAGTTTAGAACAGTGACGGCTGGTGACGGGGTGCTGGGGGGTGCAAAAGGAAGATTCAACTATTTTTCCGTACTACGGAAGAGAAACAGTTAGTATTGCGAACATCTGAATTGAAAGTCCATGCTATAGAAGTGTTTTAAAATCCAATGAATAGAAAAGAACTCTTGCAAAAATGGTTGAATCTTCCTTTGCACCCCCCAACTCCCCGTCACCAGCCGTCACTGGTTTAGAATACATCAGGCGAAATAATATAGAAAAATAGTGCATAGTTAACAATAGACTATTGGTTATTGATTGTACTCTTTTGGTTCAATTTACTGCGAAAGGTACTTAAATTGAAAACTATACAGACTTTCAAAATGCATTTCAGTGAACTAAATGTCAACTTTTTAAAATACACAGAATAGATTATTCACACATAAGTAAAATAACGGCTTGTTATTCTATGATAAAACATGAGTAATTTCAAACATTATATTTATATAATATATATGACCAAAAGTAATAATCAGCTATTGTTTGAGTCACACCAACACACCATAGAGTCATAGACACAGCTGACAAAATTTTATCAACCGCTTATGCTGTACAATATATTTGCTTGTGACATTTAGACGTTGCATAAAATACTGACTTGTCATGAAATATGATAATTAATATAAAGAGACGTTAAAGAATTTATTTCGCTATTCTGAGTTGCGTACCGTATAAGCCAGACTTGATACTCATTGTGATGATTTGAACCACCTTACTCCCTTCAGGAAAATAATTGAATGACGATAATTGGTCACCAACTTCACTCGCATCCATATCTATCTGAATAGATTTTACGAAAAAGGCAACATTTCTTGTTGAAAAAGCTTGCCACTTCTAATTCCACAATCAATACTAAACTTCTAGGCAAAAAGAATCTTTTTAACAGGATACGACATTGGTTGTTGAATTTTAGTCAGTCTGAAAAGCAAAAACTCAAAAAAATTACATTTAAATGTAAAATTTTTAAATTTTGCATTTTTAATGCAAAATTCTTCGAAACAAAGTACGTATGTTTTAGGAAAACAAAAATTTACCAATTATTACGATTTAAATACAAAACTGTGGGTTTTATTATATTTTTAATTGAATAACGTTACCAATTGCGTTTTTGCTATCCTGTTAAATTTTAGTAAGATACAAGCTGTACAGTTCAGGCTGTAGATGTTTATCATTGGTTTTCGACTGAAGGTGCTTGATGGAATTTCGAATCAAATTTGAATCTTGTATTGTTGTTTGACTAAAACTTGCACCAAGACTTTCAATATTAATTTTGTCCACTTTTAAGGTGTCCACTGTCAATACTTGGTGGATTGGCATTATAATAAAAAATAATAACACATTATGCACTTATTTTGGTTTTTACTTTGTTAATGATCATTCATACTTAATATATTTTTGATGTAATAGTTTACATTGCCTATTTTGCTTGTATTTTGCTTCAATTTATTTGCTGACTTGTGATAACAATTGTTTGTGTACATTGTAATTTTTGCTTAACTTTAGTATAAATATCACTGTTTCTTTGTTTTTCTTATCAGTTGACAATGCTCGCCATGAGCGAAACCGGTCCTGATCCAATAAATTTTATGTGGAATAAGTACTAAAATATGTTATTATTTTCATTCATTTTGTCCGTTGGCATCGTTAAAAATAGACATTAAAACAGTGTAATTTAAAAATATAATTGTTATTTATTTATTCAATGGTTTCCGAATCCGGAGGTTCCTAAAAAAATTATGTTGATTATAAAAAACACTTAGGCGCATTTTTTTTAAAGGATGTGTAGTATCAGACATTTTGGAAGCGACTGGTTTAATTAATAATAACTGACAAGGAAGAACTGGGTTAGCAAAATGTACCACTAATAACGTAGGCAAATTCGCGACCCAGTGAACATTCGGTGAGCCGAGCACATTATCGAGCAGCTGTTCAGGTGTTTCCCGCCGCACGTCGCTGCGAGGAAATACCCTTATGAAAGATTCACGCGGCCGGGTGACAGGTCACGTTCAGCCGCTGAATAAGTCACGAGACCTCGCGGATAATGGCGGGAAAGCGACGCCATTCTTTCCCGCCACGCGCCATGACACTGTCATGTCGGCGTCGTGTTGCGCCGGCTCTTAGGTACGCTAGCTAAAATCTGTATTTTTTTCTCGGTTGGAATTGGAAAATAAAAAAGTTCAACGTTCAAACAGTTTGCGTATATTCATGAATTTGGCGAAATAATTTTATATGAATTTGAATAAAAACAAAATTGTTTAGCATTAATTTTAGTGTACAAAATGTTGGATAGTAACTGCTCTTATGACCTTGGCGATAATTTTCAATGATATAACCACGATGATGGCATAACTCCAACATCGATTTTGGCTTAATTTACAAAATACATTATTTTTCACTAAAACTAAATCTATATGGTACTGAAAAAAAACCATAGACAACGATTTATTGTAACAATAATAAAGGTAAAAAAAAACTATTAATGAATTCTTATGCCTAAATGTTTAATGAATTCAACAATGATAATTTGTTTCTTGGACCAGCATGAGAAACAATAACCCATAATAACCTTTAAAAACATATTTATATGTATATTTTTACCATGCCCACTCCCAACTAAGATCATATGGACCCCTCTCGAGTTAATCTCGACATGGTTTATTCTACGAGAACTGCTTGTTACTCAGTTGCTCAACCACTCGTTTTTCAAAGCGAGCAAGGATTGAAAAGGATTCGAGGACTAGAGAAGGACTAGTGGGAAGGGATTTTTTACAGCTCATTGCCTTCGAACAGAATCGATTTATCGACTGAAAAACGACGACGTTGACCACTGCACCACGTAGTTTATAATACTTTTAATAATTTTAAATTTTCTACGTTACAGCATGAAACGAAAAGCTCCAAATACTGTCGGCCTATCCGAGAAAAACAAAATGATCGAGTAGTATATATCTTTAATGAATTTTTTTTTGTAGCGACACTTTTAATGGTTAAAGTTTGCTATATTGACATTATTTAATTTTGTTGAGTTTTCTTGTCACCGTTATTTTACTACACGTTTTAATTAAGTGGATGATACACAAATTTTATAATGGGCAAACTACCTTGCGTATATTAAAGGCAAGTAATATTGCCACAGTGGGTTTATGAAATAATTAAAAGAATTTAAAACGGCCACGATAAGATAATTTAAATTTCATTGACAGAGAACGTATGTTGCCAGGTGGCACTGCCATTTAGTAATTTTTTGAAGCTGTTCGGACCTTAAAATTTCGGTAAATTATGGATATATGGTCACGGGACAGAATTTTTGAAAAGGTTTATGAAAAATAAGCACATTAAATGAAATAAATGTAAGGCTTAGGATTTTTTTTGAAATGTTTCCTCTTTAATTTTTAAATTTATTATAATAGAATATCCTAAAGAATACTTCGCAATAAGTATGAAACCGAGTTGTTTTAATTTACAGGAGCAAAAATGCAACCACTAACTACACAAATAATAATATTATACAGATAGAGACAGTCACATAAGTTTATTATTGGTTTAAAATAAAAAGAATAATTTTATTATAGGCTAATATTAAAAAACAAATTCTTATTTCAGAACTCATACAATAATCAGTAATATTCTTCAGATTTAATCATTTTGATTCCATATTTTATAATAAACCACAAGAACTCAAAGCGTAAAGTCAAAGCATAAAATTATAAGCCAGTATGTATAAATTTTTTGAGCTCAGCTCGAGAGGATTGGTATTCTGTCCCGTGACCATATATCCATAATTTACCAAAATTTCAAGTAAAACTTAAACTTAAATGTTTATAAATACGCTTTCAATAGCTTATAATTTTTATAATGAATAAATGAAACCCTTTTTTTAAGACTTTCACTGAATCTTCAGATGATATCACTCATCGCGAGCATTATTAACTGAAGGATTTACTTGTATTTCGCATCGAGTGTTAATGCAAGCGATGAGGGAAACCGGTCCTGATCCTAATAAATCTAATGTGGAATAAGTGCAAAAACATTGTTTTTATTTTTTTAATTACTAGTCCTATCATTTTTATCCTTACAGATGAATTTCCACATTGCTGAAATAAGTCCACATTATACTTTACATTGGGAGCGGACATGTGAATGAAAACAAAGTTTAAAAATATTACACTTTGACAATTATTTATGACTCTCTGATGAAAAACATTGCCCCACGCTAAATAATATCCACAACATTGACGATGTATGCGGTGTGCACTAAAATTCCTCTACTAGGTGTTTTCATCGTAATTGAAAAACAACATGGCAACTAAAACATTTGACATGTTTCCCACTCGCATAGGATTAAAGATTTAACGTAAATTTTGTTTGAGTCAAAACGGCTCGTTTATAAATAACCTACCCCTATCGGAGTCCGCGAAAGTGTGCCGTCATAAAACCGAATTCATAATCGATGAATAACTCGCGCTCGGGCTGACTAATTAGTTAATGCATCGCAGTTGGGGTTGAAAGCTTTTCGATGTTTTTACAGTCTGGAGGCAGTCGACGGCTGGAGGCGGAGGCGAACTGTCAGTCGGCACAATTATTACAAATGCATTGCAATTTGTGACAGTAACCGAGTTTTCCACACTAAAGATCAAGTGGGGCCAGACTTTTTTGCCCGCGATTGAATTTCGTTTGAAATTATTGGCCACGATCGACCAACATTAAAGGTAGTAATTTAAATTCCATATTAATCTAATTGCCAACCCTTGTTTGACCGTCGATAATCGGCTAACTTCGAGATTTTTGCGTGCTGTCCCTGTCACACGACTTGTCTCGCATGCTTCTTGGGACGGGCACCAGGAATTTGTACAGATCGGATAGGTGATCGAATAAGAATTGCTACGCGATCGACGCTTTGCCCATCCCTGCTAAAGATGTACCATCATAACTTGTCCGCCGTTCAAATTCGGAACTAAAATTGTCCCCATATAGTAGATACATTTAAAAGCCTTCGAAGTTACAATATTGTTTTAATAAAAATATATTTAAATGAAGATTTTGTTTCATATATAGCTTGAATATTAAAATGTATTGAACGGATTGGTTGGAGTCATGTTTTTCTTCGCAATTTTTATTTTCTTTCCTTAATGCACCAAATCGCACGGTTAAAAGATCAGTCCCGAGCAGCTCTGTATCAGGCAAAGTAAACGAGGAGTAAATTCGTATGTTTTCTTGATCGCATAGCGTTATGGAAGGCGACCGTGAGCAAGGGCATACATATAGCGAGCGGTGGTACAGCAACCCACTTGTCCGCCCGTATATATATCTAAGTCGATAAATTGTTTTTGTCACACTTATGCAACTAAGGATGTACAATCATAACTTGTCCGCCGTTCAAATTCGGAACTAAAATCGTCCCCATATAGTAGACACATTTAAAAGCCTTCGAAGTTATATTTTTTTAGTTTAAATATATTTTCATGACGATTTTGTTTCATTTATAGCTTGCATATAAAAATGTGTTCGTAAATAAACAAATTTGATTGAGTATTGCACAGTTTTTACGCGATGGTGGCGCCCTCACAAGCGACTCAAGTTATAATGGTACATCTTATAGTCAGTGATACTAACAACTTTTAGGCTAGTGCGCCTTATATTAATGCAACAAGACATTATCCTGGGTTAAAGTAATTACTGCTGTGCATAACTCTCGTCACATTCATGTGATCAAAACGTCTAAGGGTTGGGGCTTATCGAAAAACATTACAGAATGCTACAGTTAAAAGACAGATTTTCTCAATTCTCTCAATTTTAAAACCACCTTACAAAGGATTCACATAACTTAAGCATATTCATTACCAACAAGTTTCCATCTTTGTCATGCATTATTTTAAATGCAATAAGCTTGGAACATTTCGCTCATCACGAGCATCATTGATAATGCCCGTGATGAGCGAAGTCGGTTCTGATCTTATTACATCTAAAATGGAATAAGTACCAAAAATGGGTTATAATTGTTTTTGGAATATCTTATCATTTGTTTGTCACTGAAATTTCATTGAAATTATGTGAATATAAGTAGTTGGATTTGTCGTAACTTTTTCAGTATTGAATTAAAATATTTATTGTTTTTAATAATGAAATATCTCAAACAATTAACGATTACATAGCTCAAGATGTTGGTTAATTCAATTTTAAACGACCAGCATTTCAATCAAATAAATTTACTATTTTTCATTAAATGTACACTTGCATTTCATCTGTATACATTATTTATATTTGACTAGTTGAGAAGCACTTGAATTTTATGAAAATTGACCGGGTTGGTTAATAATAAAGCAGTTAGAGACGTGAAGTTGATGATGACAACATAACGCTGAATGGGGAAGCAAAAAAAGTGCCAACTCCATCAACGTAATTTGTCACGTTAGAGGATAAAAAAATATTGCGAGTAACTATTTATTACAAAATCAATTTTAATATCGTTCACTAGAAATACTTTTTTTTCTCTTAAAATTCCATATTTTCATCAATATAATATATTATAACAATTTTCGTTAACTGTTATATAATTCAATTCTATACATATTATGTATTACAAAGCGCCGAGCAAATTCTATTTACAAGTACTTTCGATGATTTTGGCGATAACTTTGTGGCAGTTTATCTTATATATAAAACCGAAATGGCGTATGTATGTGGGTCTGTAATTCCCTTTTGCATTGTTGGTCATTAAGTTGCCATAAAAACGAATATGAAAGAAAATATGTTTGAATTTTTATCGGCGAAGACATTTAGTCAAAATGTAATAAATTAGTCTTCTACTGAACTTTTACCGGCTTTTATTTATATAATAATGTTTATTATTTACGTGAAGGTATTATTTGACATTTCTTTGACAGCAAATTAGATTTTTTCCTTGAATTTGGACATTTTAATGTGTCATCAAATTAAAAAAAGTTTGTGATTTTATTTTAACTCTATTTTGGATGTTAGATTTTGTGACAAAATTATGTCGAATGATATAACACTAATAATAACCCATTTTTGACCGAATTTTTTTTTCTCAAAATTTATAATAATTTCAATAAACCATTAAGTTATATGATACATTGCGTTTTTATTTTTATTTTTTTTTGATTTCTATTGGTTTTATACGAGTTTTTCGAAATGTTCCAAATTTGGGACACTGGGAATATAATGAGGTAGACGTTATGAAACAAAATTTTTAAAAAAAGTTGATTTCGACACTTTTTGCTTGCAACCTTATAAAATAGTGTACCTAGATAAGTAAAATTATTTAAATATAATATATAAACATGAATTAACGAAAATGGAAGGTTTTAAAAAAAAATCATACAAATTTAGACTACATTTTTCTCACTCTTTTGTGGCATTTTTTTACAAAGTGCACATCGATTTTGTATATCAGCTGGAATCATCCAGCCGATCATATCGAATATTAACGGGCACTATGCTGGATAATTCTTTTGAAGATTTTGGCCTTCCTCCCCGCTTCATGGAATTTCTATTATTTTTAAGTACAGTTTTACTACATTTCTTCTAAATTACAAGTAATCTAACTTTTTGTTTTGTTGATTTTTCTGGAGGTGCTATAAATACATCTACGCATTTTAAATCCGTCAAAAAAATCGTTTTCAACATTTTTTTTCTGAGAAGAAAAAAAACCCAATGTTGGTATAATCCCAGTGTTCCAAATTAGGAACATGGATAATATTGTGAGTAAAAAAGTTACATTTGGAAAAAATTTTAAATGCACTTCACATATCGAATCTAGAACAATAATAGATTATAATATATATGGTCAATATGTTATAAATGTATTATTAAGATGTATAAACTTATTTGCCAGATGACGTTTTATGTTGAACGTAATTGATGCAAATAAAAGGACACCGCTAACTCTGACAGGTTCAAACCTGAAAAAATACTAGACGAAACGATCCCTTCACTTGCTAGCTACAGATTGATGCAATCAAAATTTTTAATTGCGTGATTTATATTGGAGTGGGGGTAAAAATACGAAATGTCCCAATATTGGAACACTGGTAAAAAATGGGATAATTATTGGTCGCTTAGTCCGAGCGAAGCCGGGTAGCAATACTAGTATAGTATAACATTAAAAAGATAACATTGCTATTCCACGTATTGTGTCACAAATAGTGACAATTTCCTAAAGTAACCGTACGATAATAAGTCTAAAGATGTTTTTTAAAGAGGCAAAACATGTGTCAGTATTTGTTACACAATACGTGGAATATGTATCAAAGATATCAATTAAATTTAATATCAAATTTGTAAACATTAGTTCATAAATAAATATGTTAACAGTCCGTTATTGGCTATTGAATTGAGGGAGCGATCTAATATTCCAAACCTTGAATTTTTTAGAATGCCTTGTAATTATCTTTCTAGAAGAACATCCGATTCTTTTTTTGCACACTTACAAAATAGCACGGTTTTCAAAAAAGTACTAAACATTTTTAGTGCTTTTTTAGACTGATTTTTTATTATAAAAAACTATATGCTGAAAAATAACAGTGAACAGGCATTTTTATTATCAAGTAGCGACCACTGAATATATATCTCTTTCCTAAATTTAATTTTAAATTGAAAAATAATGTAAATTTTTTACTTGTATAAGTTTCAAAAATATTTGTATGCATAAATAATAAACAAATTTGATTTAGAGTTGATTTTAAGTAGATGAATTTATGAACGTCATTAGTAGTACAATTATTTGTTTGCTTTTTGATTCTATAGCCCCCTACTTGCTTCCCGTATAAATGAAAAATCTGAAATTCCATTTTGTAATTTTATCATTTTAAGATATTAAAATCAATCTTGCTTCATTACTTAAGGCAGTATTCTGGTCTAGGATTCTGAAAAACCCGTTTTTTTTTTATTGTATATTTTCAATGTTCAAATCTTTGAAAATATGTTCTTACAAGATTTTTGTTAAAATTGTAATTATTGCTACTTTAGTGGCATGAAATCTAACCAATCTGGGCGGTTTTTAACTTTAAACACGTTTTTCTCATTAAATTATTTTTTGGTTTTAGTTGCCTTGATATCTCAAGTTTTACATAACCGATTTAAATGAAATTTAACGTGAATTTTTTCATACATTCCTTTATGGTATATACTAGGATTATAAAAAAAAAACAATTTTTACTATTTTTAAAAAATCGGAAAATCAAAAAAACGGGGGAAATTTTTTTTTTTTCAAACCTCCATTTTGCGAAAATATTTATTTTTTTGACTTGGTTCTAGTATATATCAGAATTGCATCTTTACTGATTACGAATATAATTTTTTTTTATTTCATGTGACTAGAAAAGTTAGGATCATGGCAACTTTGGAGCGTCTTTTTTTGAGACCCCACTTTACCAGCCTGTAACTTTTTAGGTTTTTGGTTTTTTTGTTTGAATATTTTTTTGTATATTCTTAAAATATTAATAAATATATGGTAAACAAATGGACGTTAAATTGTTATTACTTTTTTTTCAATACTGCAAAAACACCTAAAGTTTCAGCCTCTAGACCGGAATACTGCCTTTAATTAAGTCAAACTTCATTAAGCGATAGTAAGTTCGAAGATGCCTCTGAAAGAGGCGAAACACGTGTCACGACTACTTACACAATACGAGGAATAATCAAAGTTATTTTGAATTTTATATTACATATCTATCTTATTTGATAAAAAATAAAATTCATTAAATATTTTCCTGTGACGTAATTGAAAAATGAAAATACACATATATTACAGATTATACACACAATAATACTCCTTACCAGTGTCAGATGTCTTTTCTACCTACAAAAATGGCACGCACGTATTTGATACAATCATGTCAATCTGTCAAATTACTAACAATCGGGTGTTAGTGGTACGAAAAGATATATTTTTACGACCCTGAAACCGTTCAGGGACGAATTGAAGTGTATTTATAAAGCATCACATATTCGATATTCAGGTTCCTGGGGATCAGAGGTTTGGGCGGTTTGGGTTCTACTCAAACACGCCACTCCGTGTTTTACACCTCTTCTACGCAACACTAGCTAAGCGGCGGCGGTTAACCGACAGCATGTAGCTGTATTGTTAAATCTGATACCGAAGTCGTACATAACCTTTATTGAGAAATCAATTGGAATGGCGTAGCGAATATCATTGGATTAAATGTTTTTTTATCAAACACATTAAAAATCATAAATACTTATTACGCATAAAATTTATTTGGATCAGGACCGGTTTCGCTCATGGCTAGCATTGTCAACTGATCTTTGTTATTGAAAATAATCCAATAAATAGAAAATTGAACTTGAATTGTCAAATTGTACGAGCATTGTCAACTGATCATTGAAATTAAAAATGATCCAATAAATTTTATGTGGAATAATTACTAGGGCTGTTCGACTCCGACTCCGACTAAAAAAAGGTTAATATCGTCACTTTTTTACAGGGCTGTGAAAAGGGAAAAAAGTGACGATATTAACTTTTTTTTAGTCGGAGTCGTGTTTTTGGTCAATGTCGGAGTCGGAGTTGTGGTTTTGGTAAATGCTAGAGTCGGAGTCGGACTTTTTTTTACCGACTCCACAGCCCCGCTTTTTTCCCTAATTTTCCTATTTATGTGTACATATTCAATTAAATATCAACCCTATCAATGCGGCCAAAAGCCAAATTTGACATATTAAATGCAAAAATAAAAAGTTTAAACTTTTCAAAATTTCCGACTCCGAGTACGACTCAGGCCAAAACGCCAAAACGCCGCGCCGACTCCGACTCCGTCCAAAAAGCACCGACTCCACGACTCCGACTCGGAGTCCACAGCCCTGATAATTACTAAAAATGTTTTATTATGTTTATTATAATGCCACCTTAAAAGTGACATTAAAAATCATCAAAATATCCTAATGGCTAAAAATACAACACAATATTGATTGAAAAATTGAAAAAAACAATGTATTTTAATTCTACAGAAATTATTTAATATATTTTATATATATCGAAAAACCCAGATTAGCTTTCACTTCAAGAATACATCAAATCAATTTGTCACATTTAATAACTTATTATTACCATAAAAAACTAAAAAGGTAGAACAGAGAAGAAGATGTATTCTGTACCCTGTCTAGAACGGTATATATACATGACCTAATGCACGATTAAAACATAGTTCTGACAAGGGCGTAGTTGACATCAGTTGACAATGTTCGCCATGAGCGAAACCGGTCCTGATCCAATAAATTTTATGTGGAATAAGTACTAAAAATGTTATATTATTTTTATTATAATGCCATCCCACCAAGTATTGACAGTGAACACCTTAAAGTGATTAAGGGTTTCGACTGAGGGTGCTTGATGGAATTCCAATATCAAATTTTAATTGTTTGAATTTTGTACTTTTCCATGAGTTTTGTCGCTAACGACCCGGGTTTCACCTTTCGGCATCATCGGGCATTTCAAGTGCGCGGATATACTTGAACTGTCTGTATGGTTCCATAAAGATTCAAAATTGATAATGACGAGCATTTTACATACAGTAATTGTATGCTCGAAAGCTTTCGGTTTTCCATCGCTGGTTGTAAGAACAACTGCGTCACAAGGTCATGTACGAACAAGAAGGTTTGTCAAACATATTAGATTAGCGAATGATCGTAAGATGTCCAGTTACAATATCTGGACAATATAATAAATTATCCGCTTTCTTTTGTCTGATAATAATAGATTTACATTACTATCAAGATTGTCCGATAAGACTTCAGTCAGAACGGACGATCCGAAATAAAAATAAAACAATATTTATTAAATAATTCCATGATTCCAAGTCACGATTTTTTTCTATTTGTTTGTAAGTGATACGATGAGAAAAATAACGTACATTAATTCTATAGATATTAATTTATACATTTGTTGATAGCTACATATGTCAGGACTATATCTGACGATGGCGAAAGCCGAAATAGCTATCAACAAATATATAAAATAAATTCTGTAGAATTAAAATACATTGTTATTTTCTCACCGTATTATAATGGAGTTCTACCAAGCAATTCCCAACTAAATCAATGTATGTAAGTGCACTAGTATTGCTACATGAACAAACATTATCTTCAAACGAATTGATTGCTATAAATTTATTTTGTTTTTAAAGATAAATCACTTGTGGAGTTAATCTAAGTGTGTCGCGTGTTTTGTTTCATTAAGAATACTCTATAGTTTAAATGTTTTGCAAAAAATATCCGCAATATATGCAAGTATTCATTAGATTTAACTTCATACATATTTACTTAAGCGACTAACTCACATTAATTTCTCGTCTAAACATTTGTTGATTTCTTCCAATGAATCCACATTTGGAAGGGATCTGTTTTAAAAATGGAGTGATTATTAATGCATTGCTTAGACTTATTATGTGTTACGTCGTAGTGGTAGTACAGTCAGCCCTGCTATAGCGGGAGGATAGGGAGTACGCTATAACAAAAAAAACGCTATATAAACTTGGTTTTTTCAATTGTATTTTGTGACTATGCAAATCAAACATTTTTCCGAGTGTTTAGTTTGTAAGCAAGCGACACGTGCATTGTACGAAAAACCGCCGCATACGATATAGCAAAATTCTCTATAGGAGTGTCCGCTATAGCCCGGGTTGACTGTTATTGTGTGGTTTTGACGGTGGGTCCAATTTCTCAGGATTGTATAAGATGGTTAGCCGTTCATAAATATTTTCCAATAAGGAAGGCAATGTTTTTTATAAATTTTTAATACTACTTAATCCATTAACTATGTTTTTAGTATTTTATTTGAAATAATTATGAATTCTCCATAGTCAGTGGATGCACGAAATTCACTAAATCCATAAAATATTCTCAAGAGTAAAAAAAAATGTTTTACGTATGCTGTATGATATACTATGTTATACAATAGTTTGATAATTACTTATTAATGCATCGTGTCCTGCTCAGCCATGCGAATATGGACGGGTGTGTTCAAGTTATTAATTACACTTATAAAGGTCAAAAGGACCCTTAGGATAGAGCGTGTCATTGATTTATAACCCCTTTAGTAACGAACAAGTTACAGAACATTACATGTACATACTTATGTATAGGACAAGGAGTCGAGATTAATGTTTGAATTCGCATGAAAATAACGGATATACATTTATCACGAAACTATACATTCTGTGTTTGGTGGAATATATAATTAAATTCTGCAAAAATCAATTTTACCAAATCCGGAAATTACTAATTGTAAAAAATGCTACGTAGTAAATTTTTAATATTACAATAATTATATCAAATTTGAATTGTTTGAATTTTGTACTTTTCCATGAGTTTTTTCGCTAACGACCCGGTTTTCGCCTTTCGGCATCTTCAAGCATTTTAAGTGCACGGATGTACTTAAACTGACGCGTAGTAAACATTATTTATCGTTTATATACAAAAATAGAAGTAGATCACTAATTTAAATTGCTATTAAAATGTAAATTAATTGAAAATGCCGAAAGGCGAGACCTGGGTCGTTAGTGACAAAACTCATGGAAAAGTACAGAATTCAAACAATTCAAATTTGATATTGAAATTCTATCAAGCACCCTAAGTGGAAATCGAAAATTATTTCATTCAGTATTTTTGAGTCTCAGAAGGAACAAATTATCTGTTCATACAAATCTTACCAATAAGACCCGAAAAATTCATCCACTCTAAAGCATCTTGAGCCTATCCGTAAAGAGAGGTTGTGTGACTGAATGTAACCTGCACTTCTGTTGAGATACTCGAAATAACCTTCATTTGGAGGCGGGTATGTGGCAACTATCGTAGACCTCTACGACACCGCTACGCCAGTTTAATGTTGTTGCGCTGGAATTCCATCGTCATATTTGTACTTTTTCGATGAGCCTCCGTTTCACACTTTACAGTTTACTTAGCAGTTTACATATACTATAAACCCAGAAGTATCGATAGATCTTCAAAATCAAATATTTGAATTGTTTGATTTCAAATTTGTTGTTAACCCCTTTATAGGGCAAAGGCCGAAATTGGTTAATATACATATTAACCACTCGCATTAAGGTCAAAATATCCAATACCACCCATAGTAAAGTCAATATTAGTATCTCAGTGCATCGTCGATAATTCTTTATTATTTCGACGTTAAATTTGTCAATTGGCGGAAAGTTTCCATTGTTTCCCAAAAATCAATGTCTTTATCCGCGAGTCTTTAAATTAACAATTGGCCGTTTTTGCACGTAACTGACAGCTTTGGAGCACCGTATTGCATTTGGACCTGGATTATGAAGGCTGTTTTGCGATTTTTAGAGAAAACTATTTTTATAATCATTTCATATACAAATACACATACATTTATAAAAAAATCTCATAAATTATCAGTCTGTTGTGGTCTTAGCAACATGTTATCGTCATGATATAATGGAAAAACCTCCAACTTCAATGTTCGCACAGTTGACTTAAAACAATTAAAATTGGTCAATGTATTAACTTATAAAAATATTCGTGTTTCTGGCAGAAAAATACATTTTTATATGGTTAATAAATATTTTTAAATATCGTCTAAATTCGATTTTCATAATATTCATATGCCCTATAAAGGGTTAAGTAACTGGAAATTTTCTGAATTACCGAGTATATTTTTCTTCACTACTTATTATAAGCTGCGTTATATCTTTGTATTGACGTCGCTTCAATTGTAATTTTGTTTTGACTGTGCCACTTATAATACAACAACAATCACTGAACAGCATAAGAATGGGTGGTTTACCCCCATTAAAAGGGTAAAAATAAACAAAGGTCAAGACAACTATTACTTCAGTAAAGTTAACTACAGGTATTAATTAAAATATTAATTTGCATATCTAAAACAATGAATGCTAATGTAGAATTCTAAATAAGCAATCTGACATTTTAATTTTTATACCACATAAGCTAATATTTCATTTAAATTACCTACAGTTTACACACGTGGAAGGGATTATTTTATTTTTGAAAGTAGGTGAACTTTCAAGCAAACAAAAATGTAACATGGGTAATAAAAAAATATATAATGCACATTTCTTACGATTTTATTGCATACATTTTTTCTGAGTAGCTCAATTAATTTTATTGTGGTTTAATAAAGTATAAACACAATTATACAACTGTAGATCATTATTTTACGATTTTGAACAATTTTATAGATGACGGTTAAGACATGTATCAAATCTTTATTTAGTTCTTCGTAATCATTGAAATATAAGAACATAAACACAAGTAAGTCTATGAGAAGTGTAGCTTTAAATTTAAGTTTATGAAAAAAATAATAGCCAAAAATAACTTGCGAATGAAGTTATAAAAATGAATACAAAGTTATTTAACAGAGAATGAGAATCATAATGTTTATATAGGGTATTTCAATAGGGACGCTCAAAATATGTTACTTTGTCCTGCTGAGTAGATTATTCATTGTTTAGTGGCCAAATTTGAGTCAACCAGTTTGGTAAATAATCGGCCAACACCTACCTGTACGTCATCAAAATACAATATCTGGTGAAAACATTGCTGCTGTGTACAGGAAAACCCAGGGCAGCTTATTTCTCGTTGTTCACAAGAACTTGGCTTTTCTGCGACTTCAACTTGGCGAATTTTGAATCGGGCCTTATGTCTGCACCCGTATAAAATCCAACTAACCAAGGAACTTCAGGTAAACGACCACAGACAACGCCTGATTGGGTTCTGGAGCAGTTGGAAGTTTACCCAAATTTGTCAAAAAAGTCAACTTTAGCGACATGGCCCATTCTATAATGAATGGATATTGGCAGACATTTGATGCTATATTCCATATTTAATGCCGTAAAATATACTTACAAATGAAATTAAAATTTAGTCGAAATCTCACAAACAACTTGTTTTATTTACATTTCAAAACTAAGCGTCCTTATAAAAAGACCCTATACAACGGATATTATTCATAATATTTTTTTAAAAATGCAGGCGCCGTCCATTTAACTATGCCAGTGTAAAATTGATGGATATTAGGATATGTTAGCAATATATTATATTTTCTAATTCGACAATTTTCAATGATACATTTTCACAAATAAAAATACTTAAAATAATAACGAGCAACTTGTGTCTTTCTTATATTTGTATTTCATCAAAATAGGATATATTGTTCATTGAAATATTGTACTAACTTAGTGATCTACTTCTATTTTTGTATATAAACGATACAAACTGTTTATTACGCGTCAGTTCAAGTACATCCGTGCACTTGAAATGCCTGAAGATGCCGAAAGGCGAAACCCGGGTCGTTAGCGACAAAACTCATGGAAAAGTACAAAATTCAAACAATTCAAATAGGTTATATTGATTGAATTGGCATTTACTTGGAAGGAACCCATTATAAATTTTATTATATGGTTGATAACTATTTCGGTATACGCCATTTGGATTTGTTTTGGTATTTATTATACGTACATGTTAATACCTATTCCAGTGCTACATGGCCACTGAAGATGAAACCTGTGACCGTTCCGAAACGTCAGATGATTACTACCAACCGAATGATGGTGTATTCTTAATTATCTAATATGCACTCTAAAATACTACAACCACATTTCAGAGGATTCAAGTTAATGTTTTTTTAACCATGTCCGCTTCCAACTTGGAGCATATGGACTCCTCGCGGAGTTTATCTCAACATATGTCTTTTCTACGAGAACTGCTCGTTACTCAGATTGTCACTATGCGCCGCTCTTTGGGATCGGAAAGGTGGGAAGGGATTTTCAACAACACAAACACCCATGCCTTTGAACAGATTTATCGACTGAAAAAATCCTCTCATACCGGGAATCGAACCCGGGCGGTCCGACACGCAAGCCAACAACGTTGACACTGCGCCACGGACCGGACAAGTTTAATTACATTTTATTAATGGTGGTAACTCTAAATGACGACACGGCAGTGTATTTTAACGAGAAAGTATTTTCCTTATTAGCAATAAATATTTTTTTTAATTAATAAAGTATATAGTTTTTCAATGTTTATATGTAATATAAAAAATGGAGTTACCTTGCGTAATTCACACCCATGCGATGCGCCCTCTATTAGTTAACAATATAAAGCAGTCAGGCAGGTAATGGAGTGCATTTAACGACCGCGTATGTTAATTTACGCTGACCTTCACAGTAAGTTATGTCACCGGGGTGGAAAAGGAGAAGAGGAAGAAGGGGGTAGAAGAGGTTGAAATGGAAAATTACAACTTCCTGGAATAAGTTCCGACCTCAACAAAAAGGTGAAGCGTTTTCAGCCACTTCAAAAAATACCTTCGAGCTCCAATTATAAAAAAGGAAATTCATCCCCTTTTTTAAATTTACATACTATATATATATTGTGTTATCAAAATGATCAGTTAATAAAGCAGCTTCACCTAACTAAAATTAATTCTCCAATACTTTTGAATAGTCTCATTTGAAATGACGGGCTTTCAAAATTGAAATTTGTTTTGCGAAGATGCAAACAAAAATTTGCTGCAGATAAAACTGAACATTTGGAAATGCAAAGCTATCAATTTTAATTTAATTAATATCAACAAATTTACCACCCAATTCATATATCTGCAAAGTATTTGATACAACCAGGGCTGTGGAGTCGGTAAAAAAACTCCGACTCCGACTAAAGATAGTTTAATTTTGTCACGTTTTTTCTACCTATCGTATTTATATGAATTCAATTATACATCAATCAATAAAATAAAAAGTTTAATATTTTCAAAATTTCCGACTCCGGCCACAAAACCCCGTCTCCACAGCCCTGGATACAACAGTCAACTCTCCTACAACATATAATGCGGGTTTTTATAGCGTGTGCTGCATACTCTTGAGACAAATTACATTTTTCGTCAAAATGTCATATTATGCATAAATATTTGTATTCGAAGAATACTTATCAGTAACGTGTACGTCCCTTCACTTTTGATAAATAAAGGCATAAAAGAATCCCTATGGCGGTGCCGTAGGATGGTTGACTGAAATATATCCCATTCACCAAGTGTTTATAAAATTTGAATTTTTTGAATTTTGTACTTTTCCATGAGTTTTGTCGCTAACGACCCGGGTTTCGCCTTTCAGCATCTTCAGGCATTCCAAGTGCATGGATGTACTTGAACTGACGCGTAGTAAACAGTTTGTATCGTTTATATACAAAAATATAAGTAGATCGCTAAGTTAAAAGGTTATTAAAATGTAAATTGGCGAAATTTGAATGAATACAAGTTTCAATGAATTAAGTGGGTTTGTTATAATTATGGGGATTTTTGAAAATATTAATGACCAGATAATAACATAAGAATATTTAAAATAAATCTAGGGTTTTATCCGACCTCTCATTAATGAGTTGATTGATATTTAATGATAGCAAGTGCTTGAATTATAAATAAATGACAATTATTTAAAAGGGTACAACAATGGCGAATTAGGCAAATAAAGTTGCTCGTTCAAAATTGGCAAACTGTTGAGCTGAGCTCGATTAATCTCTAAGATTTCTTGGTAAAATAGTTTAAACTCGCCCCTGTTAGTATGTAACAGTAAGTGTTTATAAATATAAACATAATACGTAATATTATTGATCCGGAAAAATATACTTCTTAGTATTACAAATAAGGGTTTACAGTGGGGTTGATAAAGCTTTGATTAGAAGATATACTATATCTCTGTTTGACATTATGTAGATCAAAATTATCGAAGAAATCGCTGCGGTCAAATCAATAACAAACAATAGTTGGCAAATTTCCCAATAGAGTCTTTGGCAACTGTTAATATGGTGCCAAAAGTAGCGCCGCATCTTTGTTATTCAAACGGTAAACATGGTAACTAATCTTTGATACAGTCAATATGAGGACCTTTGACTAATTTACTTCGATAATTTTAATTTTGTATAGTAAGGGATGTTTAAACAATCAATTTAATATTGAAAATCTTGCTGAAAGTAGCACTAGTAGAATGATAAACATCATTGTTGATTCAATAAACGAACGGTGTAGATTGTAATATTGTAATTCGCGCCAATTTGTCGACCTTTCAGAACGTGGTATGATAAGGTCGCCAGCGCGCTCTGTTGAGAGAAAACTGAGCCTTTGATAATATGCAGTGGCGGTAGAGTAAGAAGGCCGGAAGATAATAGTTGTAGTATTTATGTAGGAAAAACAAGTTTGTATGAAGTAAACATGTTAATAATAATATCACCGTCACATTTTTTTCTTTCATTTGAGTTAAATAGCGTAATTTCTCATTTGAATGCGTGTTTTTTTTAACAACATATGGTTGATCGACAAACCAGAAATGTTTCATATGGATAATCATTCAAAATAATCTAATTAAATGCTGATAGAATACAAAGATATGAGTAAAAATGTTCACTTTAATGTGTCACCGCTCAAGAAGAAACAGCTATTATTGTAATTGCCTATGAACGGGAATATGTCGTCTAACTTTTTTTTCTGCCATGTCTACTGTGGCATTTGGACTTCTATTTGAGCATCTCGGGCGAAATCATTGAATAAGAACTGATAAGAAAATCATTAGCCTAAGGTTCCTAATGTTCCTAAGGGGTAATCTTGAGGAAAAATAAGGATGGTAATAGGATAGGACTAGCTATTCCCTAATTGATTGGGTGGGTATGACTGAATGTTAAAATAAAAGAAAAAACAACGTGTGGACAATAAAAACAAATATAACGAACTTCTATGAGATCAGAGAGTCACCGGACCGGTATTATTTTAGTGGTTTCAATCTCCTGTATCTATTCAAATTTGTAAATTTTTGGTTAAAAGTTTTATAAAATATTACTAAACTTAAATTATTTAATTATTATATTCAAATTTCATTATCGGCCGGCATACGTCGGTTATATTCTTTATATCATATTTTGTACAATGATCTCCAAAAAATGAAAACTTTGTATGTAATACGCAATAACTAATACTGTTTTACGTCCCTACTTATTACTTACATTTTTTTATCATTGCAAAAAATACTCAACAGTAAATATAGAATATTATACTCCAATTTTTAATATTGTTATCTTCTGTGGCTAGTTTAAAAATAACAGGAATGCAGTTCCCGAGATAAAGTTCTGCAAACAAAAATAATAAAACCGAAAGTGCGGAATCCACTGGCGTCTGATATTTAAATATCTTCATTGCATTATCTACGATTTACCTTAAAAAATAGTGTGATGTTTATGTGTTTCAATGTTTCTAATTTGAATTTACAAATTTAATTTGGATAAATATTAATTAAAACATAATATAGGTATGTATTGATTGAGTAGGCATTTACTTGGTAGAACTCCATTATAATACGGTAAGAAAAATATTTTTTCTTACCGTAATATATGTAGGTATGTATTAACTCTTTGCTCTTTGGAATATCCAATGATCATTCGATATTTAAGAATGGGTGTATTCAGGGGTGCCACCATAAATCATAAATAATTAATACACTTATACCTAATGGCACATGTATGCACAATAAGTATCGTCAATGTAACTTTTCAAGTCTGGTCAAAGCATTTTTAATGTGGATGCGATTGCACCATAGATTAAAGTTAAAATTACTATTATGCCAAATTATCGCCGTGTATTCTTCAAAATATCGATTTAATCGGTTATTTTATGATGGTCAAATTTGTTTCCGATCAAAACAGTAACAAAATACACACTTTACAAATTTAATATGAGAATAATGGTGTCCCTAGTGTTGGCTAGATACTTACCGAGGTAAAAATGTTGAATGCAAATATATTCGAATATAAATCAATTTAATTTACAACAAAATAACCCATAGACAATTTCATTGGTCAAAAGAAAATAGTTTTGTAGCAATTTTGTTGAAAAAATATTCAAAACCAAGCAAATGTTTATCTAGTTTATTCAACAAATATCTACTCACATGTTATTTATATTATTTATTTATTTTATTATGTTTACTTATTTGCATATTTTTAAAGGCGATATTTACAGCTACGTCGCGTATACCGATTAGGCAGGTAGTCTCCGTTGCAAAAACATACATGTATTACGTCAGAATACCTAAGCATCAACATTTGTGTCTCCATCATGTTTTAGGCTTGCAGTTTTAATGCTAATTTACCTACGCGCGTGTTAGTAAAGAAATAAGGGTCTTCGTTGTTTTATGCCAGGCAGCAAAACTTGAAATGAATGTCGCTGCAACCTCAATGCACACATGGGGCGGGGGGCGTCACTTGACGATTTTTGAAATAAAAACAAAGAATTCATCCCTCGCCATCAGTTGCGAAAGAAGAGCCAAAGCATGTATAACTTTGGAAGTGCGCGACGAGGAAAGTGCAGTGACATTTCTACAATCGAGTAATATTATTCCGCGAGAGATTATGTGCAGTAATAGACATTTAATGACGCTTTCATTTGGGGTCAGGACACGCTGGGTTTGCCAAGAGTGTTTTTTGGCATGGTTGCTGAGTAGGTAGCGGTTCCTGGAGTGCATACTCGGAGATCAGTGTTCAGTTTTTTACACTTACTATAATTTTATAAACCCCAATACACTTGCAAACACCCAGCAAGTAGAGAGAAAGTGGGGCAATAAGAAGCGTGGAGGGACACAGACATTTGCTACAAACGTATTTATACGAATTTATGTGGAAGCCTAGGTTAGTCATCCGGGATGCATTTAGTGTTATCAAAGATATTGCTGAATTTTGGCAGTTTATCGAGCGTCAAAATCTCGATGATTGAGAAGCGCTGGTTGCCGGGGGCGAGGCATAAGATTCAATAATCTGGAATACATTAAAAAATACACGTATACACACATACAAGTATTCGGCCGTTAATTTGTGAATTTATGTGTCATTTCATATGGATGGCGAAGGTTAAGGCAACCCTTAGGTTTAGTGATATTTTTTCGTGTTTAGCTGCCTGGCATAAAACAACGAAGTACCGAAATAAGAGTCGTATTTTAATGAAATATATAAGTATAAAAAATATGGGCAGCAATTTGTGAAATATTATGTACTAATTGTAATGTGAACGTCACTGCAAGTAAACTGGATTGTCACTGGATATTAGAAGTCTGCACGGGATCGCACTAGGCCATATTCGGCCCGGAATTTGATCCGAGTAGGGTGTCATGCCACTATTGAGATGTAACCCCGTTCGTGGTAAGAAACTTATTTCAAGTTATATCATAAATCATTATTTTCACATCTCTTATCAATATCGATTGATCTATAACAGTGGTTCTCATATGCGGCCACCAATAGCTTTAACTTCATAAAAATATTGGTAAAAAAAATGTGGTTTTACAACTGAATTGATCAACGAAGACTGAAAATAAAAAAAATCGAATGCAATTTATTCCAATAGTAAATCGCAAACATGTGTAGGTCCATTTGACAAAATTCAAACACAAAAAACTCGAAACGAAAATTTGGTGCGGCCACCAGACATTTCCATTTTTCGATGCTTTCGCAGTACAATTCTACGCGAATGATCCATAAGGTACCAAAAAATAATTATAAAATGATTTTATTGTTACTGGAAGATATGAAAAATATTTCGGGATCTTAAAACTCGAATGGCGTTGTATTATCGAAATTAAAATTGAAACAGTGCTCCCACTACTCGAGACGAATAACATTATTCATTTGTTTGGATTGTCGAATTTACTTTGGTGCATAACAACCAAATTTTGCCTGGATGACCCTCATACACTCAGTGCATTCACTATCATAACGGATTTAAAGCTGTAGAGGTTAATATTTTGATATCTTTGGAAAGTTTCGAGGAGAAATTTCATTTTTGGACTAATGAAAAATAATAAAATGGAAAAAAGATTTCAGGGTGGGTTCAACAATCGACTTGAGCCTGGGCCGGCCCTTGCAGACCTCCACTAGATAATTACGAATCGTTTAAGCTCTTGGTATCGTAAGTCGATGTGCATTTAATTTTAAATACCATTTTAAAGGTTTGAGAAATTTTCCATTTTGTAAGTGCACATTGCTTACGATAGAAATCTCAAAATAATTGTAATTCATTTGGAATTTTAATATTTCTACAAAAATCACTTTCGATTTCCCAAGCATATGATGTATACTTAATTGATATCTAATTCGACAGTAGGTTGCTGTCGATGTCGTGAGATGAAAACAAGGCGGCAAATTTTTAAACGTTTTCATTAGCATTATCATTGAAGCATGGCGCCGTGACGTCACAAGACAGTAGAAGTGGTGCGCACTGAGCATGTGTAGCGCGCGGCGCATAATCAGACAAATTTACAGAAGTTGGTTATCAAGTCAAAACACTTGTATCAGCTACACGCTATCGAGAGATAAATAGTGTAGCTATACCGAAACTACAGATCAAAGCATAACATAACCACTATTCGTGAGTGATGTCATCATGACATCACTAATTAGGCAGTCTTGGCGTTCGTACGTTTGCCGCGGGCTCCTGTGACCTTGAATTCCAGGCTTGCCAAGCAACAAGTATGCAAATATGCATCCTTCCCAGGAGTCCCTCCTTATCCCCCCGTATCTTGATTTGCAGATATGCGCAATATTGCAAACAATTAAAAAGCATAATGACAGCGAATTATTAGTATTACCTTTAGTCGAACTGCCCATTTGAAATTTTTCTGGTAGAACAAGGAGCGAACTGATCTTAAAATTGGCGAGCAATTATTTTAATTCGGAAATCTAATTCATGTTGACACTTGTTAACGACTGATAGTAAACACTCAGCTAACACAGATAAACATCTTGTTTAATCCAGAACCACGATTTTATGGATTATAAGCGCGACATAAACACACTGTTTACATACGAATTAAATATGTATTTGCCAAATAAGTGACAGTTTTATCAACCAATTCCACAGTACAGGCAAAGATGTGTGCTTTATCAACGCAACATCTGTTCTGCGGCGATAGAAACGTATGGGTGCCACCATCTGTGATCGATACAAGTAACTTCCAGCTAGAATCCAACTGACATATCTGCAGCGCGGTAAAATTCGTTTATTTTAAACGTTCATTAATTGACAATATACTTATCATTAGATGTCCGGTCCGTGGCGCAAAGTCAACGTTGTTGGCTTGCTTGCCGGACCGCCCGGGTTCGATTCCCGGTACGAGCGGATTTTTTCAGTCGATAAATCTGTTCAAAGGCATCGGTGTTTGTGTTGTTGAAAATACCTTCCCAACTTTCATATCCCAAAGAGCGACGCATAGCGAGAGCGATTAGCTAACCACTAGTCCTGTCCGAGTCCTCGTTTCCTTTCCATCACCTACTCTCATCGACAAAAGAGAGGTTGAGCACTGAGTAACAAGCAGTTCTCGTAGAAAAATATATGTTGAGAAAAACTCCGTGAGGAGTCCATATGCTCCAAGTTGGGAGCGGACATGGTTAAAAAAAAATCTTTAATAATTTCGATGTGTAGTATTAAATAAATACAAAGTGTGAATTTTATCCTGAACGCCAATTCAAACTAACCCAACAAGAATCCAAGCGGAATTTTGTACTATACCTAATTATTGATCAATGTCAACATGTTAATTAACTTCAGCTAAGCTAATGAATTGTAAAAATCGGCTTATTTAATGTGTCATTCGACAAGCAGTAAGTAGCCGATATGCTCAAATAGTAATTTATGTTATGATATATTTTCAGCAGAGGTCACCAAACTTTTTGAGAAACAGGCCACATTGAATTTTTTAAAAACTCCGGTGGCTGGACAACAAATATATTCTTGTTAGAATCCAGTACGCTTATTGATTTAAATATGCACTACATTTCAAGATTTTCAATAAATGAGAATATCCAAGTTTTTGAGTAAGCAAACACCTGGTAGCCTCCAATAATACATTTTATACCTAACTTCTTTAACTGTGGGTCCACTACCTGATTATCCCACATGGTGAAATCGAAATATACACTTGTCGTGAATTCACAACCAAATTATAAAATTTCCTACATGAATCATTTAGATATAAAAATCGGGAATTTTTGGAAGGCCGGATGCGGCCTGCTGGCCTTAGTTGGGTGAGCGCTAATCTAGAGCAGGGGTCATAACAATATCCATCATTGTAGATTGTCATCTCAGATTGAATCCAATGAACCAAAACAGTGGACAGCGCGAATTGTTCTATTTCCCCAACAATATAGCAAAAAGTAACATTTTATCAATAATATTGCAATAAGTGCATCACTTACAATGACCAAGTTACAAGATCATCAAATGGAAAATAATGTAGGTGTGTTAACTTGATAATAATAATAAAAAATGATATAAAATAAAACAAGTGTATCAATGTTGCCAAATGGTATTTTGGAATTAAGATGAAAAAAACCTTTTGAATTCAGATATTTTTATAAATTATTTAAGAGACAATAATATACTTTTTCATAGCGGAATGTGAACATTTGAATGAAAACAAAAAAAATAGAACAGTTAGTTAACATAACAAACAGATAAATCAAGACAAATATATAATTCTAACATTTCTAACTACTTTTGAGGAGAACAAGTAAACAGTATGTCCATTTTTTTTTAGAGAAAGTATTATGTGGTAAATGAAAGTAATAAAACAGCGAACATTTTTTTACATAAATGACATTTATTTGTTAAAATAAATTATTTAAATATAATATATATTTATTACAGGTAATATTTTATATTACAAATGTTCATTATATATTCATTCATTTTTTATACAGGATAGAATATATTTTATTTGTTTCTAATAAGTGTTAAATAAGAAATTTTATTTAAATAAATGTCTATAACTCATTAAAGAAGTTTCAATACATGATTCAGTATTATATAGTATTATATATTTATGTTTAAATAAGATTTTTCTATTGGAGATGCACATTTTGATGGCCACACTTTGGGAATGATTATTTCTAATGAAAACTCTTGACACATTGTTAAAATTTGTAAATATCTTTATATTTCAGTTGATATGATTTTTTAAATGCCCAATTATTTTTTTTTTACACAATTTTGGCCCCACTTCATCCCAAACTCATATAGCTGCCATTTTTTTTATCATAATAATTAAGTTATTTAATTAAATTTAAACATGACGAGATTTTTTAAAAGATCTGTTTTTAAAATTTGGAATACGTTTCCTACTTGGTAACATTACAGATAAATTGGTATAGAATAAGATTTTTTATAGATATCATTATATTATGTAAGTCATCATAATTATACTCTTGTATCAATAATATACGTAGATATTAATAATATTCTTGATACAGTAAATATATATTTAATCTATTTCTTTAGTGAAATCATATTTCAATTTATAGTAGGTATATATTATTTGATTGAAAAGTAAAAAAAGATTTTTATGAAAACATGCAAACAAGTATATTAGTTATACTTTATTAATATGCTTGCAGCACTGTTTTATTCATACAGACCAAGTGCCTTGTCTTGTAAGGCCAAGTGGAGCAGAGAAATAAATGATCACATTTTTACCCATATATGCAAATGTAAAAAAAATATAGTCAAAAACTGTCGGTCGAAATGAGATGTATGTCCGATAATATTGACATGATGGAAATCAGTTGAAATTTATATTTAAATATAAACTTAAATACAAGACTTCCAAAGACATGTGTAAGTTAATTATTCTTAGAAATTTATCTACAACACATCCAACAATGACTCACATTTGCACATAATAAGTGGTTGAAATCATAGTTAATATTTCCCTTTATCCATTTATGTGCCACAAGCTCAATAACACCCAAAAAAAATTCTGACCACATGTATTTTGAATGATACTAAATATTTAGTATGCTGTAACATGGAATGATGGAAATTGTATGCGAGATATTACAGACAATATTTACATGAACGTGATTTAAATAGGTGCTTTGAAAATTGCAGCACATCGTTACCCCTTTTCGAATACCCTACGGCTGGTTAAATCGTATTACATCTGACCTCATCTCAAACTTATCATCGTATGCAATATCCATGGGCCTTGTATATCTGGTACTCTTTATTAATCTATGGTATATAGGTGAGCGATATTTTGCTGTGTCTATGAGCCTATAAATAGTATAAAACAGCACTGAGCAAATTGAATAGAGTTGAATAATATTTTATAATATACAAACGAATAACATTTTCAGAATAATTTTATCTCACTGGCATAAGCTCTGTCAAGGATATTTATTATTTTATGTTTACCAAATCTAAAATAATTTTTGTCAGCGAATAATCAATAACCTGGAAATTAAACACATTTGAAATTAGAATTCTTGATGAAAAGGTCTTTGAAAAAATTCTTCTCATAACATTGTTGAAAAATACCCAAAAAAATAAATCCTATACGTAGGTATGAAACACTCATAAATAATGTCTTCCCACATCACATTGAACACACAATTCTGATTTATGATAGATTTATTTAAATTGTATCTTGTGCAAATTTAACAAAATCGCCTTTGACGACTGGTTTTTAGGCCCAACAAAATTTGAATATTGATGACATGACATCCATAGATTTTAAGATTGAAAAATATATTTAACACATATTCTCAACATTCATAATATAATAAATAGTTCAATTACTATATTTCATTTTTCCCGCAAAGGAATTACAGTAAACAATATAAAGTTTATAAATATTCATTTTTTTGTATTTTATTACATTAATATGCCATATAGATCTTTCCAGGAATAAAGTCTTTCAATGTTGATAAAAATTCTATTAAAATATTCAATAAAAATAAATGCTTTCTGCTATGCAAATATAATAAATATATATATTTTTTAATAAAGGAAGGCATTTAAAATGAAACATAAATAATGATCATTATATAAATATAAATATATGAAATAGTTACAAATTCAAAACAAACACAACAATGAAAAATGAATTAGAGCCATGACATTTTAATCATTAAAATTTTAAATGTTTCCATAGATTTTGACAATAATAACCAGAATACTTAAATGTGATTTTGAAATAACACCAAAAATTTAAAATATTTACTGTATATCTAATTAGAAACGAAATTATAAGTACAGCAACATTAGAAAACTTGGATACAATCGTAGTCATAAATGAAAAAAAAACATTATTTATTATTAATATTCAATAAACAATATTCATAGCCTATATTAATTGACTATTTAAACCAAATGACTAGAAAAACTGGGAAGTAAGATTCACTTGCAGTGACATTTATGAAGGAATTATCAAACAAAACACATCATATATTAAATTTGAAATAGTATATTCAATAAAAACAGTCACCGGTTCAAAAAAAAAACACTGAAGATATTAAATTCAATATGAACCTAGGTAAAAAAAATCTTAAAATAGAATCTATAATTTGGTAATCATTGAGATAAGGTGCATTAAGTCACTGACTGATAATTTGACAGATAATCCAAAATGGCCACTGTGGCATACTATACCATACTTTTATATTGAATGTTTGAATCGAAAAAAATTTTAACCTATCTAAAATAATATATTAAAGTATTATCTAAAATAATACATAAAACTATGTTATAGTATACCGCAGCAGCCATGTTGGATTATCTGTCAAATTATCAAAGACTTAATGAACCTAGTCTCGATGATTACCTATATTTTTTTTAACTTATATTGAATCAATCCGGCCACACGCTCAGCAACATTGTTTTTTTTTTATCAATAATTCAGTTTATACATTTTCAAATTTTGATAATATGCAGGAATAAAAGAGATTTTACAAATTAATATAATCAATAGTTAACTTCCATATTTTTTGTCAAAAGTTTTTAATCCTTTTTTATCTCAATTTTGATTTTCTTACACTTTATATTTTGTGTTTCCATATTCATTTTATATTTTAAAAAGTAAATATTTTTGCTATTATGACATCAATAAACTATTGTTTCTGAATATTTTCATAGCTTTGGCGTGTTCTTGAAAATTTAAATTTTTTTTCTGCCTAATTGTTGCACAGTTTTTGTAATTGTGTGACTATTATTTTTTCAAAATCAAAAACATTATGATATGTCAATATTATGAATGTGTACAGTGTACAGCCATATAATGATTCTATGCTTTAGATTAATGGATTATTTTATGTGATGGTGTTTTATTTTTGATTGTTAATGTTGCCAAGTCTATACTCAAACTATAAAATATTTGATCGAAACAATAGTATGCAAGGATTAGGAATATTACTTTTTTAATTTGGCAACTTACATTGGAATGTTTAGTTGAAAGAATACTAGGGAATTGCATGATACTGAACTATTATCTTTCCTGTTGGTAGACTTAATCTGCTCGTTGACCAGCCAGTTTGCTCACATGTTGCTAGCTTCATAATCCGGTATGTGGCGTAAGCTGGATTCCGAGAGGCTCCAATAATATGCCGGAGGTCCAACACTGAAGCAGTACTTCTGCTCTAGCGGCTGTGTATTCTCCACCCAGTACATGAGGTAAAAATTGCACATTTCATCATTATTGGTAGCCCTAGAAGAATAATCACAATCAATACATTGTTTATATCAAACCATCTTTTTGTAGTTACTAAAACAATTCAATTTATATGATAACATACATATATCCAAATGTTATTTTAGATTTCACCTCATTAATGCTGTCACAACATTATTTAATTGAATATTTCACAGTATGATAAATCATTATGTCCTTTCTTATTTTGACATTGGATATTTTCAGGGTCTCGATCAAAGATAGTGTTATATGCCAATAGATTAATTTCTGATAAAACTACAAAAATGGGATTTTTTTCAATTTCAATATAAAGGTATTCTTAATACATAATTCAGTAAATATAGTTTTTTTTTCTCATTATTTTTATAATAAGTATACTGTAAAAATTCATGTACTGTGTCATCTTCGTAGTTACCAATCAATCAAAAATATTAAACTATTCTTGCGTATGACATAACATCCAATATCAAAAATAGCCAAGTAGTCAACAGCAGCCTACAGTTCCAGATAGGTTCATAAAATACGTTTTAAATCAATTTATGGATTTGTGTTCAAGATGAAAGATGTCTGTAACAAACAATTTTCATGGAAGATAATCTGTTAAAATAAGCTCGATTGGGAGTCTAGATCAGTGGTTCTCACGTAAAATTTGGCTGTGGCTGCATTATGAACTCTCAGCGGTCCTACAGAAATGTCTGGTGGCCACACAAAACTATTTTGCCAAAAAGACCTAAACATATATGGGTTTGAGTTTTGTTCTGACTAAAAATTCTTGGTGCTCAATACAATGCATACGCAACATTCAATTTTCAGTGTTTGGTTGATAAATTAACTTGTAAAAACACATTTTTATTAAATATCAAATAATCTATGGCCGCAGCAAAATTCTCTGGTGGCCGCACATGAGAACCACTGGTCTAGATACTTACATGGCGGGGAAAAAAGGAGAAAATAGTGTGCAACTCTGTATATCAAATGAACAGATTTACATTAAAATTCTACTGGATAGTAAACAATGTAAAATTACCCAATCATAGTCCACGTAGTACGATGACTCTCCATTGTACATCTCGCAGCCAGCTTGTCTCCAGAATATATCGGACTAGTGTCTTCCACCGGATAGAACATTTGAGGTGTCATAGGATCTCTTTTACCTAACAGTGACCATTGGTCTTCTCCTTTTTCGTCTATGCGAACTCTGTAGCCCGAAACTAATTTACCTGCAATCATAAATTATATAAAATTAGTAACATGGAGTAACATTAACCTGATCATAAATAGAAATCTTTTATGAAAATTGCTTTGATTATTATTTCAATAGTCCATGTCAAAGTCTAAGAGAATTTTCATTTTATTTTCAAAAAAATACAGCAATTGTTGGATATGGAGCATAAATTTATGTATGAATTATATAATAAAAATAATAACACATTTTTAGTACTTTTTCCACATGAGATTTATTTCATCAGGACCGGTTTTGCTCATGGCGAGCATTATCAACTGATCAGTTGATAATGCTCGCCATGAGCGAAACCGGTCCTGATGAAATAAATCTCATGTGGAAAAAGTACTAAAAATGTGTTATTAAAATGCCTTTCCACCAAGTATTGACAGTGAACACCTTAAAAGTGGTCTATGAATTATATTTTCAATAAAGCATGTTATTATAAGAATATTTATATGCCCAACCTAAACTATGTGTGTGAGTCCTATACGCAAATGGATGGATGACTTTATTTTCACGGATAGTACAGGATGTCTCCAGATGCTCGATTTTCATTGGGGGGATTCCACCTCCCGTACCAAGCAGGATCACTCCGGCTAGCTTGCTTAGACTGAAGTAAAAATACAGATTGATTTATATTAGCATAGTAACAAGATAAATAAGGTAAAATATTTTGAATAGAGCTTCATTATAGATATTAGACATTTTTGACTGTTATATGTTTTTTGTACCACTACTGCAATGCATTTTGAAATTCCACAAGTCGATCTCATATATTATAATGTGAGATGATAGGTTTCTTTTGAAATAAGAATTCAATGATAGAACAGAATTGTGTTCTCAACTCAATGAAATATCATCAATTGCAATAAATGTCTATACAGCATACCAATTATTCCTTAACCACTTGCCGGTCCAATTGATTTAACATGTGCACACATTTGAAAATGCAAAATACACACACAAATTTGTGATAGCATATTTTTTATCTGTTAGTCTGTGTCCAGCCCTTGCTTGGACTAGATTAAATTCGTAATTTTCGTATGAAGTTTGCCCGAGTTATCTCGTGATGTCCGTTTTTGACAACTTTCAATACCCGAGTATACTCGGGCGTGCCCGGGAAGGGGTTAAGGGTAATAGGAAGTTCCAGAAAATTTCAATGCTCATCACTTGATTTAAACCTTACTAATAAACCTTTTGGACCTGGTGGGCCAGAATACCGGATTAAAACTCTAAAAAACAATGTTATATATTATATAAATCATAAAAACAGTAATGAATTGGTTTTTTAATTTGTAGATTTTGTATTATTTTAATGTAAATACTTCAAAAATGAATGTATACCATAAAGAACAAAATATACTATTTTTTCCCAATCGTTCCATATTCTGATGGTATTAGAAATATGTGGGAAAAATGTAAATTCAAGAGCACAATTTTCAATGCTGAAACAATAATTAAATTCACACTAAATTTGAATAAATCAAAATGCACCAATCGTAACTCCAGTTGTTTGAACACAATATGTTTACAAAAGTGGTATTTTACTACGAAATGAATATTTAATTAAATATGTTTAACTCAAGATAATATTTGACATGTCTGCATTAAATTGTTTGCGCAAATGGAAAGATGTACTCACGGTTTCTCTGTGTAGTGTAGAAACACTCCAGAATCATCAGTTTGTCCTTCTGTAAGATTTTAGTAAAGAAAAACCATTTTAATTTAATTTTTATCCATACGTATCCTCACTCACATTCTTTCCAAACTTAAAACAGTGCAAAGAAAGAAAGACCACCTTAACTATACTCTTCCTTTCCTTTCCTTACTGTGGCATAAAAAAATATTAAAATATTTACGGAACAATATTACGTGTTCACAAAAATGACTATATTAATGTGATAAGACACAAATTAAATACAAACTGCTGTCTCCACTTGTCAAGTTGTCAATATGTCAATATTCATTGAAAACTGCATGTCTTTAATTGAGCTAGATTGCTTCTTTGAGATTGTTCGTTTGATCTGTACATGGCTAAGAACTTTCAAATTTCTAAAATTAAAACAAATGTTGCGCAAACACTTATTCAAGTGGCAACTGAAAAACTATAAATATTTCACAAAAGGTGTATGATAATCATTAAACAAAAAGATGTTTGATGCGTGAACAAAAACATCTGTCACTGAGCAAAAGGGTGAGGTAAATAAAAACATGCATTAAATTCAATTTGCCATCTCAAAAATTATTAATACTGTCTTCATTGAAGCTAGCATATGTTTATTTTTCTAGATTAACTGCTTTTATTAAATCAAGTAAATAAACGGTCTACTTATAATTGAATTATTTACCAGGACAATGATATGAATGTTGAATTAATATTCCATTTTAAATGAGTTGATCTTGTCGTTAACTATTAATTATCTATGTAGATTGAATTTTACGTGAAGTGAACTACACCACATGCTTTAATGAATTGTAAAATTTTCTCTTTAATAATTGATGCAGTTTAATCTGTATATGGAAGGATATTCACTTCGAATTTCTGGTAAAAATTCATAAAATCTACTTTTTAGCAATTTCCTCATAGTTGTGTTTTAAGGATTTCATTGTATAACAAGAGAAAGCAACTAAGTGTAAATTAGTAAAAAAATTACTGAAGCTGTTAGAATATTCATAAGCAATTCAAAAGTCCTTCATATTGTAATAAATTTCTAATGTAGTTTTTTGACAATTGTGGGTATTGGTATGCAGGATTTTTTTCCATAAGATTCCAAATTGTTCTTTCATCTATGACAATCATATTGATTGTATGATAATCAATTGAAAAATGTTGCCATAAAAATAGAAATAATTGTTTTGACAGATGGCAGATAGAAAAATGTTTGAGGTAATGACATGATGTAAAAATTTCAATAAAAGAAGCACTAAAATCTCTTTTTTTATTTAAAACATGTTTCTGATAAAATATTATTGTAATCATATAAAGAAAATACTATTTACCTGGAAATTTATTCATGTAGTGAACTTGCAGAACTAAATATTGAATTGGAGAATCCCCTCCAACTCTAAAGCCGACACCTTCGGGTAATTTCAGCATCGGTGCATCTCTTGCCCATGCGTAGATAATCTAAAAACAAAAATATTTTTAAATCCTTCTCCACTGACACATCCAAGGTAACAAACTTGACTCCTTAACTGTTCTACCCAAAAAATTTTGACATACATGTGCATAAACTTATAGACTTTTTTGGCAAAAAAAATAATCATATACCATGGCAATGCTTCTGCAGAAATTTAATGTTGTATTGAATTTTACACAATCAGTAAATACCTGCGATCCAGCACCACATGGACTAGCTGTAGTGCTGTATATGCTTGATTTGTCACTTTTCTGCATCTCTCCGCAATTCCTGAAATCAAATATTAGCCATTTTATGTTATTTATCAAAAATCAAGGAGCCAACATTACAAGACTACTATTCATCAAATTCAAAAGAGCAAAAATGGTAGAAAAATAAGCTTGAACGTCACTAGCGAAGAAGTTATTGAGTTAATTGAGTCTCACACCTCAAAACTTCTGGCAAATAAATATTTAATACATTGTACATTCATAAACGAAATTCAAGGGCCACTTGTACTTTGTATTGAGAGCTGACATTGTTGATAAAAGTTTAAAATTATTAAATTATAAAATATTAAAATCCAAAATAATTCGTGAAGCCAAAAAATACAACTGGACAAAAATTTGAGTGACCTTGGAATTTAGTATTCAAAGTCATTTTGTTATTTGATTTCCAAAATAGGCAAGAATATATTTAAGATGACACAGATGTTTTCAAATAAAAAATACACTTTTTTCTAAATCATTTTAAAATGTGGAAATTATTTGTGATCTGTGACACAACCATATATTTAATTTGAAGATAATTAAAATAAAACTCACCAAACAGGTTTATCAGTTCCTGGCTTTGTACATCCATAAAGTAGCATGTGATGAGCTGTGTGCATTGTTGCGTTCGGCTCGAATCCAACTGTATTCAGATCAATTAAAATAACAATGTAAACATGTGATGCAAAGATAAATTCAACAATATCGAAAATATACAGTTTCATCGGGGGATTCCGTGACTAACATAATATGTTTATAAAAAAAAAAATGTTGGTTAATCTTACCGATATAATAGTCTTTTCCAGGATCAACTTTAATTGGTGTGCACAGATACAGCTCGTCCTGAAATAAATAAATGATAAATGTTAAACATACAAGGATAATATATTATTATTGATTGAGTAGGCATTTACTTGGTGGAACTCCATTATAATACGGTAAGAAAAATAATAATGTATTTTAGTTCTACATAAATTATTTTATAAATTTGTTGATAGCTATTTCGGCTTACGCCTTCGTCAGAACTATGTTTTAAACGTGTATTAGAGATAGCTTATATACCTAGGCTAGATAGGGTACACCATACCTCCCCTCTCTCTGCTCAACCATACCATATGGAAAAAAGTTATTGATCTATTGTAATCCTGAGAACCTAATCTGGGTATTTTTGGGTTATTTTTGGGCTATGTAGACGATATTTTGATTTGTTGGCAAGGCACGGATAGGCAGTTAGATATATTTCTAAATAAGGCTAACTCAATACACAAGAAAATTAAATTTACACTAGAGATAGAGGTTAACCACCACATAAATTTTCTGGACTTAACCATCACCAGAGTAGAGAATAAACATACATTTAAAATCTTTAGAAAAACAACTTTCTGTGATACCACGATTAGCCGAAATAGCTATCAACAAATATATAAAATAATTTATGTAGAACTAAAATACATTGTTATTTTTCTTACCGTATGATAATATATTATTTACTTAACACTTTTCTGTAAACCTTAAATTATTGCAATGCAATTTTTTGATAAATATTCACCTCAGTCTATGAGTTTAAGTCGATATCAGGAAATAAATTCATTCTTATAATACTCTATATTGAAATCTATAGCGATTCAATATAGAGTAATTTCAAATTTGTAAAAGAGACATTTATGCGGACGTCTCGCTCTAAATGTCTCTTGACTCTTTCACGCGCTGAGTGCATGAGAGTGCATGGTATTTCATGCAAAGTTCAATGGGCCATAAATAATGGCTTATCGGGTGCATGTGTTAACGATTTTTTTGTAACGGTTGCTACCTAATGAAACCGCTTTTTTTCATACAGTTGGCAGTTAGAAATTTAAGAGCGTTGGGTGTGCACGCGCTTGCCAAATGGGTCTTGCAGTCGTGGTTGAGGGGATTCTCCCAGCTGTGGGCCCATGGAAGTGGCCTGCAAGCTCCTAACCCTCTCCCTAAGAATTAAATGCAAGTCAAATTCCTGATATCTTCTTCGCTATCGTAATATTTGTGTTTTGTCTTAAATTCAATGTACTTGTGCTGTATAACGTCGCTTTGAGATCGTGTTTTGTTTAAAAGAGCACCATGTTTCTCCTACTCCGTTCCCAAAATTCCTCTCCTGAGTGTCGGATAGGAGGCTCCTTCTCGATTTACGAGGGAGCCGAATCAAGGTCTTCTCAATATATACATACATACATAGGTACATGAATACGTATTTTTATTTTTGCCGTGTAAAAAAATCAATTAAAAAAAGTAATTAAACTATTGGTATTTTTTTAAGCTGTACTATTTCGAATCCGTGCAACAAGAGGATCGGGTGTATTATTTTATAAAAGACGTGTCCGGTTCGATTCACGATATTTATTGCTCTCGATGAATCATCAGTTGATAATACTCGCGATGAGCGACACCGGTCCTGATCTCAATAAATTCAATGTGGAAGTTCTAAAAATGTATTATTATTTTTATTATACGGCCATTCCACCTAGTAACAGTGGACACATAAAAAGTGATATGTAAAGTATGTTTACAATCGTCCAATTTTTTTACATCATAACCTTCCATATCAAGGCAATATACATAATGAATCCTAAACAAGCATTTTTTTATGATTTTGATTGTAAAAAGTTATAATTAGGCGTAAATTTTCATTAATTCGTCACAATGATAATGTGAGCAACTCAATATAGAAACAAAAAAAAATACATTCATTTTTCTTATATCCGACATTTTAATTTATCGAAACCACAATCCTAAGAAAGTTTGTAACACAGTATATTTATGAGATTGGCTAGACGTCTTTGACCACTAAGCTTACAACTGATAACACCGTTCGACTATTTGTAAATGGTTCGTAATCAGAGAGGTCATTGGGGTGGCAGGGAGGGGTTCATTCCCTTACCACTGTGAAGTTGATAAAATATTTATGGTATCCAGTGGTGTCGTTGTAAATAAATAGGAACCAGGTCGTTCATTGATTTCTTCCTTTATTTTTGCTTTTTTTTTATATCCGTCCGAAGATAAAAAAAACAGGGCTGTAGAGTCGGAGTCGTGGAGTCGGAGGTTTTTGGCTGGAGTCGGAGTCGTCGCGGGGCTTTGGCCGGAGTCGGACAATTTTAAAAGTTTGAACTTTCTATTTTTGCATATAATAATGTTAAATTTGGCTATTGGCCGTATTGATAGGGTTGATATTTAATTGAATACACATAATGAGGAATTTTAGGAAAAAAAAGTGACGATATTTAACTCTTTTTAGTCGGAGTCGTGGTATTGGTAAATGGTGTTTTTAATATATGTATGACCTTGAAAATTAAGTTACAAATCAAAAAGGTGGAAGGGCGGTACCCTGGCTCATTTTTAGGTGCTATGTCCCCGACCTGGCCCCACTACACCACTGATGGTACCTCTCACTGCATTTTCGTGCACATATAGACGAAAAAAAAATATCAATCTGGGAAATCCCCTCCCCCGAAAAAAATTAAACGACGTCTTTGGTTATTATGCACGCGGTCTAGTGAGGAGAGATTTGCCCTAGTGACCAAGTGGGTCTGGGTTCAAGTCCCGGCAAGGTCAGATTTTTTCAATGAAAAAGAGTATGTATGTACATAGGTGTATGTCATTTTTCGTAGAGCTGTTCTCGACTGATTCATAAAATTTCTCATCGAGGATGACTTTCATATTTAAAAATATTTGGCGCGTTGGCATAAGCAGTAATGCCAAATATTTTTTTACACTTTAGAAAAAATAAAAATTTGTATTATTATATCATAAAAAACTGTTTTTCGCGAATATAAATAAATGTAGGTATATTTTATATACGACACGCATATTATGCGTAGAGATTTTTTACTCCTACAAAAATAAGTAAAAACCGCATACGGAATCCAACACACTTTGCATATATAATTTAAAATAAGCTGTCTTTTTACTTACGGCGACAGTTAAGGTAAGCGCCGTGACTAAGTGTGCGCATTTAGCATATTAATGGCAATACAAAATGTAGCAAGACGAAGATAACAATATTCAGTAGCTTGGATGGCTAAATACCCGAGAAGAAATAATCGAATTCTAGAACGGTCTATACCAGGGATGCCCAACTGAAATCACTTGGTAGGCCAAATAAAATAATGTATGGCTCTGATATTAATATTTAAAACCTAAAAATAAAATAATATTTTAAATATTGATAGCACACACAACTAAAATATATGTGTGAAATCCTTGAACATTTACTTTTTATTATTTGATAATTATTTTAATGACAACCGGTAACTCGGACGACGCGCATAGCAGAAAAAGATTTTAATTTTCATCAGTCAACCCGTTTCGACACATTGACTTAACGATTTTTAATTTAGAGAAAAAAATTCTCGCAGCGATATGTGAGTCGGAGTCGTGGAGTTGCGATTTTTTGGCCGGTGTCGGAGTCATCGCGTCGTTTTGGCCGGAGTCCTACTCGGAAATTTTGAAAAGTTCAAACTTTTTATATATGCATGTAATATTATATGTAAAGTTTGGCTATTGGCCGGATTGGTTGGTTGATATTTAATTGAATATACATTAATAGGAAAGGTAGGAAAAAAATCATGACGAAATTAAGCTATTTTTGCGGAGTCGTCTTTTTTTTAACAATGTTTCACATTGCATGTTGCCTTGATTTCGTAAATGTATCTTTAATTATATATTTTAGATTTTGTCTAGCGGCGAAATGTGACACCTAATCAGTGACGGCTGGTGACGGGGTTTTGGGGGGTGCAATGGAAGATTCAACCATTTTTGCAAGAGTTCTTTCCTATTCATTGGATTTTAAAACACTTCTATAGCATGGACTTTCAATTCAGATGTTCGCAATACCAACTGTTTCTCTACCGTAGTACGGAAAAATAGTTGAATCTTCCTTTTGCACCCCCAGCACCCCGTCACCAGCCGTCACTGCACCTAATGTATATTCCAAAATGTATAGGAATGCCTGTCTAAACAGTGGTTCTCATGTACGGCCACCAGATTTTGCTGCGGCCACCAACCGATTCATAAAAATGGGTTTTTAAGTAAATTTGTTAAGAAAGACACTGAAAATAAATTATTTTGTATGCATTGCATCAAGAATTGCTTAGCAAAAACTCAACACATAGATTTTTGCCCAAAAGGACTCGACACAAAATTTGGTGCGGCCACCAGACATGCCGGTCCACAGCCAAATTTCACGAGAACCACTGGTCTAGAGGCATATAGATTTGATAAATATATAAAATCGAGATTATTCGGAAGAAATAACATAAAACAATGAAATTCTCTTCGCGAAATATAGATCAATATTATTATCGGGAATTTCCCGACGTCATTCATTATCAGCTACTGATTGTGTATAGGTTCAGTCATTTAATATTGCACACAAGCACGTACTTAATAATATTATCGTTCAAGTATGTACTTGCATTGATCAAAAAAATCTATCTCAAAATTTGCAATACAGTGCTAACTACGTCTCTAAATCGTTATAATTTTTGCAAGGACATGCACGATAAATTTGTTTCATTCAAACGAATAGTTTGGCATTTTCATCGTAAAAAATAAACACATTCATTGCACAAATATTTAAATCTAGGTAGCGCATTACGACGCTCCTTATTATTTTCTATTTATGAATAACACTAGATAGGTAGGTATAATACATACCTATATTAAACAAACACTTTAAAAATAGGTACCGGTAAAACGGGGTGAATAGAGACTGGCCCCTTATAAACTTCTCTTTTATTGCACGAAAATTAAAATCAATCATGTTTTTTTTGGTTAATAAGTGCCGTAAAACGGAATGAATAGAGACTCGTATAGAATAGAGGTTTATATATTCCAATCATTAAAATCTGTATTTTTGTCTCTATTCACCTGCCAAGTCTCGATTTACCCTCTCTCGTCTCTATTTACCCCGATGAATTGTGAATAGAGACATCGAACCAAATTTCCTGTGTCTAAAGATAGTGAATAATTGAAAAACATTGTCATGAATGTGTAGTAGGACCATAGAAACAAGTTTGAAGCCCTTCATTGAATTATGTGGCGCAGGTATGAATATAAAGGGTATTTCAATAGGGACGCTCAAAATATGTTACTTTGTCCTGCTGAGTAGATTATTCATTGTTTAGTGGCCAAATTTGAGTCAACCAGTTTGGTAAATAATCGGCCAACACCTACCTGTACGTCATCAAAATACAATATCTGGTGAAAACATTGCTGCTGTGTGTGAAAGTGTACAGGAAAACCCAAGGCAGCTTATTTCTCGTTGTTCACAAGAACTTGGCTTTTCTGCGACTTCAACTTGGCGAATTTTGAATCGGGCCTTATGTCTGCACCCGTATAAAATCCAACTAACCAAGGAACTTCAGGTAAACGACCACAGACAACGCCTGATTGGGTTCTGGAGCAGTTGGAAGTTTACCCAAATTTGTCAAAAAAGTCAACTTTAGCGACATGGCCCATTTTATAATGAATGGATATTGGCAGACATTTGATGCTATATTCCATATTTAATGCCGTAAAATATACTTACAAATGAAATTAAAATTTAGTCGAAATCTCACAAACAACTTGTTTTATTTACATTTCAAAACTAAGCGTCCTTATAAAAAGACCCTTTATATAGTCGTGAAGGGTAAACAGTGTCTATATTCACCCCGTTTTAGGGTACTTGAAAAAAATACAATCGAATAAAATGTTTATCCTGGCGAAATGATACAACCGATGTAGCTACAACAAATACAGCTTGCAATAAATAACTAACATATTATTTATTTTTATAATATATATTATATTTATGAACAGTGGAAATATTTATAATAATCCTCCACGTGATAAGGTTCGATATCAATTCAGTGCTGTAAAAGTTCAAATATGTACATATTTAAAAAACAAATGAAAGTCAAATACAGGCTTATTGCATTATCGATATAGATATAGATATAAATAATAAATACCCGATTATCTTGAGATATTATATATCTAGAAGAAATTTACTGATTCCCCTAGATATATCGTATAGTAAAAAACATGAGCATAGATTTAATTTGTCCGGTAAATTTAAGTTATAATACATACTTACTCCATATCCCATATCCATACACAAAATCAAATCATTTTTGTATGCGTGCTTTTCTCGTATTCCACTTCCAATCTTTCATTTCAATAATCGATTCCCGGATTTAAAAAACGAACGCTTCGATTTCAACTTCTACCGCCCGATTTTTTGACTGTTGAACAATTGCCATACATATGTACATACATAGACGGAATTGAATTTTAAAAAAATGGAATTCACAGATTATTTTTATCGTTACCCATTCTCCTTAAGAGTTCGTTATATAAATATGTGTATTATAAAAATGAACAATTAATATGAGTACATACGTTCGATTTGATTACAGGAATGCAGTGGTGGATTAAGCACTTGGGAGGCCCCAGGCGCAATATAATTTTGGAGGTCCTCTTTTTCGAATTATAATATAAACAAAGCGTCGTAAATTAATTCGAGATTAGACAAGTCACAAATATTTTGTTATTAATATTGAGTCGTTTCTCAAAATTTTAATTTTAACATTGTTGTATTCCGCGCAGTTCACTAGAAACAATTTAGAATGATTACCTTGCTCACCCAAACATTGTACTTCATGATTTATGACCCATCGGTCATTCAATATTGCTATCATTGAACGTTTACCTTATAATATATTCTAAACCAAATACATGTGTCAAACATATATTTCCGTTTAAGACTGGCTATGTGGACTATAACTAAGCTATTGAGGACCCAAGCGCGCGCCCTTGCGCTTAAGGGGTAATCCTCCACTGCAGGAATGACAACTGAATGTGGCGAATTTTACGCGGCTTCGAATATACGCGATTGGTAAATCCGAACCAACACTTCAAACTCCGCGTGACGTAGACTCTCAAAAAATGACGCATGCTGGTATTGAAGAGATTTTCAGTCACTCGGCTTCCGAAAATCTTGTTGACATGGACGACGAAAGGTCATTATGATGTGAAAAAGGCGATCATGAAGAACTTCTCCCGCCCGATTTGCACACAACATTGAATCTTAAAAATATGTCGCTTTGATTCGCGAAAAAATAAAATATCCATGTGCACTTTTAAGGTCTCCATTCTTGGTGAGAATGCACTTGTACTACATTTGATTGCGTACCCAACCAAACCTTGAATGAATTGATATGATTATGAATCGATTGAAACAATAAATTGCTTTTAAATAAAACATTTTTAATTCTTTCGATGTCCCTTCAAAGCGTTAAAATCATGGTTTCGATGTATTAGAAAAATATATGTCATTATATGTACATAAGTGTCTATAATTATTTCAAAAGAATCATCACAGATGTCTGCAGACCCAAATCGCACACGATAACCTTTTCAAGGTATTTTATAGGATTATTTATGTTAGAATCTGTAAATCATAGTTCATACATATACAAATATATGTACTTTTTTTTAAAACGTAACAACCATTTTCCGATACATTCATAGCTCTCGCGTAAGCTCGAGGATAAAGTATTCCATTATTTTTTGAAAATGACAGTTTGCTTAGTAGGAAATGTCCGTGCAAGACTTCAAAAACCACAGTTGCGGTTTCTGTTAGTTTTTAATCATTTTTATAATTCAGCGTATTTCTTATATGTTTACAAAGAACCGCAAAGATAATTTCAAAAATAGTAATTAAATTCTATATCTTTATTATTCCACCATGTGTAACAAGAAACGAAACGTGTTTCGCCTCTCTGAGGCGCATCTTCAGACTTACTATCGTAAGGTTAATTTATTACATCGGTTGTTTCCATTTTTGGCATTCATATGTTTCGCAGACGAAGCCCAGTAGCGTAACTAGTGTACAAAAAGGAATATGGCGGAGGAGTCTCAAAATATATGAATCCCAATGCAACTGTATTTCGAACCGTCCATTGAAATTGATTAGTAAAGACGAGTACTGTTTTCACTTTGGATGGACTTCCAAAACGCTGTTAATTATTTTTTCTGGACGCCTTTTCATTTAAAATATAATTAGCAATTGGTTGCATGGTGCGTGAGATGATACTTGCATTTAGCATATGCAGAAAAATTACAATTTAGTATACAATATGCCCGCAATTTAAGAGATACAATATTATTATTATGAAGGTGTCGGTATATTATTATTATAGACAAACAATAGGCTTTCTTAAAATATGTTGCAAGAAACATTCGAAATTCAAATAGATAGCGCTTTAGAAATTTATTAATATGAAAATGATTAGAATGCAGAGATTTTTTTATCCCGATTCTTGGGATGTATCATAATAATTATGTTATTCGTGTAGTTTTCTTATCGGAATCTTAGACGAGATAAATTGATGATTTTTTTGCTCCAGACTACCAAAATTTATTTTGTAATGATGTGTATATTATTATAAACATTGGCCATTGGCCATTTGATGTTATTGAGATTTACGATCATTAATTAATGTCCAGTAACGGCTTTTGACCCAACCGTATGGAAGCAGCTCTTGGTCTAAAAATAGCCGATAAAAAATATAATCCAAACTCTTCTCCTATCAATCATCTCTAGAGAATATCTAATATATAAAACTAGTTTTCATTGAAAAATAAAATTCATTAACACCACGTAATCTGTAATGGCTTAGCAAACGTTGCATTTACCTGTCTACCTGAGAATTTGACAGCTTACGGACGTAACAAAATACATGAGATAACCACCACATACGAACTCACAGGTGTATTATTAACACGTTTAAAAAAACAAATATCGAATGAACAGATCATAATATCAAGTATGTATCTAAGTGCGTAAACAAAGTAACACTTGAAAACAATAATAATTTTAATACTTTGATCGGTATCCGTGTCTGTTTTTACTATAGAACGATGAAAATATTGCAAAAAAACATTGACAAGATATCAAATAGATGTAGACTTATTTACCCTGTTCGGGGTGACATTCGGCATCAGGAATGAGTATTTTTCATTCTCTTCCTCGGCTCGCACGAAGGCCAGGGAAAAAATCAACAGCAACAGATGGTAGATCTCCATCGCCGAAGATGTCCCTGTGACAGCACAAAACAATCACGGCCTTCCTAAGCACTAATATTTTAATACAGCGATGTGTTTTTATTGTCTATCAAACTCTTGTCAGAATAAAAGATAACGGTATAATTTATTTACGATACACTGCGCGCGGCCACGGTCGACAACGGCAAAATCTACAATGAAGTTGTTGATCTAGGCATGCTCCTGCTGGTGAGGTTCGTGCACCATCGCCGATGGTGAGCGTTTACCGCGCGCATGACGTCATACGTTTTGAGCTTCACGAGGAAAATCGATGCGCCTTTCGGATTTTCGTGGGCGTCATTGTATTTATAGCCTTTGAATGCGAAATAGGGAAGAAACCTACGCAATTTGTGCTATATCTTTTCAAATATTGTATTTTTACGTAGCTTTTTCAATGTATAATTGAAAGGTGGCTTCATAAACATGTAGCCTTTACGTAAGAGCAGGATAATTTTCTGACGCAACAAAACTTTTTACCAGGGCTGTGGAGTCGGTGAAAAAAAGTCCGACTCCAGCATTTACCAAAACCACGACTCCGACTCCAACATTGACCAAAAACACGACTCAGACTCCGACTCTGACGAAAAAAGTTCAATATCGTCACTTTTTTCTCCTAATTTTCCTATCTATGTGTATTCAATTAAATATCAACCCTATTAATGCGACCAATAGCCAAATTTGACATATATAATGCCAAAATAAAAAGTTCAAACTTTTCAAAATTTCCGACTCACGACTCCGGCCAAATCGCCGCGACGACTCCGACTCCGACTCCACAGCCCTGCTTTTTACATTAAAGATATTAGTATTTCCTTCTCCAACTATCATTTCTTCATTTTATAATACTGAAAGGATTAGGTTAGATATGTATGTAAAACTAAGTAAAAATAGAACGAATTATTTTATCTACCATATTATTGGAATAGTGGAACGTCATATTTTCTATAGAAAGATTTATTTGATTTGGACATGTTAGAATTTAATGTCCCTTAACTTTAACAACTCCTACATATGTAGAGCCTAGCTCGACATCGAATAGATAACGCGAAACTCCTATGTCGAGCCATGCTCGACATTGTAAAACTTGGTTAGAAAAATATTTTTTACTATCCTTATTTCGAAAACCGTATTTATTGGATTGTGTGCCTTAGCTAAAGTTTGTCATAATTTGATATATTTTTGGGTATTTCGTTTTACCATAATACATACGAACACCCTGTGATACAAATCAATTTCTCAAATCTATTGAGGAGTGCAAAAGGTTAAAATCCCCATACATAAATTTTTCAATCAATAATTAAAATACTTACACGCCACCTACTTTATTAGAAGCTCTTGTTTAGTAATGTTCACTATGTAGGAACGAATTGTAATTAATATAAACTTCCCCCCAAAATTCTATAGTTCAAAAAGGCATATTAAGTAGTTGTAAGGCAATCATTTAGATTTATCTTTTGAATATCAAAATGTGTGAGAATATTAAATAAAATATATATATTTGCTATATTGGTCCATTATGCAACAGATTATTTTTAAAAGTACTTACTTAATACTTAGCAGGTGGTAATTAATTAAAGGAATATTTTACTTAAACACTTAATAAAATAAAAATATAATCATTTATTTCAACATCACTGATACCATATGGTTAATTCGGTTTATTTATCTTAATTATTATTTTATCATTATCAAAACAAAATATTGTAGAGCAGTCTGTACATTGAAAAATCTTAATTTTTGCATTTTTTTTTGTAGTTATTATATGGCTATAGATTTTTATGCTTCTTAGGAAATTCTCATGTTTCAAAAATTAAATTTCTTTGAGTACTTACATATGTACATCATTGTCTATGATCTTTGTTCCAACTCAATGATTTAAAATTAATCCGAATACACTCTAATGACCCCAATAACGAAAGAATAATAGCGTTTGTTGCAGCAAATAACTTCAATATTGTAGTTCTATAAAGGTGAATACCCCAGAACAAAAGAGATGGTTTAACTATGTATAGGAAGTCTAGGCATGCATATGAAAGAATATTATCGTGGGGGAGGTTACATCCCACCCTGGAAAGTAGTGCTAAGAAAAAGAAAAATTATAAATTTATTTTTCACCAACAACCTATATTTTCGAACAACAGATGGTGCATTTCTTTTATTATAAAGATGCTGTTATTTGATCGATGTGAGTAATTCAAAAGCAGAATGATAACAGCAGAACTTTGTACGTCTTATTTTAGAATTATTAAGCAAAGCATATCCATAATATAGTGGACAATTCTTTTGACAAGAAATGATATTTAAAAAATACTGTGTGACTAGGACCAGGTCACTTAAGGTCAAATAATTACATCACATTAGTTATCACTCTATAAAGATATATACACATATTATATACTGGAATAAAACAAAATAAAATAGAATGAAACAAACTTTGTATACATTTATATAATTATATTTTTTTACTATATCAAACACTTATAATAAATCATACAATAATTTTGATTTTGAAAACAGATAAATGTAGAAAAGATATCACAGGGATGATAATTAAAATACGTGAAACATTCGGAATGTCAAATGTGATCTGGTTGAAGTTTTGGCTATAATATGACTGGCGCACAAATTTAACACAAACTGTATTTTGGTCAAGTAACTTAATGCATATTCAATAAATAACTAAAAATTTCATAGACCGTTATTTTATGACAGAATACAAATGAAGGATTTAGGCCAGGCAGAAAATTTTAAAAGTGCCAAATAGGTATGCACTCTGATGCACTTGGAACAAATAAATATATATAATAAAAATGCTTGAACAGTTTTTTACCGTGAGAAAAATTTCATTGAAGGTCAGGCAAATTTATTGTTGATATATTCAATGATCCAAATATTTGTCGTGTTGCTCATTACATGGATTCAAGAAACAACTTAGATCTTGCATGCTAAGTGCTTCTCGGGAGACATTTTTGTAAAAAGTATTTATTTTTACAACCCAAATAATAGAGTTTATGTTTGACATAGTCATTAAAAAATGTGCTATGAATTAAAACAATGTGACAATTTTTTTAAGTGGGGATGAGTTAATAATAACAAATAAAGTATGAGTGACAACAAACATTAATTGTCAAATGCAAAACCATATAAACATTCAATACACTTAATCAAATAATTGAATATATGACTATAGAAATGAGCATAATAATAAACCTGTTTTATATTCTCAATCAGCATTTAATTCTTGGAATTCCAGGTATAGAAAGTGAGTACTGCAAGAAAGTATACAAATACCAAATAATTACCAATGACCTTCTAATTTACCGCTTTACTTTGCTAAGAAACATTTTAAGGGTTTAAAATGTTTCACACTTGTTGGCTTAAACCAAAACACAATCAGTGTGGGTAAAAAATATTTTATGATCAGATTTGTAACAATCTATGAATATATATAATTTCAAACAAAAGAAAATTATTCAAAATAAAAACTTAGTTATATTTTACATTCTTATCCTGCTCATGGCCGCATCAATTTTCTTTAATATTATTCTATAGTAGTATTGCATCGGTTGATTGTTTGCAAATCCAATTGTAGCGAGCATGAGACCGTAACCTAGTAAAATGCTCAACAATTTATGCTTCGAGAACCATTTCATTACTGGACCTAAAACCAAAAAAAAGTTTTAGAATGACAATAAGAGTTTGAGTATAAAATAGATAATAATATGTGCAATATTCTAATAATAATCTACTTCATAAATATTCTTTATCTACCTACTATGATGAAAACATATGGTATATTAATATATTGGAAGCTTTTATCTGTATACTTTGTGAAGCAATTGAGTTATATTGAATTTTCAATGATCGAAAACCTAGATACCAAAATTAGTTGATAATAAAAAACATTTTGTTTTTCCCAAATAATAATTATTCAATCTCTGAAGTCTTACTATTGCAACAAGAAATAGGTAGCATTCAAAATTGTACTATTTATAATAAGGGTTTGAGTTCTTGATAAATGTATAGCATACTCGATACAGCTGTTGCAGCTGTGGTTAAATGCGGTATATAATTTAATTTTCTGTTTGAATAATGATGTATCACTATATTTCTTGCAATGTATTCGGCATTAACTTTGTGGAATTGAATTTTAATAAAAAAAATTAAATGAACTTCATTTATTCCACTTATTGTGTTACCAATCGTGACATGTGTTTTGCCTTTAAAGTGTCTCGTGGAATAAGCACAGTTATTTTTAACTTTATTTCGTCGCGATATTTCTCAAATGTGATTAAAGATTTGCTGAAGATCAAAGATCAATTGAAGATTTAGAATTGATTTTTATACATTACCTACTCTCCCTCTGCTTTGGTTTAGATTTGTGTTAAATGAAGGAGGTTCCATGGCATATACAAGTAGATACCTAACCCGAACAATGTCATTATTTGACACCAAGTAATATTTATTTGGTACTTCTCCAGCCATGCTGTCCGGTGCTCTCACTCGTGATATATCAGAACTGCTACATTCACCTAAAAAGTAAAATAAAAAAACATGAATACACTTTCCCACATCATAAAATGTGTTTTAAATAAGAAAAGAGTCTCCCTGTTCATATTTTATTGACAATACTAGCGTTGAGCTTTCTCTTTCTTTGACTGGACAACAGCAAAAATACTACCATCATTACTTTTATATTAACCATTGGGTGGTGGATCCCATGTGATCACATGACTACCAGTGGATGGACGCAGGACGACATTGCGAGAGAAGTAAGATTGGAATGCCTGGACTTTGGATGAATGGCGGCTAATGAAAGGAGTTATTTGAGAGTAATTGTGGTGGATGCTATAACCCATTCTAGGACATAAGTAATAATATAGATTATCACAAACCTGTAGAAGCTGACTTCTGGGATTTGATGCATCCGGGTGAATCAATTATTTCGCATAGGGCCACACATGACAAATGTGGACCCAAGATACTGTTGGCCCAACCTAAACTTCCCGGACTGTACGGAAGGCTGACGCTCAATTCGGATGAAAAATATATTCCACTGCCAAATAGCATGTTCTGAAATTGAAAAAAACATTGGAACCATGATACATTTGGCCTCGGTGGTCTTGTGATAGGAGCTTTGTCCTAGTGATGGTTTTTAATTTAAATTTGAGAGCATGGTAATGGGTGCATATGTTTGACATTTTTCCTCAAGTTTATCTCGAGTGACTAATAAAAATTCTCACCAAATTTATCTGGTAATCCTTCAGGTGAGGACTTTAATCATTTTTTTTCCATTTGACACATATTTCAAGATGGCTGTCGAAAGTGTTCTTTATTTATTAATTGCTGATGTATATATATACGTGTTGGAACAAGTAATATTTCTACGTGTTGAAAAAAAAAACCTAAACAAACCAAACCTAGCCTTACCCAAACCTGACAAAAAATAACTAATCAATTTAATATATAATTTGATTATTCCATACATCAGCAATTAATTAATAGGGAGTACTGTCGGCAGCCATCACGAATTATGTGTCAAATGCAAAATTTTTGATTAAAATCCTCATACAAAGGATTGCCGCTTATCTCATAAGATTTATAAATTTCATAATATTTGGCGCATTCACCGTAGTGCTAATTTATTTTTTAATTTGCAAACAATAAATTAATTATTATGACATATTTATGAAGATAAAAATTATTTACAGGTCAAAGCAGGTCATTATAATTTTATCTTCTTTTATCAAACAATAATATTGACATTGGACTTACTTTGTTCATATGCTGCTGTAGACCGTGATGAATAATCGAATGAAAGTTCTCCAACCGGCTGCCGTGATATGCGAAAAATGTGATATTATTTTTTGAAAGATTTTGCCATTTGCATTCTGATTGGGAATGTGACGTACTGACGACTTCAAATATAAATTGTGGTCGGGAGGCTTCCGCTTCTGATGGCACTTTTTTCAAAATACTATCGAACTGAAAAAAAGATAGAATTATAAAAGCTTATTGCATAAAATGTTATGATAATATTATGGATTACAGTAACCTCCCGGTTAAGTACGCAAAAAATGTGGTACGCATCCCGGTTAAGTACGCATGAAAAATGGCAAAAAACTTGGATCAATATTTATTATGCAAAAAATTAAAGAAAACACAATTATTTTATAAATGGAAAACAGTTAAGATAACAATTAACTATTATACAAAGAGAAAAAAACAAATTTACATTTTTATATAAGTGTCAACTGCACATTGTTTGATTTTGAAATTGATGCTTATTTTTTAAATTTCAAGAGCAGTTGTAATCAGCTCCTGCTGCATTTTTAACAACTGGGCATAAAAGCTGATTTTCTATATTTATTGCCATTTCACACAAGTTGTCAAAGCCTTCAAACTTGACTAGACATTCGTTGTTTTCCAGATCGGAATTCAGATAAGTTTTCATGTACTTCTTTCACATCGTCCACATCTTTGAGAATTTCGTCAATTCTTTCGAAGTTTTATTTCAATGCTTACCAGGAACGGGTGTAATATCTCGGTTTGGCAAAGAGTTTGCGATTGTCTCTGCTGAGATGGCGTCCCATGCCTCCTTAACAAGATTGGCAGCATCTAATAAATGTGCTGCATTTCCACATTTCATAATAGTTAAGGACTTCTTTGAGATACAAATATTTATATCACTTTTCAGGGCTGCAATAATTCCCATATCACATGGCTGTTTTAAAGCTTGTGCAATTAGGTGGGAAAAATGCAACCTCCACATTATCTCGTTTAACCATCATACCATATTGCACCATATTTTTTAATGTAAGTAGGAGATTCAATATGCGACTTTAATTTGTGAAAATTTGGTTCTGATTTTAAACACCTAGCAACACAGCCAATGGAATAACAAGGTTATCAAGTTTATGTTTTTATAATATAATTATTTTTAAAGAATTATTTATAATATGTCAAATTCAAAATTAAATTGATTCATAAAAATGCCCATAGTTTTCCCCACAGTTTATTGAATACAGCCTTTTTTTATAATCAAAATGTACACAACTTAAGGCAGTATTCTGGTCTAGGTTTCTGAAAAAGCCGTTTTTTTTTATTGCATATTTTCAAATCTTTGAAAATATGTGCTTACAAGATTTTTGTTTAAATTGTAATTATTGATAGAGATATATCTACTTTAATGGCGTAGAATCTAACCAATCTGGGCGGTTTTTAACTTAGACCGAAACTTTAAGCACGTTTTTCTCGGAATTATTTTTCAGTTTTTTTAAAAAATAGTTGCCTTGATATCTTTAGGTTTTACATAGCCGATTTAGATGAAATTTAACGTGAATTTTTTTATACATTCTTTTATGGTATATACTAGGATTATAAAAAAAAATCTATTTTTTCTATTTTTTAAAAATTCGGAAAATCAAAAGAACGGGGGGAAAAAAAGATTTTTTTTTTTTCAAACCTCCGTCAAATTTTTTTTGACTTGTTTCTAGTATATACTAGAATTGCATCTTTACTGATTACGAATGTAACTTTTTTTTTATTTCATGCGACTAGAAAATTAATCTTTCAATAATCTATACTATGCAATTCAAATAGTTATTCTTGTTGTAAAAGAAATAAAAACTAGGCTATAAAAATATATTTACTTCATCGGTGGGGACAGTCTTCAAGTATGGTTCGCGTAAATGCACTAGGTCATAAAATAGTAGATCAACTAATTGAGAATTGGCAGAGATATAAGCAGGGTCCAAAAGATGCTCTACCATTAATGTTAACCTCTTTGAAGAAGTAATGGCATCGTTCTGCAAACAGAAATTTTAATATCATCAAACACAATGTTTCACGATAAACATTGTATCAATAAATAAAATATGTTGCAAGGCTTTTTTCCATTGAAAAGAAAAAGGTGGAACAGCGTTCTGGCACATTTATTTCACGTAATTTTCTTCATTTTTTTCCAAAATTTATTATTTATTTTTAAATTAGATGAAACAATTGAATCTATTTTGTTTCTCTAACTTGAGATTTGACATGTCTAAAATAAACTTCACATGAAGTGAGTGAGTAAAAAAAGCCCATAGTATTTATATGGAATAATAATATACAATCATCTGCTGTCGCAATTTAGCAGGGAAATTAGGGAAAATTAATTGAAAAAAAGGTTTATTCATATCAGAACTTCGCTTCCCAAATCAAAATACATTACATTTGGTCAAGGCTTTTTTTACCATTTAACGCGGTGGAATGGCGTTCCGGCACCTTTTATCAAGGTATTTTTTTATCAAAATTTTAAAATCAATTAGACGAAACAATGTTTGCGCTTATGTAATTACAATCTATATTTATATAATTCATCAAAATGATAAAATATGGTATTGTAATGAACCAGATGAGATGTGGATGTCGAAATTGGCGCTCTCATGTGATGACTTGTCCACGTTCCCATTGGTCACTCGTGCTCAAGGATTGATAACGGCCAGTAACTTCTGACGTGTGTTATTGAATGCACGTGCCTAGCAATTTACAATGTGCGGAACATTTTATTTTCTTTTTTTTTACACAAATTTGACGCCATTATTTTTTATTCAATGTGATTGAAAGAATAATTGGTATTTGATTGTTTCTTTAAGTTTAGATATGTCTAAAACAAAAAATGTGCGCTTCGTGGCATTGGAAACGTTTTATATTTGAAAAAAAATATTTAGTAAAAAGCTTGAAGTGAGTTCCGGCACCTTTTCTTTTTAAAAAAAAGCCCAGCATTTGGTAGAAAAAAGTTCATTTCAGTTTTGATCATTTTATCAGACAGGTTACATTTTCAAAGGAGTAAAAATTGATATAGAGTAATTAAATAATGCATTTTCTGAAATCTTCATATAACTGATTTTGACGGGAGACCTGTGTAATGATATTATTTTTTAAGAGTGGTTATATCGAACAAAAGGATAATTTTGAATGGGCATAAAAATATACATACAAGACCATCAAAATCTTTAACTCCATCTTTCAAAAAATTTGGCGGAAACGGCTTAACGCAGGTCTCGCGTCTGAAGCCATGGAATGCAGTAACAAATAAGCTCCATTTCAGGTCGGCAGCTCGAATATCTTCCCTGAGAATATTTCGCAAATGAAATGCTTTTTTCTCAATTGTGTATAACGCAGTTGAGCTGTCACTATTGGTTAAAGTTATTGCGCCGTTTGCTGCGATTTCTAAGTTAGCCGAAACGTCGGGCAACTCTTGTTCGGTTTCCATTTCAGTATTGATATTATCTTATGGTGAGTACATTGCGTTTAACAGCATATGAGGATGGAATGAAGATAAATATACGATAGAACTGAATCAATAACATTAAATTTTATAATGAGGAAAATGAAATCAAAACGTCTAAACAGACGAGACGAAATGACATTGTGACACTGATGACAGCTAGAAAAGCGGCTGTAGAAAGTCATCTTTTACATCCTGCAATAATTGATAAGATTTTTGAGTAGCTAGGTAGGTAGGTACTGAACACGTCGTTATTTAATTCAAAGAAAATTCTTGTGGGAAATTCTAAACAGTTAATTGAATAAAAACGTAAGAGTCATAAATAATAAACAATCTCTATCATGAAGCACTTTATGTTAAATTTTGTTAAAAATGATTTAGGTAGAACAGTTACAAAATCAAAACGGTGAAACATATTTTTTTTGATTGCACGAACAAATATATAATTTACCGAGTATCTTATTTATATAACTCGGTGGAAAGCAGCAATGTATTTTTGTTCGAAGAATAATAATATTTTATATAAAACAGGTAGATCAATGGTTCGTTGATACAATTTTACGGTGGCAGCATTGTAAACATAAATATATTTACGGCTGGTTCATGGCTGGTTGCCGCACTAAATTTTTGTTACGAATCTGTTGTGTTTGAGTTTTATTAAATGGACTGAAACATTAATTAAGAATTTCGACTGAGGGTGCTTGATTGAATTTCAATATCAAATTCAAATTTGGACTGAAACATGTTGGATAATTGACTATGGGTATCAATTTCATACAAAATATTTATTTCATTTTCAAAGTCTTTGTTGGCAAATTAACGTGTAAATCCATCTTTTTGTTTATATCAATATTTACTATGCAGGTGTTGGTGGCCGCAGTTAAAACCTCTGGTGGCCACACACGAAACCGCTGTTCTAAATTCTAATTACAAAAAAAGATTTATGTCAAAACCAGGGCTGTGGAGTCGGAGTCGTCGCGGCGTTTTGGCCGGAGTCGAACTCGGAGTCGGAAATTTTTTAAAGTTTGAACTTTTTAATTTTGCAATTTATATGTCAAATTTGGCCTTTGGCAGCATTGATAGGGTTGATATTTAATTGAATACACATACGAAAAAAAGTGACGATATTAAACCTTTTTTTAGCCGAAGTCATGTTTTTAGTCAATGTTGGAGTCGTAGTCGGAGTCGTGGTTTTGGTAAATACTGGAGTCGTAGTCGGACTTTTTTTTACCGAATACACAGCCTTGGTCAAAACTTCATTATTTTCAGGAAACAACGTTTCTATGCTCCAAGTTTAATTGATTGAATTTTAGTTCTAAGATTCTTTTTTCCACTGTATTTTATCTTAGAATAAAAAGAACGAAGCAACGTTTATTAGCCGATTAACTAATTAACACATCCGTGTGTTTTTTTTATCAATTTTCACAAAAAGTGGTTTTATCGCTTCTTTTAAAACACCTCATAAATTAAATACACCTATACAACCTACCCACACAATTGATTATTATTTCGCCAAATTTTCAATGCTGACGAGGGCGTGAGCCTAAATAGCAACAAACTATTAAATTTACAAAATAATATTTACAGAAATAAATACTCTGGTGAGCTACACTGTAAATATCAAATCAATCCAAAGTATTTTTCTTGCTTAAGAATATTATTAACACTGGCAACACTATTATCGAAATATTATACGTAAAATTCATAGACAAGATCCTAAGTAAAATCTCGCCATGCGTTTTGTTCCTAGGTTTTGTTGACAATCAATTGACAGATAAATAGGTTATGTGGTTTTGAGTTAATATTTATTATGCGGCTATAATTTACGGAAAAATGAATTCCGAAAATACCTTAAATGATGCAATCGAAGCATTTAAAAAAATAACTCATAGACCTGAAAACTATTTGGGGTAAGTTATTCAGTTTTAGATTATCAATTCAATTACAAAATTGTTGTTTCAGAAATTACTCGCTATTTATATTGCAATATTTGTGCTTTCAAAATATGAAGAATTGAGTGAACTTTGGCTGCCGATAATTTTCTCACGGTCTTCAAAGTTTAGTGGTATAGTCGAGTTTTTTTAACTGTGACATATATTTTGGTAGCTGCTGGTAGGTACTGTTTTAACCTTAGAGATGCAACATTTTTTTCGTCCTTAAACATGCTTTATTCTAAAAAACTTTATTAATTGATCTTTCTGACATAGTTGATCGATAAATTTAACAAATTTTTGAACAGATTTTAAAATCTAACTATCCATATTTTAGTATTCAACAAGATGTTGTACAGCCTGTCAAGGACCTGACAAAAAGTCTCTATGACTTCATGAAAGTAGAAGAAATCCCTATTGCTTCAGCCAAGGCTTTGCCAGAACTTATCACACGGCATTTTGATGAAGAACAAATCTGGCAAGAAATTGAATTGCAAAATGATGATCGGTGGACGCATTTTTTGTCCAACATATCCAAGCTATCAGTGACAAAAGATCTTGCTTTCCCTATTGAATTTGGTGATAGCAAACCCAGTGCTATAGAAAATGGCATTCAAGATCATTCTGATGATGATGGCATGTTGGAAAATGATTCAGATGAAAATGAAGAAATAATTATCAAGAAAAAAGTTAAAAAGACAAAGAAAGGATCTAAAAAAGGTTTAATTTTTGTTACATTATTTTTTGAGTGCAAAATTGACTTAGTAAATAATTTAAGTAGTTTGTCTGGTATATGATGATTTTTATTTAATTTAACATAAATTTCTTGACTTGTTTCAGAAAAAAATGAGAACAAAAAGAAAGGTTCAATAGTCGATGACCAATTTTTCAAACTAAAAGATTTAGAACAATTTTTGGTTGCCGAAGATAAAAAAGAAATGGATAAACACAATAAGTCTCAAAAATCTTTCAAATCCGAAGAGAGTAGCGATGAAGATGATGAAGAAGAAATTGATTTATTTGAAAATTGGGAATCAGATGACGAGGCCATTGAGAAAATGGTGGGTTTTCAATTTAATTTATTACTATCATCAGGATACTCTGAATGCTTATATTGACGTTTTTGTAATTTGTTGGTCGTGGTTTTCTGTTTATTTATTATTCATGGGCATAAAGGCGTAAATTTTAAATGCTTCGCAATGAAATAGTGTATTCAGCTGCAGCGATTTCATGAAAAACTATGCTGCTCAATGTTGATAATACTTATGATTTTTACTGTAACCTGTCTTTCCTAATGAAGACAGTATGACAGTGGTTCTATTTAAGTATTACCAATGGTAAAAAACCGAAATATTATTTATATCACATCGAATACCGTATTTTATTTCTTTCTAGGGATATGCATAGATAATACATTTTTTTTCAATTCTGAATTTCATCATTTCAGGATTTGGATACAGATGCGAAGCAGGTAAAATATGAAGACTTTTTTGGTGGAAATTCTGAAAGCGATGATTCTGAAGAACAACCAAAATCCAAAATCTCTTCCAAAAATGAGAGTGATGATTTAGGATTTGATGATAATACAGAAAATGAAGAAAGCGATGGCAGTGAAATCGATCTAGGAGATGTAACAAATAAATCGAAAAATAAAATAAAAAATGTTCGGTGAGGACTTCATGATTTTACTAGGAAACTTTCTTACAACGGACAAAAAATTTCTATTGAAATGATCTTCCAACAAAATAAATGCGAAACGCATTAATATATTTATTAAATCTATTGAATTTTTTTCAGATTTGATATGAAACAACCTACGTCATCTTCTGATGATGAAGACTCTGATAAAAGTGATACAGGAAATGTTAAATCTTTGAAGATTAACACAGAAGATATGTCAGAATATCAGTTGAGGCAACAAAGGTTAAAGAAAAAAATTGGCCATCTGGAAAACAACTTACTTCAGGAAAAAACATGGCCAATGAAAGGCGAAGTTACAGCAACATCTAGGCCTCAAAATTCTCTTCTGGAAGAAGTTGTCGATTTTGATATGACAAGTCGACCGGCACCTATCATTACTGAAGAGACAACACAAAAATTGCAAGACATTATCATTCAAAGAATTAAAGACAAAGCTTGGGATGACGTTGAGCGTAAAATAAAACCAATTGAAGAAGTTCACGAGTTCAAAAAACAATTAGTTTTAGATCAAGAGAAAAGTAAAATATCACTTGCACAAGTTTATGAACAGGAGTTTATCAAACAGCGTGAAGCACTCGATCCTGATGCTGAGGAAAAACCTGAGGAAGAGCCAAAGGAACATGTTGAAATAAGAAATCTGATGACAGGGCTGTTTTCAAAACTTGATGCACTTTGCAATTTCCATTACACTCCCAAGATGGCAGCACCAGAAGTTAAGATAGTCAGTAATATGCCTGCTATAAGTATGGAGGAAGTTGCCCCTGTAGCCACAAGTGATGCAACTCTTTTGGCACCAGAAGAAATAAGAGGTAATCATTTTTAAACATCCTTTTTGTGTAAATTCATATCTAAATACATTTTGGACGTATGATATATTGTATTTCTTTTTCAGCCAAAACTAAAGGAGACATTATCGGAAGAACAGAACGCACAGATACTGACAAAAAGAGAGAAAGAAGGCAGAAGAAAACCAAACAGCGAGAAAGAGAGAAGCAACGGGAAAAACGCGACAAGGTGTTGGATAAGATGCGACCTGGGTTGGGCAATAAATATAGCCGAGAAAAGGCATCTAAACTGCTTGACAAAGTCACAAAAGATCGAAATGTTGATAAGGTACAATTAATTTTTAATATGATATTTCTGATTGTAATGTTATGCTGTAAAAAGCTCATTTCAATATTTTTACCTTGCATTTCTTAATGCATTAATATTACAAAATATTTTAATATTTAACGCATGTGTTTTAAAAAATAAATATAATTCCAGATGGAGACTGTGGGTGATGGTAAATCTTTGAAGTCGTCGACAGCTTTCTTCAGTCAACTTCAAGATGAAGTTACGAACTCCATTAAATCTAAATCAAAAATACAAAAGAAAACAAAGAATTCATTCACAGCAAAACAAATGAAGTTATAAATGAACCCATGTTTCTTAGTTATTTTTTAATTTGTAAATAATTTTAAGAATATTATAATTTGTTCATTGCCTTAATCACAGTTCTGGCTATAAAAAAAAATAAGAATATTTAAGTGGTTTTTTTTATTTTGTCATCCATTCCGAATTGTTCGTTTTTTTTACATCCACAAAATAAATGAACTTCAGCTTAAGTTGTAAGCATATAGTTAAAACCTAGGGGTGGCCTTATTTTATTTTTTTCATGATAAAAATCAAAATTAAATTACTAAAATTGCTAAACAGATGAATGAGATACGCTTGGTTTAGGTATGACCTTTATGCAACAAAAAAAATAGGGGAAGAGATTCCTAAACTAAAATCGATACAAATAAAATATTTCAGTCAAATAATGGTTCATCCATCAAAGTTGTTAATGAAACAATAATTATTAGTTCGAGCTGTGAAACAATATGTGAAGATAATCGTTTACGAAGTACGAGCAGTAAACATACTTTCTCAATCATTCAAAAAAAAAAATGATTCCGTCAATTCTTTGTATAGTTAAATTAAAATGTGGTCAATGCGTAAATTTGCCTCCCAGTTATTGCGTCAATACTCACCAATTACTTATAAGCTTTCCAGTGTCGTTAAGATTTATTTTCACAAAATGTGCTGTAATAATATATGTATGAATCTACCAGAAGTATAAAAACAAAATGCACTTCTTAAACCTCTAAGGGAGAAATTTTTATTATTTTACAGCCTTTTAAATCGAAATGTAGGGATATTTAAAAACTATATACAAGCAGCCAGTGTGTTCATACTTTCACCGCAGCTTGAAATTATCGAGATATTCAAAATGGCGATTATGGTGTTGTAAACAGTTCTAGCCTAAATCTTGATGTCATTGTAGTATATAACGAAAGTGAATTGAGTTGTTTTTTTAATATTGCTAAATTAAAAACCGTCGTTGAATGGTATCGGATGTGTTTTCTGACAGATGTCGGCAGTAACCCATTCGTATCCAGGTATAACAAAGTTTACTCACGTCCTTGGCGTTTGTCAAAATCACAATATCATGTTGACAATGAATAATTTCTGTAATTTTTAATGAGATATTTACTTAAATTGCATATATAGATTTCCAATGGTGTCAAGAGTGCCTCACTTTTTTTTCAAAAAGAAAAAGTATAGTTTTCGAAAGCTTTCAAAACCTTTTCTAACAGTGCATGTCAGCTTGTGTTTTTGAAATATTGATGCACCCGTGTATTTTCAAGAGTTTTTACATTATCCTTTATTATTTCGACAGGGATAGACCCATCTAAGGTCGTCCATAAACGTCGCGCTGGCAGTATAGGGTAAGTCTTAATCATAATAACATCTATATCATTTAATTGGTTACTTACTGTCAAAATTTTGAGACCCCTCGCATCATTTGTTTGGTCTCAATGTATTTCTTTTCGGTGTTTTCGTTGATTAGTAGAAATCTTGGCGTCAGCTAAAATTGAGGTTCATTGATCTCAAATCGAAATTGCCGTCTTATATTTTTTTTAAATTGTATTCCTAATTTAAATTGTGATATTCATTGAACGCTCAAATAGATATATCACACATGTCATGCAATAGACAGCAAACTATTGAAAATAATTTTCAATGAACTTATTGTAGATTTACTCGAAATTATGTCTTTGTATAACACTACAAGTATTTGTCCTAACCTGAGATAAAACCATTTCAAATTAAGAAACATTGTAATAGTGACTGAGCAACCAAAGTAATGTCATTTACTAAAGATTATAGCGCTGTTATAATTATACACCAATTACTATCTGAAAAACATTACCTCCTTGAAGCGTAGCTCTGCTAAGGTGAATACTTATTTCTTCTTGATGGTATTTCTATCACTCTCATCCATAGTATGTTTGTGGTTCTTAGCACCATTCAACTAATGTCCTAGATATTTGTATGGTTGTTATAATCACATGTTTCCCAATTTGTACATGTTTTTATTCTATCTTGTTGAACTGTTTCAAGAAAAACCCAATTGCCAAACCTTTTTTCATGGATGTTACGGGCGAATAGATTGGTAAAAGAAAGAATTCTTATCTAGGATATCTCTACACCTTGGTTTTGGGACCAGAAAGAGAGAAAAACATCACAGAGATCCATTCCTTTGAATTTAATCCAATCAATTGGTTTAATAATGATATATTGTTAGAATAATTATAATATGTTCATTTGGGGATTTTAATCTTTGACTGTAAAACCAGTATTATGAAAGGCTGCTAAACTACTCTGACCATAAAATAATATATTGTGTACACATACTGCATACACAATAACAAACTATTCAGATATTATCTATTTCTCAGTCTAACTGAAATAAGTTTTAAAAAAACTAGAATACATACACTGAAATATTATTTTATTCAATGTTCACAATCCATTCAATCCATGTTTTTTTTCATGTTCATTCTATTTATTGAATTGCTTTTTATCATTTTTTTTACACCTATCTTTTACGCTGTGTTCTATTATGCACTTTTTTTTGCTTTGCATTTCATTAATTAGGTTTTTTTATGGATAAATCGTATTCATTTTGAAGTTAGCTTACCATTTTTTATTTACATATTACTACAATAGATGGCAGTAACGGTAGCAAGTTGCCTAGGGAAGTAAACAATTTTTGTTTGATTTTTTTTTATTTCTTCGGCACTGTCTTGACGTTGACTAGTTCGATGTATAAAAACATTTCATTTGCATGTTATGAGTTTGTTCTCTTTTTTGTTAAAATCAAAAATATTAATCTTTCCGTCGTATGCAATAGTATTCATGATAATTTCGTCGATTGAAAGTTATAGATCGAGCGGCGAAAGGCGAAGATACTCTTATAAATAAAAATAATAATTCTACTCCAGTTATAATAAAACATTGTTAACCCTGATTTTTATATCCATCCGTAACCCCACTGCCATAAACAATAATTTCACCAACCTCAACAATGATACAAGTATCATTTTATTTATTGAATTCCACGGGTCGGATTCAGACACGCAAATGACAACGCTGTACGAAGCGTGCAAAATTTGAATGATTCAAGTTCGATGAGCCAATATATAAAAAAAAAACTAAAATTTAAGTAATTAATTTTTCTGTAATGTTTTTGACTTATTTAATAATTATTAAATACAAGTCATCGTATTATTCCATAGGTTTCCAACAGCTATGTGACCCGCGACCCCGATGCAATTGTAAAAGGCATTTTTAACAACGCAATTAAAAAAAAAAAAAATTTAGTCGACTCTTTCTTTTGAGTTTAGGCGACCCATGGGTCGGGAACCCGTGTATTAGACGATATAATATTCACGATACTATGTCGGAGGTAATCAATGTTTATTCACAGCCACGCAATCTATGTCGGCTGTAGTGGACTGTCAAGGGTCGGTGGGGTTGGAGCGTTTGGTTCTCAATTCGCTTCCTCAAAGGCCAGACGCCATCCTTTGTTAGTAATTATGAAAATTTGAAAAAGCCTCCGATAAGGGCGCCCTTCAAGACTCGGTCGTAGACTGCAAACCTCCTTGTCGTAGCGCGCTCGTAGAGGTAAACTGATCAGCGACCAGTGACCTGCGAAGCCACATGACACGTCAGCTTTGTCTCAATACAAACAAACATTTATATATATATATATAAATTCAATACTATATCATATATTCAATAGTAATTGAACACTGCTTACGGAAATTAACGTTGCATACAAATTAAAGTTTTGTCATGTCGGATGAAAAGAACGATACTTCATCGACTCACGTACAAATTTGACTGCAGAGCTCTTGAAGGTTTTAACTATCAATTATTGACGGAAAAGCGTTACAAATATTTAAATCAATCCCATTTTTTTATACTACTTTCACGTATATTGTATGGTGATCAGGGTCGGTTCTGCTGATAGTGAGCATTATCAACTGATTAGTTTTCTGCAAATCCGAATTTGAAATATATCATTTTTTTTCAAAGAAAAGTTATATAGTGAAATGTGATGCCCACTAACGTCGTAAATTTAAAACGTTCGATGAAATGATATACATTGTATAACCAAAACACATGTACAGTAGAAATTGGACGATTGCATTCTCACATTATCAAGACGATTTGCTATTAAGCATTTTCAATTATTTTTTGTATATTTTTTTGCATTAAAAATCCAAATCAAATGCTCAATCAGAATTGAAAATGGCGACTGCATTCTTTAAAGTTACATCTGAAAGTGTTAGTAAGATTTGTCTTTTCATGAAGTATGTATATGGTTATTAAATCACGTCGTTCGTTTTAAAAAAAAAATACTGGAAGCGGCATACTCTATGCTTTCAACTGTCTATGGAATTGTCATTTTGTGCACTGCTTTTTTGTTTTCTTCAAGTTTTAAATTTAGACCGTTGGTAAAATATTCCATTTTTGAAATTCGATTAATTTTCATTTTCTTTCTATGTTATATTTAAATGTTTTTTTACCGCTGCAGCGGGACACCATTCACCTCTTTGTTGTTCTGTTCTCTCGATTTGCGTGTAAAGCACTTTTTTGTTTTGTTTCACAACGGCCGGCCGCACGCTAAACTTCGTTCGCTCTTTTTTTCGATTTTATCAACCCTTATTCCACGGTTTCGATAGGCTCCGATAGAGAAACAATTCATAACTATTAATGCCGTGTTTTTAACTTTTAGGTGTCATGATTCCATCATTTTTAAATTTTTTAAGTGACGATGAATAATAATTACGAAACGATGATATATTTTAGTACCTATTAAAATTAATTATTAATTCATAAAAATTTCATGTGTAAGCAAGCAACGCAATCATGCAATCATTATAATTAATATGTCTTGTAAATCGCTGTCACTTCTTGATGCAAACGTATTATTTTCAATAAATAAAACACCTCTTTTTTTCTACTTCTACATATAATTTTCTAAAGAACAGAATCGGTTTCGCTTATCGTTATTATTTTTAACTTCGTCAGTGATGGAAAATGTGTTTTAATATCTTATATCGATTTTTGGCAGTTTTGGGTTATGAATGTCACTAGATACAAAATAATATGTTACGTCATGTGTCGAAGAGTCATATCAATAGAAGTGGATACGAAGATATTCAATGCGTATTAAAATCAATTTCTTGTTCATAGCTCCAATAAACCTTAAAACAACACATTAGAATAAATGACTATTTTATATTCAATAAAAAAAACAGAAAGCCGAGACATCGCCTAGAAAAAAAATACCTTTAAAAAATAGATTACTGGCGAAACCTGTTTTTTGCCTCTCCTGAAAAGTAAAGAAAAATGAGCTAGGCTTCTTTGTTGCGAAGGGTTCATCGAATACGATTGAAGTTTCCTAAGCCGTCTTCATGGCATTGCCAACGGCGCGCTTCCGAGGTGGCGGCGGTGACACAAAATCTCGGCACTGTGATTTATTTCACTCCTTATTTCGTTAGTCTTCTTACATGTGTTTGACACAAGGGGAGGGAGAGTTTGTTAATTGCGTTACCTGCCTACTTGGTATTCCCCTCGCGGAAGGCTCGGAGACGACGACGGGCCTGCCGCGTGGGGAGGGGGAGGGATGGATTCTTCGACAAATGATAGCTTCAAAGGTCAACACATCGCTGTTGTTGACAGTGTCGGCTCTAGTATAATTTAGAAATTTATCCCTCGCGCGTCTTAAGAATTTTTCGGCAATTGGGCCGGTCATTGTCCTCGTAAAAATTACATGTACGTTAGTTTAATTATTCGAAAATCGAACGATATATTAATTAATGTTCTTGGAACCGGCCGATCCGATCGGATTTTAACTCATACAAATTCGACACGCACTTCGAAACACTACAAAGTTATTAATTATATTTTTTTAATATTTAATACATATTGTGAAGCACTTTCTTGTTTACGAATACACTTCTATTACACTTATATCGGCGTGCGCCTAGTATAAAGTAGTGGCCGAAAACTAGTTCTCTCTCGAAACGAACGACTTCTACGAAGTGAATATACTTTTACTGTACTTAAATGTTTTATTTGTTTGTTTTATTATTTAAAGAAATTTTGTTTGACTTGGATCTATAATTTGTAAGGAAAGGAGAGCTTTGACTATATTACAGCTTCCTCATTTCTTTCACTAGACCGAGCCCCTAGAACCAAATGGCTACAAGCACCGAGCCATTCGGAGATCTGAATCATCCACAGCCGGGGTATGTAGAAAATTTGTTTTTAATACACGGCCGACTGCAGTGTACACACCATGCCGCGTAGATGCCGACGTCTACGCCGGCGTAGACCATTTAAAATTTATCTTTGTATTTGTCACACAAATAATAAACTGTTATACACACACACAAAGTGTTTTACGATGAATATTTTTTTATTTTATTTAGATTATATAATTGATTTTATTTATTACCGCTTTGTTCACTTTCATAAAAAGGCTGAATTGAATATTACATTACTCTTTTATAAATGTTAATAATCACACTTCTATGCATGCACAGATAAAAAAAATACGCGCGATTGGGCTGAATCAGATAATATGTACGAATCGAAAAAAAAGCTCTGAAAGTATATTTGTGAACATTTGTTAAAATATCCCCATTTTTAAATTTAGAATTATTTGAAACTTCACACGTTATTCTTTAAACACCTTCATCGTATAAAAATAGTAGTAGCTTTACTCTGTGTGTCATATGTATCGTCGGTATATTGGCAGAAGGCTTCAAGTCAAAAAACCTTGTTTCGAGATAATCAACTTTTTCTAATATCATGAAATGAACATATCTATTTTTACACATTGACCTTAAATTGTTTAACTTACCACTTTATGATAGTCTTTAATAATTTTAGAATTCAATTAGTATTATGTTGTCTTATCGTTTTCTTTTTAAATTACGAAATAACTAGATGGAATAATGGTAAGCTTGTTGTTTCGGTTTATAGAGCGTGTTAATATTTATCGATCTGCATTCGTATCTCAAAACACCAGATTTTTTACTTAAAGCCTTCTGCCACCATACCGACGATATAGTGCTTTCGTAAGTCAGCAGTGTCTGCGACATCCCGAATACCTTTGAATATTTATGCCGTCACTGCGCCCAGCGGTGACGGAGACGCGCGATAACGTCGATACGTCGGCGTCGAATCCTAGGTACCAAAAAATTCTCGGCGTAGGTCCACCGCAGCTGCAGACCAGGCTGATCCAAGGCGTTTGTATACTGTCAAGCTGTTAGAGATTCATGGCACGAATAAGCCTACGAGTCCACTATATAATCTATTAGATTATCAAAATAGTACCACTTATTTAAGTATTCTCCTTGTGATATTTTGCCGGCCATTAAAAAGGGTAGTACCATTTTATTAAATAACCTTACTCTGAAAAGGGTTCTAAATTACATTTTTGCCTAAAATGTTCTTTTAGTTGGAAAAGTTTGTTTTTACCGCATTCTATCATATATATAAATTTCAGAATTACCCATGGTTGAATAACGGAGTTAGCAGAATTCCAGAGTTGCACTGCATCTGCACACTTTTTTTACAAAATTTATTTGATTGTCATCATTATTTCCATCATTTCATCTGTAAGATCATCGTTTCTCAGCAAGAATTGTGAAAAAACTTGCTTAAAATAAGTAATTTTTACTTGCTCATTGTTACACGTGAAATTTAATCAATCGAAACTTCAATCGCTCATATCTCAAAACAGTGTCAAGAGCAGTTCATTTTGAAGGAAAATGTCGATATAATTGTATGTTTCTAATATGAAAGATAAGTGTATTTAAGACTAACTGGCATGACATGTCGCAACAAAATCTTTGTTGTAATTTTTTAATCATGACCGTAGCATACACTTGAATTGCGTCTCCCATCTAAGACGATTAATATTTCCTGTACGATCCCGTCGTACAGCAATGCAATCACACCGCGAGCACATCTTCAAACAAAGATGTTCTTCCGCGATATGCGGAGCAGAGGGAATCACCAGCTTCGAAAGTTATTACTTACCAGAGGTGTAACATTGCGGACTTAGCCGAAGAAGGTGCTCATGCCTGGCTGGACTTTTACGTTGTGTCAATTTAACTTTTTATTTTACTTATTAAAACCCTGCGATGTGCATGCTCTTCGTAATAGATTATCAAGTAATCTAATTGAAAGTACACTTGTAAAAATGTACTTTTAAGATAAAAGAATTGGATATTGATCTGGCTGTGTCTTATATACTTCCATTCGTATTTAGATCATCTACATATGTAGTTATTCGTCGTTCGTATTTCTTTGAAAGCTATGTAAGTGTTAAATAGTAAATGATCGTGGTTGAGATTCACCGGCTTGACGATGCTGCAAGAAAAGACGTGACACTTGCTCAATTGGTCTTCTTCGCCAAAGACTATATTTGATGTTGATGCAAACAAAGGCTTCGGAGACCTGTGACATTTGAACTTTAAACTAATCTGCCATGATTTTTATAGCAATTTGATACGCACACGCTTCCTCGAATCTTTTGCTGCTGAGATATCTGTAAATTATCAAACGATTAAGTGTTGCTTTTTATAATATTCGGACATTAAATTCTTGCCGTAAAATATGTTGTGTGAGTATGTACCTCTACCCGGTATCCATCGTAGCTATCGTGCATGAACAACAACACCTTCCCGGTGTCAGGTGAATCTTGGTGTATACGTATTTACGTTGGCGTGTAGTAGGTATATGAGGCAGTGTGTGCCTAGGGACGCATGCCGTGAATGCCAAATCAGATTAAGCCCTGACGAAAACGCCTCCCGGAGTGCCAACAACCGCCTCAGCCGACTTTTGTCATCCGAAGACGCACACGGTTCGTCGACAGGCAGTTCTTGCAGTACAGTGAAACCTCGATTCTACGTTTTTCAAGGGACCGTATAAAACAAACGTTAAATGCGGGAATCGATGAATGCGGGAATGTTTTATATATGAACTAAATGCCGGGACTATAGAAAGAAAAACGCACCACGCGGGAAAACGTATAATGCGAGAACGTAGGATCGGGGTTCCACTGTATCGGTATTACCGAATTTGTCATCTCGGTATTTATGTTGATTTTTTCAACACCGCAAAACCTAGTTACAAATTACATTCAATTTGAACTTTCTATTTCTAAGTTTTGTCGCTAACGACTTGGGTTTCTCCTTTCGGCATCGTCAGTCGTTTCAAGTGCACAAGTGAACTTGAACTGACTATTGAAATTTGATATTGAATTTCCATCAAGCATTTTCAGCCAAAACTAAATAATTATTTTTATGACTGTCCACCCAACAAGCGCGGAGTCTTAAGTTTTGTATTGATTCCACAAAATATGACCGTCAGTACGGGTTTCGCCCATTGCAAGCTGCTGATTTTGTCGGCTTTACTTATTTACTCGTTACTCGATGATTCGATCAAGATTTGCATATCCCGTCCTTTTCAATGTTATATTTTAATTTATAGAAGCAATTTGTTTAGTGTGTATGAAAATCACCCTTGTATGCTAATTTGAAACATATTTTTTATTCAATGTAATGTCTTTGTATTTGAAATTAGCATCTTAGCGTATGCAAATCTCGAGCAGTGGACGGTCGACGAACCAATCGACACGACTTGTAACTTTCTGGCTAGCTTGTGTGGCAAAGTCTGTTTCTGATTATTTTCTTTGACCGAGGCAAACTGTCGGCGGCGTGAGTTTCTCCGCGGCCGGATGGGCGGCCGAAAGAAGTTGGATCATCGCGCCCCTCGTCGTGAGGGCGGCAACATTTTTACTTTTATTCCTGGAATTATGCTGATGTTTTTTTGACGTCTTAATATAATGTGTCTCGGACGAAGCGAATCTCACATAAATAACGAAATATTCTTTAAAATCTGCGACTGTCTCATACATAATCTGAATGTTTACTTTGCAGGTATTCTTACGTAAATAACTCTTATCTGCGTGCTCTATTTATTGTAAATAGTCAGCGAAAATTTCACACGGTTAATATGTTTGCCCTAAAAGAGTTGATAAAAATGATTCATTGCAAGAAAATTTGGCACACTATCATCGTATCGTATCGGCCCGTCAATTCGTCGCAGGACACCTAGCTTATTTCAATCCTCTGCTCACTGTACTCCAAAGTATGAATTACAAGCCTTTTCTAGTTTAGCTGATGCAAACCCATTTAAGACCTCAATCGGGCATTAATTTGCACGCTTAAATAATATGATATTATTTTATGTGAACATCAAAAAAATTCTGAATGAATTATACAACAAAACTGCCAAACCAAAAAATTCGCAGTGTGCATGATACTAACTATTAAAAAACTGCATTAAACTCGAATGTCAATCCGCCGAATATTTTTAAATTCTTAAAAAAAATACAAGATTTATTGGATGAGAATTATGTTTGTAAGACACTCAAAATCAGCTGAAGGAGAAATGACATCACATACCTCTAGATGTCCAGAACTCGGTTTATAAAAAAATGTTTGATATCGACCGTGCCGTGACTTGAACCCAAACCCAACTGGTTGCTAGACCACATATACCAACTGTCCGCTCGCTTTGCACACGCCCGTGTCGAGAGCTGGTTGAATATTTATTCGCTTCAGAATTTAAAATATGTGTCTTTTTTCTCGGAAATTATGTATTGTGACATATCCAGTGCCAACTAGATTATGTGTTGGTTTTTGGCACATTACATTTGTATCTTCCAGTGAGGTCAGCTTCAAAATTTTGCTGCTGTTTGTGATCTTACAAATGGTCGTGCCTGATTTTCACAAACACTTAAGTGTGCGAAATCAACGATAAATATACAGCATATCAATCTAAATTAATTAGCAACTTTCTTTTTAACTTGTCTGTTGATACTGTTGAGCATCTCTTATTGCTGCTCGCCTGCCGCTGGTCGTCGACAACTGTCTAACACCGTTTCGCGCTTCGCCCCTCTCACCCACTACTTTGTAAAGTATTAAAGATTTACGTCGGCCCGTTTTGTCTTATATAGTCATTATAATGAAGATTTTGTAGTTTTCCCAGAATCCACCTCGACCTCTTCCCCTCTCCCCCACCTAATACTTCGCAAAGAACGGAAAATCCGCTTAATATCGCTATCTTTCGGCAGCGAGGGGATGCCGTAATGCCGGCGATAAATATTATTCCGTTTAATTTATTCAACTAAGGTGAAGCCGCTAAGTATGGGCGGGCGCCTTCACACAATCCGCGCCGTCAAACGATACTGGCATCGGTTGCGACATGCGTGCCCCTTGAAGTGGGCTCGCACTGTTTGTTTCCTCTATTTACATGTTTCATCTAATTGAGGGCGAGATCTCAACAAGACTACCTATACTATCTTGCGATACTTTCAACACCTTTTTTCAAAACGACCCGTCACACTTTTGTTTGTTCTTTTCTTGTTCGGTAGTACCGTATTATTTCGGCTTATTATCATTTAATATAATTCGTAAATAACTCCAAACCTAATGGCACGCGTCAACGGCCTTACTGTTTAACACACAATGTATAGGTTTATAATATATGTACAATGATATTTAAATTGCGTCAAATAAATTGACTGTGCGTGTTTAGTGAAAATTGTTAAATTATTTTAGATTTGTTAGTAATCCCCAAATAATAATTTTACTGCATTGTAAAGTATTACTACGAAACGTCTTGATATTTATTACTTTTAAGCTGTTAACTGTCGTTTCTCGGTGGAAAGGCATAAGTTGACAATGCTCGTGATGAGCGAAACGGGATAATAATATAAAGCGATGATTAGAAAATGGAAGACGCGGCATTGTGAACTTTTTCGCAAATGTGAATTATCAGACTTTAACAGAGAGAAAACAATACTGCTCTATATCATTACTCTACTGTGGTACAGTACAGTATGATATAGAGCAGTATTCTAATCAGTAACTGAGCTATATCATTTGTTTATTTTTGATCGAATACGCTAAATAACTTAAAAGTAAAGAATCTTTTATGCTTTCATGGTTTTTTTTTTGGTTCATAGAAATGTGATCTTGCGACAAAGTTATACATGTAGATGCAATTTATTTCTTTTACCGTTACACTTCGTGGGGCGGGGGGGTGTTGCCGGGTCGCGATGAATATTCAACGCATTTTGTCTCACTTGAAAACATCAGTCTGCGTTACGTACAATTATTTGTGAGCGTCTCGATAGCATTTCGAATCGCGTTTTACACGGGACACCGCGACTCGGCGGGACAGGCTTCCCATCTCGTTCGGGATATTTCCATTGATACTTCAAACCGTGTCGCTATTGTGAGAACGGGCCGAGGATATCTCGTCAGAATCGATTGGTTGCATAATCAGCCGTACCGATATATTCGAATAATTATATAAACCAAGGGAAAAGCTGTGATAACTATACAGCAACCCGGATTATGTAAAATAAATGTTAGGAGACTTGATACTTCTCAGCGCGAAAAAACATGGAATTTTTATATTAGAGTACTTAAACGTTTATATTTTATACCGTCTCAAAAATGATTCGACGTTTTATCTTGTTCGGTCTTAAATGTAACATCTTTTCCATGAGTTTTGTCGCTAATGAGTGAACGCTCAGAAATCAGTTCGAGTTGCTGAACGGTGAAACCAGGATCACATGAAAAAGTTAAATTGTCCATTTCATTTATAGATTTATACCACAGACCTACTTATTTACGTTTTTCACTTAAAGAAATGTTCGTCACTTAATCTTAAGATAAATTTTAGGAACACTGAGAACTATAAGTCTAAACTTGATATTTTTACATGGTAAGCTTAATAGAAAATTATTGCTGAAATTATACGCATCTATCAAGCGATGTTAGTATATTCGTGTAAACAAATTTGCCATCAAAAGTCGTGAATAAGTGAGCTAAGATTTGAGTACCTATCGATATTTTTTGTAATATTCACGGTATAAATGCGGCCTTTCTTGCGACTTTCCTACGCAACCACTTAGTAACAGTCATCATTGAAATAAGATACCATTTTACATTGAAGATTTGAGTGAATTCGAGGCCTCGGAGTTGTGTTTTTTAGCCTCTCCTTTGTCCGCGCTATTGAATGGACCCGCGATCCATCGACTTGTCGTTCGCCGTGAATGATGCCACTACGATGTGTCCTCCATTGTGTACATTCTGCCGGAACTAACGCGAGCATATTAATTTTAATAAAATAATCCTGGAGAAGTGAGCCTTGTCGGTCTCACGCTGAGATCTATACGTATTCTCACTTTTGGTTTGTTTTGTGTAATGTCACGTCTAGCACTGCCATTGTACCGGTGTTGTAATGGTTTTTCTTCGCTCGTTGCCGTCTATGGGCCGAAGGATTTTAAATGAGTATTATGAAAGTATACTTAGATAAACAAATCACAAAATGTTGTACTATATACTTACACGCGTGATAAGGACCGGTTTCCTCTATCGCGAGAATAACATCAACAAACGCATTATGTAGTACTATTTCTACGTATATCATGATACGGATGAGGACCTTTTTCGGTACATTGTCAACTGATGTGACACCAAGAAGTGACTGTCGACACCTTAAAAGAGATGAACAGGGTTATTTATATAAAATTGAGGAGGACCAATGACGAGAGATAAAACAATGATTTATGAAAAATGTCAATAATTTACAGGTATTCATACAAATTATACATAGCTGGAATCATACTTGCATATGGTTAAAATGTCAACGACTTCTTACAAGATAATATACATTCATAAGTCATCATAAATTTATACCACTTTCAAAATATATCAAGTTGTAAAGTTCTGTTCAAAAAGATTACTAGTTTAAAAATAGACCTTGAGTATTTTTATAATATATTTTAATTGTAACATATGTGAAATAATTAATAAAACATGAGCGTTTCCACCAAAAATTAACAGCAAGAACTCTTTAGAAATAATTAATATATACCAACTTATCGTGAGTAATTTTTCACACCGATTAAGATAACTTCGTTTGGCCATTGCAAGTCATTAAATTTGTGAATTGTATAACTCCTTAGACATTCATTACGACTAAATTGCTTAATTCAGGGGAAACGGGGTACCTTTATCAAGGCACTTTTCGAATTTTGTTTACAAAAATTACAACAAATCGCAAAAGTTTCGTATTCCGTTACAGGTTCCAATAACGCCTTCACAGAGAAGACGAAAAAACGATTTAACGTTTTAGCTGATTAGTAATTTTTGCATGAAACGAATTTCGTGTTTTATTTTGCTGCTGACCTAACAGTGATCAATTGATGTACTTATACACCTATGCTCATATACTTTGCTTAATTAATATGACTGCATTAGAATTATTTAGTGGATGCTTGATGATTCAATGCAAAAAATTACCGTACCTTTCACTACTTGGACACATCATCATATTATTTATAATGAGCGAGCAGTGTAGGTTCGTGCCTAGTTCACACGAGGAACGAACTTGGCACGGATATTTTTTGTTCCTTCTCCGCTTCACGGTTCGAGATTCGCATTGCATCGCCGTTGTCATTCATTGCCTGTTGTGACGATGCGGTTGCAGCTGTTCTGCAGCGGAGTGCACTATGCGCTGGAGTGGCAATGATGCACCGGAGGCCGTGACCCAAAACTGTCTAATTATACTCATCTCTGACACAAAAAAGCAATCTTAATTGCGACTGTATTTTCAATCATATTGTCTATTAATTGAATTCTCTTTTTAGACTTTTTCGAATAACACTACGACATATTCATCGTTGAATTCATGAATCGTTCATACGTTGAATGATATAACACTTAATGCGCTTTATGATAATCATTGACGAAAAAAGCTGCCAATTCTTATTTAAGAATTATCAATAAAAATAATAATACATTTTTAGTACTTTTCCCACATAAAATTTATTTGATCAGGACCGGTTTCGCTCATGGCGAGCATTGTCAACTGATAAGGAATACAATAAAACAGTGATATTTATACAAAGGTTAAGTAAGAAAAACAAGGTATGACAAACAATTGGTAAAACAACTAAGCAAAGAATTAACTGTTAATCATAACAAACAGAATCAATAACCGACCGTTGATTAAACCTCGTCTTATACACGTGTCTCTACGTATATGTCACCGGTTGAAAATGTTCGCTGTGAGCGAAACCGGTCCGCATCGTCACCATATTATATGTGGGCGTAGTACTAAAAAATGTGTATTATTTATTTATTATAATATCTTGCAACCAAGAAGTGACAGTTCAATGACATAAACTCCATTTAGTGAACCGCATGGCACCGTAGTACGAAAAAATTTTGGTTTGATTTGTTTTAATAAAAAGGTTAAGTAGTTACATTATTACAATTTTTACATCTAGAGTTCTCTTGGCTATTAATTAATAAGCATTGACAATTCATGTCTGACAGAACGCAAAATTATGCCTTCACTTTAGACGTCCATCCTGGATTTATATTTTAGTGTCATGGCTTTTTCTATTTTTGTAAGATTATAGTAACAGTTGATTTTCAAAACTATTTTTCTGTTTTTTTTATTCCAAAAAAACTCAATAGAGAGGAGTATTTTTGTTTTATGAAGATTTTTTACTCGAGTACCGAGTGTTCTTGCGACTACAGAGATCGTACAAGTATTGCATATTATTTTTTACGTCTGTACATCTCTTAAAGGTCACATTTCGATTTTGAATCGTAGGATTTTCGAATGAATGTTACACACACACACACACTGAATTTTGAAATAATATTCATTCCATTCTTGTTTTGCATTCTATTTAACTAAGCAAAAAATTACCGCTATATATTAATTATGAGATTTAGCCTTGCTTATTTGATCAGCCTTTTGATTCGAACTATCCTCACGTAGTTTTTGTACATCTCGCTTCTTTCATCTATTGTTTTTACCAGTAGCCTTGTCTAGCATTGCAGCTATCAATTATTACTCATTCTAGTACACAGTGCCACTAATGAGTGTTGAAATACAAATCAAAATTAAACTAATATATAATTTGAGTTTTTGTATTTTTGATTGCGTAGAAAATTGCCAAATTGAATAATTTTCCGCGAATCAAATTAAAACACATCTTGAAATTCCCTTTAAGTAGCGTTATATCACCTGTATTTTCCTCTTATCAACTCTAATAAGGAAATGCTTAACTTTTTTACTTAGTATTTCTTAATATTTATTAATTTATGAAACCTTTTAATCAAATTGAATCAATTATCTTTTTTTATTCTTCCTGTGTGGTTAATAGTCGAGATATAAAAGCCAGTGGCAAAGTTGGTTAGGGCTTGCTCATCAGTCTCATCACCAGTATCGTCCGGTCCTCGAACCCGGCCTCTTTTGAGCGTTCGAAGGTACACGATTTCACGCTTCTGGGAACCGATTCAAATTAGCTCTGTGGTTGGTGATGATGCCTCGCGTCAACAATGCAATGGCGACTCTACTCAGCCCCGTCCTCCCGGCTATTTTTGTGGGTCGATTGTCGCCTTGATTCGAACTGAATTAATTAAAAAATCGACGCCTAAAAACGATTGGAATGTTTTACAGTCTTTTTTTTTGTAAAGCGACTTCGTAATACGTTTAAATTGAATTCTGCTTTTAATCGTTGCTCATTAAAATTGTCTAAAGGTGGTGGTATTATTTTGAATATAGAGAGAGAGGAAGATATCCAATTTTACTTGTCTAATTACAATGAATAGGAACTATTAATCGCATTTTTTGGAATTCTACTTTACTGAAAATTTGTTTTAGTATTGTTATTTCATCTATTAATCGCATTTTATAACAGTAAAAAAGATGAAGCTCATTACATTACCATGCGAATTGGGTAAGTGCAATTTTCGGAACTTTTTCAAATTTAGGATTAATTTTGCTACACTTTCGTTCGATTTATTATTAAAATATCTGTCGACTCTATTTGTTTAGTCTTTTTTTTCATTCGTCTTGAAGAGTTCCAACTTATATATGCACCAGTTTTCATTACCATTTATGTTGTAACGGTAATCTTAGAAGCTCTTATTTATCGATTGAACGTTACACCTAATTCGATATATTGATTAATGATTTGTGTATTAAATTCTCGGCTAAGGCAGGTGAGTAAAGTGTACTTACTTCGCAGATTGCGATAGCGACGCCACTGAATCGACAACATAAACAACGAAGTTAGTAGATGCGTACAGTTTATTGTATGAATACTTTTTTTCTCTCAATAAAATCACATAATAGGTAGCAACGGATTGCCGATGATAAACGCTGATGAGTGCTGTATTATTTGATGCGGGTTCGACAGAGCGTACGTACAAATTGACTGTCGTTCGATAATCGTCCGCCCCGTCTCGAACATCTTCTGATATACGACTTACTTATATGACATTAGACGCAGAACGAGCTGGTGTATGGTTTTGTGTACTATAAAGATTGAGATTTTAACAAGGCTGTGGAGTCGGTAAAAAAAAGTTCGACTCCGACTCCAGCATTTACCAAAACGACGACTCCGACTCCAACTCCAACATTTACCAAAAACACGACACCGACTCCGATTAAAAAAAGTTTAATATCGTCACTTTTTTACCTAATTTTCAAAAACGTCGCGACGACTCCGACTCCGGCCAAAAAATCCCGACTGCACGACTCTGACTCCACAGCCCTAGATTTTAAGCATGCCACTAAAAAATGCGGCAAATATTTTTTGATCAACTCGAGGAGAAAATGCATCACTAACACGAGAAATCAAATTTGAAAAAAAAAAGACATTCATATATAATACATACTTTCTTGTTACGCAAAGCATGTGGCTTAACATGGATGTAAAAAATAAACTCTATTTTTCCTGTGCTTCTTGGGGACGGAACCTGCATCGATTCTTTAAAATGTTTCGAAATATTTGGTTATATTGTAGTTTGAAAATGTGCTGCCAATTTTTTATTCAAAAAGAAAACTGAATATTACTATTACCATGTATTTTGATAGATGCTACGATTTTATGTGATAACGTTACATTGATTCACCAACTTACATTTGAAACGAAAGAAGAACGCTGCTCGGATTAAAGAGAATTTTGTATGTCAGTGTTTACTAGACCAGTACTACTAAAACATTTTTGGTTTGCGGACCGGTCGATATATTTTTATTATATATAAAAATATATAAACACTTCTGCGACATAAAATTGATTTGATTCAATATGATCTTGTTTCATGTTAAATAAATTATCCACTATGTTATCTTTATTACATTCATTGGCGAGAAATTGATAGTTTGATGGAAATGGAAAAACACATTTCAATGAAGGTTCATATATTATGAAACTGAAAGTTATTCTCTGTCAATTTTGCAGACTAATCACTTGTGAAGAATGATGAAAACATACAGACCAACATCTATATTAAATATTATTCATATCATCAACGCGACCCGTTGCTTATTCACGGACCATCATTTTAGTAGCACTGAACTAGTCAAAGCTAGGTGTTTATATCCCTTGAATAACTCAATATGTTCATAATACATTCTCAACACAAATAAAAATAATAAAACATTTATAGTACTTTTTTCATATAAAATTTATTTTATCAGGACCGGTTTCGCTCATGGCGAGCATTGTCAACTGATAATAAATACAACGAAACAGTGATATTTATACAAAGTTTAAGTAATAATTACAAGGTATGACAAACAATTGGTACTATAACTAAGCAAATAAATTGTTTTTTTATGTGTATTTATTTGGCAGATTTTTGTGATGCGTTTAAAAAAATGTGTGCTGAAGTTATTTATCGCAATATTCACACTTGCTTCGAGCCCTGCGTGTCTCGGTCAAAGCACAGTAGCTAATGGATTTGAAGTTGTAAGTAGTGTATTTTATTTTGTGCATCGAAATCTTCTCTCGTTCCGCAGACCAGTGGCATTATTACTTCTTTAGGCACTCGGCATGGAGGCAATGAGATAAGGTAATGCCCGCTCGCATTAGCACTCCTCCGAGGAAGCGCGTGTCCACAACAAACTTGCCTCGTTACCCTCAAAAGAGAGACTGAAAAGATAATAAGTAATAATACTAATGATAGATAATATATATATTTTTAATATCGAGAATTCCTAAAGAGTTTTTCGTTGGTACTCTCGGCTAGGAAGATCGCTCGTACACTTCGAATACTAACTGGAGTACCAGTTTGCTAAACTTATACACTATTTAATACTTAACCCGTTGAGTGCTAGCGTCTCATGTGCTGAGACGCCTGATTTCGGTGTGTTGCAAATTGGTATTAAAAATTAAAACAGTATTTGATCTCATATTCTCCATGGGTGTATTTAACACAGAACATGATAAATTAATGTTTGAAATCTTAGTTGTTGAAATATTCATAAATCAGCTCAGCACGGAACAGGTTAAAAGCTGAAATGGGGTATATTATTAGTATCCTAGAATAGGGAACAATCTAAAAAGAATCTCACTAAAACTCATTTGGTCGAGTGTTAATCATCACTCTTCCACGCCAAAACCTTTTTGGTTGGTTATTCAATGGAGACGTATTTTTTTCTAAAATTGTCATCAAGCTTCGGATTTTTAGATATTCAAGTTTAAAAAAACACTGCTGATATAATCAATAATTTATACATGATGTCAGTATAAAATACCTGCAAAGGTATCCTTCTATCGCCAGTATATATTTGAAAGGTTTCATAATATTCTTTTAAAATCATTCCTTAGCTAAAAATAAAATTTATCAAAAAAACTTAATGCCCATTATTTTTTATACCGTCTCAGCATTATTTATCATATTGTGTCTTGCTGCGGTAAACCTGTCAGCGGCGTAAACGACGAAAAAATATATACATAAATATATTTGGAAAGTTTCAAATCGCAAGACAGCGTTTTCTTTTGGATGTCTTATTTATATTTGAAAATCGCAGAGCGTTCCAGAATGTTTGTTTCCCTTGAAAAAAAACTTTATTTACGACTACCTCGCGTGATAGCATCTCCGATTGCTCCTTATTCCTCACAATAACCGTTCGTAGTCATAAAAAATCCTTTTATTTTTATTTTTTTACCTGCATAAATATCTAACTGGTGAATTTACTTTTTGATGATGCCACTGCTACTTGTTAATGGCTTCGACTGTATATTTATATCTATGAAGAAATAAAATATCTATGTTTGGTTACCTAAAATACCCAAAAATAATTACAAGCGGTAGAGTTTTTGTGGCTATATTTTTGATACTCTTCTTTTAGGAACGCGGTTTGTAATTGGTCTTACTTCGACACTGTTATAGCAAGGTATATTTAAAATTAAATTTGTTACATTTTCACGTATAATGTTATACAAACAGGGTTGTAAAGTCGCAGTTTTTTGGCCCGACTCGGGAGTCGTTGCGGTGTTTTGGCCGGTGTCAGAGTCGTGAATTTTTTTTTGAAACTCTTTATTTACGCATGTAACATTTAAAATTTGGCTATAAGCCGGATTGTTTGGTTGATATTTGATTTAATACACATAAATAGAACTGGTAGGGAAAAAACGAGACAAAATTAAACATTTTCTAGTCGGAGTCGTGTTTTTGGTCAATGCTGGAGTCGGATTCGTGATTTTGTTAACGACTCCACAGCCCTGGTTACAAGACGTGACACGTGTAGAAACACATATATATATATTAGTAGGAAAAATCTTCAAATGAGTCAAATATTATAATACGACTTACCTCCATTTGGAGCATATATTCATAATAAGTTCATGATACATCAAATAGTCATTCACCCTATAAGTATAAGAATAATTGCAGTATTATACATATATATATATATATATATATATATCTACATACATCTTTTGTCAATTATACCAAAGTCACCGTCGAATCCATCCGAAAGTATATCGGTATATTTAACGAGATATATAAAAAATATTTTTTTTATTATTTTTCAAGATAGAGTTTTTTACTTTTAAGGTGTTCACTGTCAATACTTGGTGGAAAGGCATTATAATAAAAAAAATAATACATTTTTAGTATATATTGATTGATTGATTGAATGAGTAGGCATTTACATTTTTAGTACATTTTCCACATAAAATTTATTTGATCAGGACCGGTTTCGCTCATGTTTCAATCTCTTGTTTCAGAGAGTTTTAGCAGTAGAGGAACAATATAAAGCGAAACCGTTTGCAGATAGGATAAATTATTTTTTAGGCAATACTTTAACCAAGATAAAAATTATTTTCTGCTGAATGTGTTTTTTTGTGAAGAAAAAACCGGTTGTGGGTTTCTTCATAGATTTCCCGATGTTTCTGTTGAAAACGTTCGCGATGAGCGAAACCGGTTCTAATATTAATTAATAATCCAAAATAGTAAATGGAAGTTATTTATTTATACAAAGAAAACTGAATCTTACTATATTGATTGATTTATTTCTTACGATATTTCTGTCCTTTAAATTCAATTGAAAATATATCATTTTTATCAATGTTAACACAATATCTATGAGCAACATCAAAACAGATGAAGGAACGTCGCGTATTCTGCGTTCCCGCAGCCAATGTGTTAAGAAACGTTCTCAAACTCTCATTTACTAATACCATATTGTTACGTTAAAGTTTAACGGATTTATGTATGACATAAAAATATTTCACTTCAACTGTAAAATGTTTTGACATAACTAAGAAACGAATCATTTTTTTCCGTCAGTAGTTTATTGAATCCTCGAAGCCTGGCCCGTCATATATTGTAAAGTCATCCCTTATGTTTCTCATACCAGCCCCCTGAGCATTGGTGCTGGGAGCGTTGAGCGGTGCTGGTGCTCACTCATAATTCACTTCGGTTGACATTAATTTCCTTCTCGACTCCCTGTTTTAAGCAACTGCCTAACTTGGCTCTCCCTTAGCTTATTTTTAGGGGCGGCTTATTTTAATTTAAGACTTGTTTATTTGCTTAACAGCTGACCTTTCAATTTTCACATTTGTCTTACTATGTTTTTATAAAGCTAAACAAGTAATACTTTTAAAAACACATTTTTTTACAACTATCACTACCTCCTATGCTCTCTTAAAAAAAACTGTTGAGGTTGACTTAATTATATACTCATTTTTTACTTTCACTGTCGCACAAATCCTTCGCCAATTGAGAAAGGAATAACGTAGCCACATACATATTAGCATCATCAATACTCACCATTTTATTATAGCTGAGATTGTATGGTCACTTATCATTCTGAACTATTGATATTTTTTCAGATGATAACAGAACTTTAAAAAAGGTGATTCACAGTTATCTGTCCATTAAATGTCAAATGGAAACATTTAATAACTTCATTATACTACTACTCATATCTCATACCCATTGAGACCTGTATAACGTTTTACATTTCACTTTTTCAATATTATATATATTAAAAAACTAACTTGGTTATTCCACTAGTTGCGTGAGTGTGGAAAAAACAATTGATAGACTGAGAATCGTATATATTTGGGTGAACAAGTGGGATGTCCCACCACCGCTCGTTATGTGTATGCCGCCGTTGCTCACGGTTGCCTTCCATAACGCTATGCGATCAAGAAGACATACGAATTTATCGGCCCGATACAGAGCTGCACGGGACTGATTTTTTAACCGTGCAATTTGGTGCTTTAGTATAAATGCACGACTCCGATTAAAAAAAGTTAAAATTTGTCACGTTTTTTTCTAACTTTCCTATTATGTTTATTAAATTAAATACCTACAAACCAATCCGACCAATAGCCAAATTTGATATGTTTCATGCCAAAATAAAAAGTTCACACTTTTCAAATGTTTTTCACGACTCCGGGACTCGGACCCCAGCCCTAATTTTATTTTTGAAGGACATTATTTCGTGCACGATTCAAGATGTTCCGTACAGCTATGCGTCGGGTAAGCGTAGCGTAGGATTAGCTAAAGATTAAATTATTTCCTTGGAATGATTGTGTAACGAAGGAGGCAGTGAAATAGTGATGGTGGTGGTGGGACAACCGACCAGTGTTCCGGTTGCACTCGTCGCTTCAATACATAATCAGATTTTTGGCGTCTATCGCTGTCCCACAGATAAAATGATCTCGCATTATCAAGTTCGGTTTCGCAGGTGTTGATGATGTTACGATGGAGGCGATCGATTCGGTGTCGAGATTTGTATGCTCGCGGTCGCACGTACAGCGATAAGGCCCGACAACTTTGATACGTTTCAAGTGTCCTGTATACGCAAACCACTTCACTTACATTGTACGGGCCTCTTGAGCTCTGGCACTGATATGTTACACCGCCTCGTTTATTATATACCGATACTGAAGTTTTAAAAAATCATTTCTAACCGAGTATCTATTTGCGATTGAAAGTGAATGCAAAAAAAATGCCAAAAGATTTAGTTCAAAGCTGTCTTATATGCAAATGCACGGTTTCTTAAATTGCCACTGTGAATATACATTACAGTGGCTTCCAAACTTTTGACAATGATTCACTGCTATACGAAAACTACAGCTATCTGCACGGCATGTACTGTGCGATTTTTTAAAACAAAACAATTCAAATTGAAAAATTTGTTACACGGTGAAAAACTAGCAATGCAATATACATCTACAAAAATGATATAATATATAGATGATGGCCATAAATATATACTACAGTGGCCTCCAAACTTTTGATAAAGATTCATTGCTATAAGAAAACTACAGTTTTCTGCAAGTCATATTTTTTGCAAGTAAACATGCGATTTCTTAAAACAAAACAGTTCAAATTGATAAATTTGTTAAACGGTGAAAAAATAACAATGTATTTTAGTTCTACAAAAATAATATACGTAATATATAGTTGATAGCAATCTCGTCATGGAGGTAGAACAGGGCGACGATGGCCAAACTCAATCGATAGATTAACCTTAAATTCCACTTTTTTTGTCAAATTAGTAACATACGCAATAGAATATTAAAAGTATCACTTATTTTGAAATGATTTACACTTAGTTACCGTCGAATCCATCGAAAATATATTAAAAAAATGCTGGGATTATGTATACAAAATCTTTTCATTTACAAAGCGTGGCATGTCAAACGATCTTTATATAATTTGTTTATTTATACAATTTATGGAATGCGGGGGGTGCAGTGACGGCTGGTGACGGTGTTCTGGGGGGTGCAAAAGGAAGATTCAACTATTTTTCCGTACTACGGAAGAGAAACAGTTGGTATTGCGACCATCTGAATTGAAAGTCCATGCTATAGAAGTCTTTTAAAATCCAATGAATAGGAAAGAACTCTTGCAAAAATGGTTGAATCTTCCTTTGCACCCCCCAAAACCCCGTCACCAGCCGTCACTGCGGGGGTGTCCATTATTTTGAAGGCGACACAGCAGAATAATTGATTTCTAAGTCATGTTCGAATGAAATTTGTGCTTATTTTGGATACATTTTCTCGGACAAAAAATTCCAAATTACAAAACAGTAAATCGTGATTTTTAAATCGATGAGTCGATTCGGAATAAGTGGTTCCATTTATAAATACCAGGGCTTCGGAGTCGGTGAAAGAAAATCCGACTCCGACTCCAGCATTTACCAAAACCACGACTCCGACTCCGACATTGACCAAAAACACGACTCCGACCAAAAATAGTTCAATATCGTCACTTTATTCCCCTAATTTTCCTATTTATGTGTATTCAATTAAATATCAACCCTATCAATGTGACCAAAAGCCAAATTTGAAAAAAAATAAAATGTTCAAACTTTTCAAAATTTCCGACTCCGAGTACGACTCCGGCCAAATCGCCGCGACGACTCCGGCCAATAAGCTCCGACTCCACAGCCCTGATAAATACTATTTGAAAATGAAGAATCGCAATTATTTTCATTTATTTGGATATGGATCTGCATCCGGTGCCACGGTGTCGTCAGTATCGTTTGAAATTCTCCAAAAATATTCTCGCTAATCCAGACTCACACCCTCTTGTAGTTGACAACTATTTACCTACTTGTTATTATCATTTTACCCTCCGTGCATCTCTGGGCGTAATCGCGGTCCACGCCCCCCGTGCCCGTCATATGTTTTTATAACATTTCATTTCACGAAGGGAGTCTGTTTGAATTTTGCGTAACACAGCGTTGCTCAATTTGTTAAATATATTATAGATTGGATTCGTCTAGCGAACTTTCGTAGATTAGGCAGAGCGAACACGTTCTGAAACGCCATGTCAAGACATTCTGGAGCATATGGTATTGAGTGAACACTGTTATAGAAAATAAACGTTTCCAAAAACGTAATTTTTCATGCACTTCACTTTTAAACGTGGTTTTATAAGCATCTAATTCACTGTCGTAGTGTTCATCTCTACACAATCTTGTGACTATGGGAAATACTATTATATTATAAACGTTGATGATCTCAGAAAACATCAAAATTTCGCTAAACCTTTCATTCACTTAAATTTTCTATATCCTATAGTTCTATACTGCGACTGAGCTCACGATTGAAAGGAATAGGAAGATTATCAAATTATGGGTTCGACATTGTTACAAGTAAGTGTGTTTCAATGCCTTTCCCGAATGGCCTTCGTTGTAAAGATATCATTGATTGCTTTGGTATTTACTGTAAATACTTGTCAGTATCTCGTCCCAATCGAAGTGGTACAATCGTGGTTGTCGTTAATTTATTTAAGAAATAAAAAAACAATACTTTACCATACACATTTTACGTTTTATTGTGCGAATTTAATGACATTATTCCCGGTGAATATTTTCTATCAAAAAATATTCTCGAAACATAAAGATTTCTACTACAATTCTCAATTTTATAAAACAAATAAATATCTCACTTTCTGACAGTTTGAAGACTCGTTCAAATGAGGGAAACATGAAATTCTTACAGATAAGCCAAAAATGGTATCGTCAAAATATACAGTGCAAATTATAAACTGTTCTTTCGCAATTCTATACTATATTTTAACATTGTGTGGCTGCCCGTGGCCAAAGGTTGGGAATCTCCAACCCACGCGTAACACATTTTCAGTTTAACGTCCTCACTTTATTTTCGTTGACGTGGCTGAGTATTTTTTCTTTTCTCGACGCTCGCGCAGGGGTGGATCAGCGAAGTTAATCCTCGCGGCAATTAATCATCTCGAAATTTTGTGGATTAGGCTTACCTTGTAGACACCCGCACTTTCGTATTTTTTCTAACCGAGCTTTAAATTTGATTGGTAGTTTATTTTGTCATGGAAAAAACGTGAATTATTGTAATAATTTAATTAAATTTCAAATTTTTATGAATTGAGAAAGCTTGCTTTGAATATAATGTTATCAATATTATTTACTTCGGTTCGAGAAAAAAGACGTAATCTTACTATCTTCGTTTTTACCGATCCCAGGTGGATGACTTTTTTTTTTTTTGTAAAACTTAATATATTGATAAATGCCAATTTAGCATAAAGCACCATTATTGCTATCAAGCATTCATTATTCAGCAATAAATACAATATGTACTAGACTTTTTTTTATTTTAAAAATGATATTATTGCATTTTTTAGTATTCATAATTTAAGTTTATTTACCTTTTGTACATAAAAATTAGCACCTGCTTTTCGTGACTACAAAATAATATAAATTGTATTCTATCCATCCTTTTAAAAAGTGCATAATTATGTTTCTTCGGGTCCGTGGTCGAGTGTCAATGTCGTTGACTATACGGATACGTAGCGCTCGGGTTCGAATTTCCGTCCGGACAGTGTAATTTTTCGATCGAATTATTGATTTCTGTTCGGTGACAATTCCTCCCATTCCCATCCAATCCTAAAAACAGGACGTGGCGACAATGATTATCTTACCGTTGTCCTAGTTATATCATTTCTATCCCTACTATCTCCGAAAAAAGAGGTTTCGCAACTCAGTGATATACAGCTTTTGCAGAAAAACTTTATTGAAACGGCTATTGTTTTATTGTAGTAGGTTTCACTAACAAATAATTTATCCACTGGGAAACGAAGATTTTTGTATGGGTACATTGACTATCAAATCGAATTATGGGTTTCAGAAAAACTTCCTGAGATTGTTGTCCTTGTTATTTTCTGCGAACGACTGCAAATCGCCCTTTGTTTTATAACCTGTTAGTCGCCAAAGTCGAAGTATTCGATCTACGGCTGTACGCCAGCGATTTCAGAGAAAATAGAAATTGCATAAAAAGTGATTTAATTTACATAATTTATAGTTTGAAGATGTTTTCGTGTGTCCTGGCACATTTGTGTACAATACATTTTGTGCTGCGTGACGATTTATGGGCTTATTCGATTTCGAGTTCATGTATTATAAACATATGATAAGTTAATTTATTAAAAAATCTTTATTTTCAACGAACAAGTGTAGCGAAAATAGAAATCTGACAGATTTTTACATTCTGCATACAATTCAGCTCACTTGGATTCGGTCCTGTTTGACGAAATGAGCGATCGCCGGTACTGTCTCCCTCGCCTACAGTGAGGGTGAGCTGTCATTTTTTTGTCTGAGTTTTTTCCTCACCCCACACGTTACGTCATACCTTGTTTATTTGCACGAGTTCAGTGGTGCGGATTCGGTCGGATTCGCTGTCTAGTTTGGCCACGTGCGAAAAGCATCCACGCCACTGATTGTTCCACAGGTTAATGTGATAAGTAATAGTTGGTTATCTTCTATTATTATTTTAAACCATGAATACTCCAAAATCCAATATTCAACACAGAATCTGAATTATACTGTCACAGTGGTAATATTAAAGCACAACTGATTGCTGTGAAAAAAGTGTTCATTTTTATTATTTTTCGAAGCTTTAATTTCCCTAAAGTTTCCGTGGAAAGTATAAAAAATAATCTAGTGTAGTCAGTTCAGTAATGACTCTTGGAATCACAGTTCTCGTGTCAAATGATGCCGTGTGTAGTTAAATAAATAAAACTTTTCTGTACCACTTTTGATATATTCGATGATAACTTTTTGAAAGTTCATTTTAACATAAAGTTGTATTGACTGTTATTCCACGTATCGTGTAACAAGTCTGAAGATGCTTCTCAAAGAGCCGAAACACGTGTGAAATAATATAGTATCAATTTAATTTTATATTACTGTTTTCCTACCAATTTTTCTTATAACCCATTACGCAATTGAGTCACTTGCCTACGTACTTTTATACTATGTAAAAATAGAATGTAAGAACAACCACCAATATCCAGCCAGAATTCATTAGTAAAAAATAGATAATAGTTTGTTTTGATTTTATACTTGTGGTTCAGTGCATTTTCTTAGAGTTGTGTCACTGCAAAAAACCGATGGTCCATCTGTTATCTATTATTTATTAAAGTATTATAAATATATATTATTAAATTGTGATCGCAATATTTATATTAATATGCTTTTCATGACAAGTTAGGGATACGCAGTTTAACTATAGCTTTTTATTACGCCATTGTAACATCGATAGAATCCCTTCATAAAGTTCAGACTAATCTTCTTTGTCAAACCTGGTGTAGTAAATGATCGAAATTATTTAGGGCTTTAGTCATTTAGTGCAATGACTTGCATAGATTTCGGCACAATGGCACAGTCGCAGAATGTTCATTCATAACTTACACCCGCATTCTCAATATCAATTTGCAAATGTAAAAAAGGCTCCGTGAAGTGGGGGTGCATAGTGGTGCACCACCTGGATAGACACTGCGGGTGGGAGGAGGGTTACCTGTCGGCTCGGGGAGGGGAAACCCGCGGTGGTGGGGGTGATGTTGCTCGCTCGGGCCTCGTCGTGCCAGTTTCATGCCTCTGTCGACGCGGCGAGGTCGTTCATTTCTCGCCGTCTTCCTCAACCATCGCGCGATTTATTACGATTCCTAAACTAAAAAAATAAAATTAGCGAAACTATTTTGTGAGTAAGGTGAATTAACAGATGCACAAAAAAAAACATTAGTGTGAATCGGACAATATCATTAATTTTTTATATCTTTTCAAACTAAGACTTATTTCAAAGTAATTATCAGGCCGAATTTATTCGTAGTTGTTCGGTACCCGATTTTGTGTTTGTGTTGATATTTTATTTAGTTGTGAGAATTTATCGCTGTTTTTTCTTCAGCGGAAAAAGTGTCGAATTTGTCTGGTGTAAAATAAACGCCATACGGTGCAGGAATATTCCGTACACTTTACACTCGGTTTTGATTTACAACTTTGCGCCGGTGAAAAGTTGGACAAAGTTGAGAGCGCGAGTGAGAGTAGACTGGCTTAGGCGTCGCGACGTCACCCACACGTGCCGCCTAAACGTGATTTATCACACCCCCGAACAGAAAACAATCGACCGTTTCGATAGAGAAATACTGTGACATACGATCTTCAAGTGAAAACTACGCTGTATCTATGCTCGCGGATTAAATACGATGCTGACATGGTCGGGAAAGTCATTGACTGAGAATGCATGATTTCACTACTATCTGCAAAACACTCGGAAGACAAATAGAGAAACAATAACAAGTCTAGTAATAATAGAATAACGTATTTTGTTTCGTTAATTTTCCAATAAATCCGAACAAATTCATGTCCGCGGATATCTTTCGATGGCTCAAAACTCAAAAGTATATGGCAATTTTATTGAAGAGCCAATCGGTGTAAACGTATCGAAGTGTGCGATTTAGGGCGAACTTCGGACAGCACTTGTTGAATACATTCCTGCCCATATCGGATATCAAATCATTTCATTGGTTCCTATGTGATACACGATCAGTTGTATTTTTATGTATTAGCATTTTTTACGTTACGTGTCGTTTTTTTTTGCTTTTTGCATTTGATAGTGCTGCGTCTTATCTCGGTCTGGAAAGTCGTCGATTTTGCGGTTACTTTTTTGCATTCCTAGTGAATAAACTGTGTAACGCTGCAACCCGGATGCTTGGCGTGTGTGATTTTGTTCGGCACAACAATGAATAATGTTTGCTACATATTTACAGAAATCAACTCTATTTACAATTTTATTCTGTGGAGTGGCAATGAATAAATTGTGAAGCAAACTGTTAGTAACAATCTGCATTCATAAATAAATTCAAAATTATAACCGTAATAGAGCTTCTCATATACTGCAATACACGAGAAATTCAATCTAATAACAATAATTGTTCTTCTAATTGATATTTGATAGTTCATCAAAACTAGTTTGTAGTGGAAAGTTACCAAAGATATTTCTTTCGAGTTTTCTTTGTAATTATTGTAATATTAAGCCGTGTTTTGTGTCAGTGATCTCAAGTATTACAATCATAGTGTTCCCAAACGATCTAAGCTGGTGGCATGATATTGAGGCGAAGCCATCATCCGTAGCGTGCCTTTGTAGGGCATGGTTTTGTTGTGATCCACCTGCTCCGCGATGGATAACTTGACGATGTACTCGTACGCGGGCGGCGGTGGCGTTCAGGGTGGCGGAGGATACTTGCCTCCTGGACCCCCGCCGGGGTACCTTCCGCAGGGGCCCATGCCCTCTGCTCTACCGCCCATGCCGCCTGTGTTGCCACCCTCGATGCACCATCTCCCGCCACTTTCACCGCACTCCAAAAGAAGAAGGTAAACTCTAACTTTTATCGCCTGTCAACTGTACTCTGGTCTATTTACAGACGTTCTGTTGACAAGTCTTCATCACAATCCATATATACAGTCAACTTGTATTGCTTTAGTAGATATGATGTTGTTATATTAGTCGAATACATAAATCAATACGGTAGATTTATTTGCATCTTTCAAATGTTCAAGATTTCAAAAATATCGAATTATCCAATTAACACATTTTTGGTTCATAGAATTTTTTTTGTTATTGATTTGGTTCAATTATTAAAACGTCTTGCTGCTTCTAAGTAAAATGTCTAGAGGAGGAATATAAAGCAACGAAATTGATTCTGCTTGATTAATAGCAGTCGATAGAGTATGAAGTAGTTAACTAAAAAAATGCAATAAGAAAAGCCAATTTCACCTTAATCATTTCCAGACTTCTCGAAAACTCTTGGCAAGTATGTTGTAAGCTAAGACGGTATCTTGTTTCATTTTGACTGTCAAGAAGTTGCGATTGTTGAACAAGTTAATTAAAACCACACTCATTTGATAACCGAACACAAAAACATAGTGCAGCCGTATTATAAATAATTATTTTCTGAGTATATTTTATCGGTTTCTGTTTAGCGTGGTTAGACTGGTCGGTTTGCGGTTTTTTCCCTCATCAGGGACAAAGTGAATTCCCACAAATAAATGCATTTGCAGAGAAAAAACATAATTTCATTGAATATTTTAATGTCAGTTCCTCACATGTTTTTTTGACATTGGCAAACAAATCGAGTATAAAAACCGCACATTGTTACAAGAAACACCTTCGTTGTTTAACTGTTACTTGCAAACGGAATTCGCATTTGACTATTGCAACTTTTTATTGCAGTTGTCCTTGAAGTTATATACTAATTATTATTAATTCCAAACATAATTTGTTGAATGAAATATTCGAATATTGAAACATTATAGTGTTACAATTATGTCATTTATGATTTATTTCCATGAATAATATTTTTTACATTCTAGATAGTTAGTTATCATCTATTAATTTTACAGAAATATGTGATTATCTATTCAATTTCAATAAACAATAATTGCAATTTTACGGAAAATCAAAGCTATAAAAATGATTCGTTGATTTGCAAACCATCTTCAGATTGAATTAACGAGGACATCGTGGTTAATATTATGCTGAAAATAATATTTCACAAGGTAAACACTAAGTATCTGAACAAGGAAAATAATTGAATGTTATCAATCATGCAGTTTTTTTCTGGGTTTTTGTGTGACCATCGCTGTGATGATTTTTTCATCCTTATGGCATCAATCATTTATATTTGCAGAATTAATTTCACGTAGATATTAAATATAAATAATGATACTTAGAAGTCAACAATTATCACAGCTGACATAATAACAGCCCGGAGACAGATATTGCCATGTATCTCTTCCATACTGAATTTTGACAAATGCGCCTCGAAATTACTAACACTAACCATATCAGTCCATGTCAGTCCGATCAATTTTGCTCGCGTTTAAAATGTTCTTTTTTTTCCTAACGTTTAACGGCAGTCTATCAAGAAGTGAGTTATTCAAATTACATGTAAATTTCGCCGATCCATTGTCAAACCGTGGCCGTTGAATACGACGGGGAAATTGTGGAATTTATAAAATTTGTCCCTCAGGAAACTTAGCATACCGTTAAATCTCTGCTTTTATATTTATTTTTCATAAATTTTACGTAACTGAATTCATTATATTTTTTTTCAGTCTTATACGCTTAGACAGTTTTAATTATCGTTTTTCATGTCTATTTAAATTGTGCTGTTTGGACTTTCTCCCTCTTGGTATTTATATAGTTTTTGATATTTTGTAGCTGCGCCCAACCGTAACGTAAAATAAATCGCCGCTTTTGTGCCATTCTGGTTGCGCAGGTATTTGTTGACTTTTACTTGTTAAAGGTTTATTTATCGCGAGATATATTTGGTATAGTAAAAAAACCATTATATATTACGGCCAAACTTTCAATAGATTCAGCTGTAACTTTGCGGTCAATTATTTGTCACAATTTAAAGTAATCCCTCATCGATAACCGCGAGGATACCTACTAAAAAATTTCCATGCTTGGTAAATTCACACTAAACAGGATCGATTGAAGTAAACGCGATTTGTACTATTTATTGTATGGATTATTTACGTTCGATTTGTATATTATTAAGATATTACTAGTAAAAGAAAAAAATATGGCCTTTTAGTGCTTTCTGTCCGAAGTTTTGTCTTGTTAACTGATATTGAAATAATTTAGCACCAGGGTGCGTTGTTACACCCTTCCCTGGCGCGATGACGTGTCAAGGTTGCAGGCTGGAAAATGTCATCATTGCGATAGTGATTATGGCATTTGGATGTCGCATGAAAAGCATCGCGCCCAGCTGTGATAATAATGGGCGACGGAGGTGAGTAGTCGGCGTTTTAATTGCCCGGGCATGATTTCGTGTCACGTCGTCACACCCGCGTTCGCTTCCTCGCTGCCCCGTTACTTGTATAAGCATTATTATTATGAGATTGCATTATTATTACAGTATTTGCAAGGCCAGCGAACACGCTATGCCACTGTGCCTAATAAGCCAAGAACAACAGTTGTCTTTGTCGCTTCGATTTCCGGTGAACCGCGCCAATTCGGTTATTTTTGTGAAAAATCACCATTTTCTTGCAGATTATGCGGTTGTTGGAAAAGAATGCCTCTGGATAAGCAACCAAAACGTGGCGTTATTTTAATCGCGTATGTTATTATTGTCACACTATCTGGGATCCATTGATGTCAGAATCTTAAGAATTCGACTGAACTTCTATAAGTTGGTTGTCCCGGCCGCTTTCCATAACGCTATACGTTCAAGAAAAGAAACGAATTACTCTCCTGGCTCTATCATTTCTTCGAAAAAGACAGGTTTAGCAACCGAATAAAAAATGGAGTCCATTTGCTCTCCACATTGAAGCAGACATGTTTTTAATAAAATACGGTTTCAAAGAGAAAATTGGATTATTTTAAATTTCTAAAAATAATATATTTAATATTTTCGATGGTTTCGGCGGTAACTTTGTGGAAGTTCATTTTAATATAAAAAATTTTTTTTTTTATAATTTTATAATAATATATTTACTTACAAAGGTAAAAAACATACACGAATATTTTGGCAGTAAGTGTATAATTGTTGCGCAAAAAATTCGTTGAAATAAAATTAATGTCATGGTAAATGTTTTAGTGTAAAATTTACTGAAATAATGTTTCGTGAAGTGTAAGATTTTTTTTCTTTCGTGTTTTTCATTTAAAAATAAAGCACTTCATTAGGTTCTGTACGACTTGCGAGAGAAAAAATCCTAGGCGCGGAATGTAATCGGTCAGACGTCCGAGATCTGTATGGCGTGCTGCGACTTGACGCTCTGTTTATTTGCAGGAATGGATGCGATACAGGTCGCGCATATTGACTTGCTCGCTGTTGCTAACAATGTGTTATCATTTTTTTTATATTTAAGTTGTTAAAAAATACTCGACTTACTAGCAGGTAAAGTGCCCATTCGATGTCCTAAAATCTGATATTAATTGAATTACTATCAACGTTATTTTATGATTCGCACAGGTCTTTCACTTTTTTGTAACCAGTTCCTCTCTCAATGTGAAGCACAATGTCACCTTTTGATACCACCTAGGCTGGGGCACGGTATGATTAGTGGTCTAATAATTACAAGTCTCATAAATCGATTGATACATCAATTTATCAGACTATCCTTAATTTTGATTTGAGTCCGAGAGTGAATTGCGTTGATTGCTTGGCTACAATTCTGGCTATATTTTTATACAATGCAATATTCTAGTTAATCGAGTGTATTAACTTCTGTAAAGATCAACATTTAGTATTAATATTTTTCTCATTGCCATGATTAATGCTTTAGATATATTGTCAGCCCTTTACAATGCTTGCGAAAATAAACGGACCGCAGTTAAGCTACATTTTGCTTTATGACTTCCAACTTGGACATATTGCAATTTAAGGGCTGGTTACAAAAACAGTATCAACAGTGATAAATTTTACAGGGGAGCAAAAAACATTTTAATTCTTGACATGTGCTGTTAAATGAATGGTCTATAACATTTTTTTCTAATAAAATCACATTTAAATCTCATGAAAAATTCACATACCATGTTGTTTTTGTAAGCCCCAATTTGGTAACGCTGTTGAGAAGGGATGAAATTAACCAAATATAGCCTAATAAAAATTTTGAAGGGTAGATGTGTTTTTTTTTATAGTTTTTGACATACTTTTAAAATTATTTTGAATGAGCATTTTAAGGGAACAATAAAAAGTGTTAATTATTTTTTAAGCAAGAATAAGGTTCATCGGAACGGAAGTTGGCATGGAAAATCTGAAATTGCAGCGACACCGCTAACCAACTTATGAAAGCGAGTCAATACTCATGACGACGTGAATTTATCAAGCTTTACTATGATCAGATAGTATATGTTTGTGCGATTACTGATCGACAATAATTCGCTTATTGAAGTGGTGTGTTCGCTTTATCCAGTTATCAATGTGGCAGAGTTAGGCCTGCGCTGGGCGTACCCGCCTCAAGCGTCCGCCCACCGGCCGATCGCTCTCCGGGGGGCGGGGCAACTCCACATAATTAAAAACACCGCGAGATGCCTCTGTTACATACCTGCCGGTCCACTAAATACTGTTATTACGTATTTATTACCTATCAATTAAATTCACTCAAGTTATTAGGTAAACGTGAGAATTGCGTTACGAACGGGACGCATGCAAATTGTTGACTCGGCACCCAGCATTTCGAATTATGGTCGTTTGCACAACATCTCCAATAATCAACTTTTTTTTAGCTAATTGAAAAGTTCCATGCCGATACGTAATAAGTGCAATACGAAACATTTTCATGCTTGGTGGTATCGGATATATTTTCAAGAATAAAGCATATATTTCATATGAGTTCCAATGTCACATAGTTGAAATTATCGTGCACTAAAATAATAATAATGAATAATTTGGTATTGCAGAAATGCTTCAAACACCAGGTTAACGTCATTATAGAAACTGTGTTGCTAAAGACTACCCTCCAATAATTTATCAATTTCATTCGATGTAATTTTTACGAAAAATGAGTTTCGATAAAGCGAAACACGTGTCACATTTGAAATCAATCTTATCTAAATGTTTGTTTCGAAAAAATCTGTTTTTTTTCTAAAACGATTCGTATTATTGGTTTACGTGTATCAATATCATGTAATTTTTGTATCGATTATTTTATTATCTGCTTTTTCTAAAAAAAGATTACTTTTTCTTATTCGATGACTTCAAAATACTTTGTTATGAAATAGCTAATGAAAAATTTACTGGTAAAATACAGGCCTGCATTTTATTATTAATGGATTTTCAATAATATAAATGTTACATATTTTTGTGCATCAGGTCGATGTTTCACAACTTGATTGACAATTTAATAGTCGGAAAACTGCCACCATGTAGTTACCATAGGTTCCGCAATTGAATAGGCTCCGTGAGAAATTCGTCTCCCGCATATGCCTGTAAATTTCCCAGAGTCCGGCACCGGATTCGATCCTATCGGGGTATTTTCTCACCGATACCGTTCGCCCGCATATCAAGATTCCACCACTTATCCTTTTGTGTGCACATTTACGTATTGTATGTTTCCCCTTTTGAACGGCACCTTGAACTTATTTTACTCTTTTTAATTTGCAGGTACGTTTAGTCGTATTGGAAGATGGTTTTTTTTATAACCATTTACTACTCACTTTTATGTAAGAGTAAAGCTACAAAATTTCGATGCAGATGTTTTTCACATCGACAAAGGAGCCAGCTTGTTGGCACGTGCGATTCGCGCAACAGATAATACAATCCCTTGTTGAATAATTATTCTGCGACCACCTATCCCATCGGCATTTGTCGTGCGATATAGTTACTTCCTTATATCCGTAAACGGTGTAATTGATGGTATTTAAATTACATACATGCACAAATGTGCTGGTTTGTATAATAAAAGACAATATTTTATTGGATTCATTAATATTTTGCATTATACACTTTTCACCACTGATGATTCCTTAATATATTTTTAACCTTCTCCGCTAACAACGTTTTTGAGTTGTTAGTGGAATTTATCTCAACATAATGTTTTCTATGAGAACTGCTCGTTACTCGGTAGCTCAACTTTTGCTCTCTTTTGTAAGAGTAGCGTAAAGGAAAGAACTAGTGGTAAGCGATTTCCCTAAGTTCCGTTTTCAGGATCGGATGGCTGTGGGGCGCAATTTGGACACAAACATATATATATCTCTGACTCCGGACAAATCAATAGTTGGATTGAAAAGGGAAACTGTCCAGACTTGTACTCGAACTCGTGCGATCCACAACCGACGTCAACGTCATCGCAGACCCGACAGTATTTAAGAAATTTATTTATTTCTTAATAAATTCATTTTCAATGCGTTTTCATTGAACAGTAAGTTCCTCAAGTTAATAGTGTAGTTATAATAGTATAATCCTGACGACTGGTAGAATTTCCGCATAAAGTGATAGCGTGCAGTGCTTCCAGCCGGGGGTCTCCCTTGCGTAGACTTAGTTTCGCTCTTGCCCATTGAAGTTTTTAAAAGTCGATCAGTCTCAATTACGGAAATGAACACAGAGCCGGTCACGCTTCAGATTTCCTCCACCTGAACTCGCCTACGTATTCCAAATGGGACTTTCTTCGCTAATCTCACATGATAATACGAGTCTTGTTTGTTTGTACTTTGTGGATAATCGATTGTACGTATTAGTATGCAAATACATATATTTGATATTTCAGTTTAACTATCTAAAATCAAACTCATATTTTAAAACATTTGTTATTGAATCATTATTCGAAAATATCTCGAAAGGAGTAGTTTTTCAATATAAGATTTTCGTCACCTTGTAAATCGCTTATCTTTTTTAATTGTTTGACTATGGTTTAACTATAAAAATCATTATGTTTATATAGTGGGCTCAAACCTTTATTAGATTAATATAAAAACTATGACATACTATCGTCTTCTTTAATCATCAATGTTGTTCTCGTCTTGTTCCTCTGAAGAGGCAATGCCACCCACCGATCCTATTTCAGACCAGAAATTGAAATATATCGCCAGTGTGCTAACCAAAGCGTTTTGTATATTGTATTTGTTGATGATGAAATATTAAAAATAAATACTGCACATACGATAAAACTTTGTTCGAAAGCGTCTTTCATAAATTGCTTCCGTTATTCCGCTATAGAGCTTACCTACCTGATAGTCCCAGTTAATTGCGCCTTGTTTTAATTCGCTTATTTTTCCCCTATATCAGGGAAAAGTTGCGGAAAACAGACGGGTGGCGTTTCTCTTTTTTACAAGGAAAATTAGAGAAATAAGTGGCGTGCACGCGTGGACGAGCAGGAGTACTTGTCATGTTTACTCGTAAATGTACGACTCAACCCGCACGCAACTTTCAGTCACCCCTGCTAATTCAACATACGCCACTGGGATTAGTTTTACAAGTTTTAAGAATTATCAAGCTTAATAAAATTATTTTGTATCTTGACAAATAAAATGAAATACCCCCCCCCCCCCCGACTACTTGCTTTATGTTAGCAGTTCCGTTCAACTGTGCCGGATTATTTTTTTACTGTTTTACTATATTACTGGTTTTAAATTTTGTATTAATAGTATGCATAAATATGAACACGCATAAAGTTGGACTCTTTTGAAAGTGTAGTAATAGTTCATATTGTAAACGTATATTTTTTCAACTTTGAATCGTTGGCACTTTTAACTTTTCCATTATTTTTTTCAATAAATTGTTTGATTGGATTGGCATCTACGTAGTATAACTCCTTGATAACATTGTATGTATATTGCATTCAAATTGTTATGTTTTATCCTTGTTATTTCGGAGTCATACAAAAAATGCGCTAACCCTTCCGATAGATGCTCATGCAATTGATTGATGTTTTGAGGGATCACTGCATTATATCCGCGCGTTTCCTTGTCATCGCACTTGACGTGTTGTCGTCGATATAACTCCATTAAATCATGCAGTTCTTAATTCCTACTCTGCTTATAAAAATAATTATAGTATTGAATATTCATCGCGATATATATGGCAATCGATTGTGTATTTTCATCTTCGAGTCGCCAATGGAATAACGCCGTGTATCATTCATGATACGTATGCGCTTCATTATTGAGCCCGCTGTTTGATTGATATGTCAAATAAATCATTCTATTTTTGAATCATTCGTTCATGTATCAATCTTTTGTGCCATAATTGGCATCTTGCAACAGCGCAAATATGAATATTCTATGTGTTACCTTCGTAGGTTCGATAGTACATATATTGCGTTTACCAGCTTCAGCACGTATGTTATTTACGTACAATATGTTTTTACGTCATAAACCAATCTACAATGTGGACCGAGGATGAGCATCAGATACGTCGCTCATACATTTGCAATCGTGTGTTTAATTTGCCTTGATTACACACATCGGATCAGGCAGCTCGCCGCCGCTATGGCCCGGCCGTGTTATTAACGTCGAATAAAATATGTTGAATTTCGCTTTCGAAATGAAGTTATCGAATAGTATTGATGGGAGACTACTCTACATAATGACCGGCTCTGGGACCGTTAGCAAAACGTGCCGGCTTCTAATCTAAGATGTTAAATATATGGTGTGGTTTTGTTTTTGAACATTACCTAAAAGTGATCACCATTTATTGTATAGGTGTTCCTGTATTAAATGTCGATATTCAGAAGAGAAAGGGTATTGTATCTTCACTCTTATTCGACTACCATGGGTCATGTCCAAGCCAGGTCTATAGTTGCCTTTTTATTTTGTAAGAACACTAAGTCCAGTTTCTATTTCAAAATTAATGATTTCGTAAGATTAATTGTTTATCTATCTATTCGTCAGTTACCTTAGTAGTGCTACATTAAATATCAATAATCGTACACAAGTGTATGGTATTAATTAACCTGCGGGCTGAATGCTGGATTAATTTTCAGGCAGTTAGCTATTATCCTTACATCGTTACGTATATCAATCAGTCTTTAATTGAACCCAAATACGCTACATCGCCTGTAACACTCACATATTTGTTAAACGACCAATAACGGGCCTTAATAATTCCCAAACAGTGTATCATTGTAAACATACAAACGAGCCAAATATAGTCCTTCTATTTGTACGATATCCCTGTCGGATTTTCCGGATGTATACGCTCGTTCGCTTATATTGATTGATTCGCAGGCAAGTGGTCGTCGTCACTGTGTATCTGAATGCTTGTAAGTTTACAGTTTTAATTCATGTAAAGTTCTAATCCCATAAAAAAGTATTCAAACATGGAATTATAATCTAGCTCGCGAAATAACATAACATTTAAATCTGAATACGTTAAGAAAATTCCACTTAATTAATAAATTTCTATTTGATGCAATAAAATGAATGCTTAATTTTTATTCATAATTCCTTTTAATTTTTGAAACCATTTTTGTTTCAATTTTTTTCACAAATATGTTTTTAATTGGTTGAATTCGCTGTCACAAAGTATAGAGCACAACTCACCGATGTTCGCCTATATATATATGTATATGAAGTAACCAAGCAAATATATACTCCACTTATTTGATTATCTGCGAACTGTTAAGGGCGATATATTCGTACCCCGCTGATAATATCATCCCTCGACCACGGTGCAGGTGTAGACGCCACCGTGCGTCGGTGGGGGAGGGCGGCGAGGGTGTTCGGCTAAGCTCTTGCGATTTACGGTATACTAATGAGCCCTTTATCAGCCCATCGCGGCACGTAAACCAGATTTGCGGCCGCCATCGGCCATACGTCGTGCTCTCGCGCCAGCGGGAAACAACCGTTTCCGATTTCGATTGTTTCGTATTGCCAATAAATTGTATTCGCAATCACTCGTTCTTCCCGATTGACCAAGTGAACAGAATTTATGTAAAATGTAAGATATATTTCCTAAAAATTGTGATGTTGAGGTTTATTCCGTGTATGAAAAGAGGAATAGTTTAATTGATAGTCATTTGTTTCTGGAACGCCGTTTATGATGAAGACAAAATGAAATTCAATGTATTGCAACTATGGGTGTCGGGACTGTATATTGATATTCTATTTCTTCTTTTCACACAAATACTATTATCGATAACGTTTATATAATTTAATATTAATTTGATCGATGGCATTTTAATCATACAAGCTTATACAATATTTTGTTAATTTTGCACCATTAGTGTATTTTTTTTACCATACATTTTATATTATTAATAATTATCAGTGGCTGTTTTAATTTCAATATTTTTGCAAGCAGTTACTTTTACAACATATTTTTATCGCTAAGAAAAGGTGTGCCCAAAGAATTTTAGATGATATTATTTTATGATTTCTGTAAACCTTGTTTTGTATGCACTATTTATTGGCTCGAAAGTAAAAGTTATCTTTATAACAGGCGCAGTATTAGATGTAATTTTTAGAATTTCGGGCCACAAATGTAATATTTTTATTAGTAATTTTCTGTAAATTTTGTACATTCACAAAATGGTCCTCAAGCCAGTTTTGACAAATTTATTGATCAAAACATTAATGTATTGGTAAATTATCTTGTGGTGATTTCTGGCCATGGGTGATGTGTGATATCGTCTTCATGTAATCCGTGTTTGACCACCGTAGTTGCATATTAAATCCTCATCTGATAATTATGTACATACAGAGATAACACCCATTTATGATAACATTAATTGCATAACTATGTCATTACATCCAACTTGATATCATTGCTCATTTCAATTACACTAGCTATATGTTTGTTTCTAGTATTGATGCTAGTATAGTTGTTTTTTTCAGATGATATAAGCATCTCTGTATTATTTAAATAAAGGTTTCATGTCCAGTATTACAAACGTAGGTACATTGCTTCATAATTTCTTTTACTTGTATTTTTTTGATTTTTGTACTTGTCTTCTGTTACCCCCCTCGCCACCGCGGCGATAATACCCCAAAAACAAACTCTAGTGTACTTCAAATCATACGTAATTTTTCCCAAATAATTTCAATGCTTCGTCTGAATAACAAAATTGTGCTTATTCATTTCCTGCTAGTGAAGACTCGATCGACCAATCAATCTGAGCGAAAATCAATGTTGATTTATTGAATATGTTACTTTTGACAAATTTATGTTCTCCTCTCCAATACTGAAATCACGACCGGCTACTTTATGTTCAAATTCCTTCATGCTTACTTATTACCTATTTACTGTGCGGAATCAATCAATCAATCGACTGTCAGTTGCGTAATAAGAATATGACAGGAAAAGTGATTTACACTCGAAGCCTTTATGTTATTTGTCCATCAACTTTCCAAATCTTTTGATCAATAATTGGTAACACTTTTTTTGTATTTTTTTTTCTTAAATTTAACGTGACTTTAATTTATTTTCATGTTGTCAATAAGCGATAAACTGTTAGATAAATCTTATATATAAAACCGAAACGGCGTATGTTTGTATGTGGGTCTGTAATTCCCTTTTGCATTATTGTTGCAAGTTACCATAAAAACGAATAGAAAAGAAAATATGTTTGAATTTTTATCGGCGAAGACATTTAGTCAAAATGTAATAAATTAGTCTTCTACTGAACTTTTCCCAGCTTTTATTATTCATAATAATGTTTATTATTTACGTGAAGGTATTATTTGACATTTCTTTGACAGCAAATTAGATTTTTTCCTTGAATTTGGACATTTTAATGGGCGAGAATGGGGCTGTCATCAAATTAAATAAATTTTGTGATTTTATTTTAACTCTATTTTGTATGTTAGATTTTGTGATATAATTATGTCGAATGAATGATAATTATTGGTCGCTTAGTCCGAGCGACGCCGGGTAGCAATACAAGTATATTATAATAACAAACCTGTATGTATAATACGATAATTGTGAAATCCGTTCATTTATTAAGATTTTTTTGAACTGTTATCAGGATCATTAATGACTTACTAAGAGAGTAAATATTAGAAATGATGGTCTTTGATAAGTAGTTAGTATTTGTGAATTGAGACCTGCAAGTACTATCAAATTTATTCTAAGAATGAATGTGTTATGCTGAAAGATTGATTTGGCTGAATGGTTTCCTTTCCTCTCTTCGTATTCAGTGAATGGAAAATGATCTGCATGGTAAAATGTCTCCGTAATATAGATACTCGTTTATTGGGCCGTTTAATTATTGTCATATGATAATAAAAAGCTCTCACACAGCTAATAAAGTGATAAACAAATACTCCGGGAAAACAGTAAACGAGTTTATGTTACGCCTGGGGAAAATTATTAATCGACGTAAAGTCCTCGGTTGCGCCGCAATAAACCGCTGTCCAGGTTTATTTACGAGGATACAACATTCGCTGCTGAGAGATCTCGCTACCCGGATCGCTGTTTACTCTTCCAATCCGAGCTTTTTTTCCCGCCCTTATAAATTGTTATTTTCATGTAATTTTCTCGTTCGGTGTCAATCATCAATCTATCTCATAATTCTGTCTGATTATATTTATGTCCCCTTGGGACGAAACTCTATAATGTATACTTAACATACAATTTACGTGAAAAGATCATTTATTTCGTGAATCGAAAAAATGATTTGATGGGTTAAATCTCGATTTCTTCAACTACTGTTACTGTATTTCATAAATTATGCAGGGTGATGGAAAGTATTATTAGAGGAAGATTCGACTCGGTATAGAAGGAGTCGTATGTTAAGATTATACACAATTTTAATTATGACTATATTGTCAATTTCCACATTAGTGGCCACTAAAGTTAACATACATTTAATAAATTAACCCCGAATAATTACGAACACAATTGACCTGTATTCATTATTGGTTGGGTAAATCTATTAATACGTATTTTGATTTATTTGATCGTTTCGTGGAAATACTAAGTTACCGCAGATACAATCAAATGTTTTCAAAATGTTTTTTGATCCACAAATTTAATTCGGTTTTCGATGGTTTCGGCGGTAACTTTGTGGAAGTTCATTTTTAAGTAAGTCTAAGATGCCTCTGAAAGAGGCGAAACACGTGTCACAGTTAGTTACACAATACGTGGAATAATCAAAGTTATTTTAAATTTTATATTAATTCGGTTTAGTTATTGCAAAAATAAATATAATAGTATCCCGTTTTTTCCAGTAGCTGCTCTCCTTACTTTTTAAATGAAAGTCTATCGCACCACCAAACAATTAAGTCACCCCTGATATATGTATAATGCAGTTATGACATGTATGCCATCAGAATTCTAGATGTAAAACCAGACCTACGTATTTTTATGAATTGTCTTAAATTACTTCTGACCATAACATTGACGTCTGATTAGAATGGAGCATTTTTTTTGCCCTCGATACATTATGGACGGCTCGTTTCATTTTGTTGCTATTTTTTTTTTATTGACAATTGACCCGGGCGATTCATCAAAAACCTACGGCGTTCAATATTGTAGCTGTACTAAGTAACATAAAATACGTCTGTTTTTATCGTGTGATTCATTTATCATTTGACGACGGTTGACGTATTTACACGTCAGATAAAAACTGGTTCCACTGTTCCGCATGACATTTCGTTTGGACGTATCTCTCAAGTCGGACATTTCGTCGTTTTATACGAACCCTACAATTGTTTGAAAAAATAACGCAAACCTGTGGGATTAACCTCTCCATGGTTACTTTTATCTCGTACTAGTATTGCTACCCGGCGTCGCTCGGACTAAGCGACCAATAATTATTTAATGTTATATCATTCGACATAATTATATCACAAAATCTAACATCCAAAATAGAGTTAAAATAAAATCACAGACTTTATTCAATTTGACGACAGCCCCATTCTCGCCCATTAAAATGTCCAAATTCAAGGAAAAAATCTAATTTGCTGTGAAAGAAATGTCAAATAATACCTTCACGTAAATAATAAACATTATTATATTAATAAAAGCCGGGAAAAGTTTAGTAGAAGACTAATTTATTACATTTTGACTAAATGTCTTCGCCGATAAAAATTCAAACATATTTTCTTTCATATTCGTTTTTATGGCAACTTAATGACCAACAATGCAAAAGGGAATTACAGACCCACATACATACATACGCCGTTTCGGTTTTATATATAAGATAGTCAGAATTACAATGTTCTAATAGAGTCCTACCATGCCGCAATGCAAGCTATTAGATCAAAAATCGTAATTTTATACATAGTTGGTAACTGGCGAGGCCGTAAGACGGAATTACTATCAACTGTATATTTAATATACTTTGCTATTTTTTCACCGTGTTGTAATGTAGTTCTACCAAGTAAATGCCAATTCAATAAATCGAGAGAACTTTAAGATTACATGTATTTTTATAAAATGTGATTCCGTCAAGGCTTCATAGAAAACATTAATTTACATATGTTCACTTCACCTATGTTTACATGATAATACATTTTTATTAACTGTAACTGGAAGCATGATAGAAGAATATTAGTCTTTTATCTCTCTCGAAGTGATTTTTGTTTATTGTTTTCTTAGTAAAATTTGTATTTTTAGATAGGTAGGTAGGTATTGGTGTGTTTATTTTTCAAATTATCTTTAGGTCTCCTTTGAATAAATTGAGCAGCTAAATTTAAGTCCATTGCTTTCGTAACGGCCCGGATACTGCCTACAATATAGGCCCTATATCTATTTCAGAGTTACTTCTAGCAGGCCATACCCACCAAAATAAAGATTTAGGTACATGTCGCTTGAATTTCCCAGAGAATTCTTTAACGCTATCGATTTTGTTCAGCAACAGCATATCTCGTTTTGTTTCTACATTATAATTGTAAAAATTATTCAATTTTGCTATATTTTGATAAAAATACCACCAGAATTGCATGTTACTTTGAAGTTAGATATTGTTTTTTAACTTGTTCAGAGTATGATATATTTACTCCGTGTACATTATAGGTTCCCAACCCTTTTCGGGTACCGACCCCTTTTTATAACCCAAAATGTGACCCGCGAGCCCCATACAACACAAAAAAGAATTTTCAATCCGGTAATTGATAAAAAATAACGAAAATGTTATATAGTGAACATTTTTTTCTAGTCGACTGTATAAGTTGACGACCTCACAGAAAATCCGTCGCGGTCCCCATTTGGGTCGCGTTCTATGGGTTGGGTACCCGTGGTCTACATTGAACATAATGTAGCAAAAGTATATATGCAATGTAGTTATTTTCATACTTCAGTTACAAAAAGGTTGAAAATTATTTAACTACATATATTTTTATTAATTCTTGGAAAGGTAAAATATTCAAATTTTGATCTTTGGAGAATGCAGTACATGTTTAATTCTTGTGGAGCTGTAATAATTAAAATCTTTTTGCACTTGATTAAAATAAAGCTCTCACGTGTTTATTCTAACTGAATTAATTTCTTTTTACTTATATTTGATTGTATATATTGTTGATTTTATCATAACATACAATAACATCTTATCACACTACAAACTCTAGCCATTTCCATAGAATTTAAATCTAAACATATTACTCTGGCGTTAGATTAAAATTCTCCAGAATATGGGCATCCAATTTTTAGATTCACGTTACTTTAGAATTGGTAAATAAGTAATATGTTTATCAATGTCGACAATGGTGAATAATTTTGGAGTTTTTCGAGATGAGTCAGATTTAATTATGTATATTATGTTTCTTAAAAGTTGTAATCTAATCGTATTATTTTTAGAAAACATTTTAAGTCATTGGAATGAATCATTGTTGTACCATTGCAAGTATAATAGGCTTGAGCTGATTTTTCTAGGTGAAAAATTCCACAGGTAAATAAATCGCTTGTGAATGAGGATACCCCGGCAATAGGAGCTTTGTTATATGACACCCCTCGAGGCGAGAGCATGGGGCCTTTCAAACTAAACACGTACGACTATCATTGTTGGATTGTTTGTTTTCAACAAGTCTGCCGGTGGATTTTCTTGCGGATTAATATTACGTCAATTTTCCTAATAGGATTATTCTTCCATCCTAACAATTACTTAGAAATATAATACCTTGTAGAATAGTGTACAAATGATATACAAACTTTGAATGGTGATAAGTAATATTTTGATTTTAAAGATATGTGCTGGAATCAAATAATTATTGTTGATTAATCATATAACCGCGCTTATCAATCATATATTCTTGATTAAATGATAGCGTAGTAAAATATATCTGTTTCCCACTGTAAAAACATATATTTTTTGGCACAAGAATCTATGTTTAACTATCCATATAAATTAGCCAGTTATATTATTAGGTCCGTAACCGGCCTTTGTTGATTGCATTAATGACAGCATTAAATAGCATTTCTAGAATCAGTAACGTATAGGGTTTGCTAATTATTTAGAGTCAGTAATGCACACTTGAGTGCCTTGGCCTCCAATTCCTGGGCAAATGCTCCCGAGACAACTCCATACTCGCAAACAGAACAGATACGCTTAACGTTGTTTACACCACGGGACACGATCGCTGATACCGAATGTAAGGCCGTGGCGGGTGGTGGTTGGGAGCAGTCTAGTTTAGTTATATTATTAACCTTCTTTCATTCATTCTAACATTCTTTGTTAATATTTATATTTGGAAAATAGTTTACATTTCACTTAAAAACACTTAACTCGTTGGAGTTAATAAAAGTGGAAAAAATAATTATCTGTGATTCTCATGATTTTTTAAATAGCCTAAGCAAAATGGTTTCATCTTCATTATCCGCAATTAAATAATGAAACTACAAATTTACAGCTAAGTAGGTGTGTTAATTTTTTTTTTTTGCAAATGATGGGTTTCCGAAATGTTCTCATGACAATAAGGTAAATGGTATCAGTGGATTCCTGGGATTTCTTGGCATACCTACATAACGCGAACTCACCTTGGTCACATCTACTTACATTTCTTTTCGCCGGGGCGACTGCAGTCGTAAATTATCATTATTCCGTATTGAAGTTTGATGTTTTACTGCTTTCGGAGAAAGGTCGGTCTGCTTGGCGGGGAATCCTTTGTTCCCTGGGACGCGGGACACCTTTTGCACCTCTCGCAGACAGGTAGACGCTGTCGGCCGAGAGAAAGTATCAATTCGACCCCCGTCCGCTACTCGAGGCGAACATTAGTGGACGAGTAATATATTTGCGACGTGTCCGGACCTAGGGTGAAGATAATATGTGCGTGATCTGGTCATCGGCCTATCCGTGAATTTAAAATCATCAACACGGATATTTTACTATCTGCCGTATAGGCTAAGAATTATTACCACTATAAAAATCTCTAACCACACAACAGTGCTGTTTTTTTTAAGATTATAAAAGCTTGCAATGAGAGGAAGCAGAAGCTTTATGTATCAGATAAACTTTCTTTATTGGCGATCTTGTTTCGGATTGTTAACCGTTATTATAGAATGACAGTTTACAATATAAACGAATAATACAAGTATCCCGTGTCCGGTCCGTGTCGCAGTGTCAACGTTGTTGGCTTGCGTGCCGGACCGCCCGGGCTCGATTCCCGGTACGAGCGGATTTTTTTCAGTCGATAAATCTGTTCAAAGGCATGGGTGTTTGTGTTGTTGAAAATCCCTTCCCACTTTCCCGATCCCAAAGAGCGACGCATAGTGACAGCGATTAGCTAATCACTAGTCCTGTCCTAGTCCTCGTATCCTTTCCATCCCTACTCGCTTCGTTAAAAAGAGAGGTTGAGCAACTGAGTAACAAGCAGTTTTCGCAGAAAAATATATGTTGAGATAAACTCCGTGAGGAGTCCATATGCTCCAAGTTGGGAGCGGACATAGTTAAAAAAAAATACAAGTATAATTTGTGTCTAGTATACAGTATAAAGTCGTCTAATCAGATATCCAACAAATCTTAATATACATTGGGTGACTGCTACAGTGATTGGATTTAGTTATTGTACACTTCAACTTTACCACCCAACATAAAGAATTGCTTAGAATTCCCGTAGGTGTGAAACAGACAAATGTATCTAGTTTTTCACACTTCACTTCACCAGATTAGAGAATTCTAACCAATTCTCTAATCTGGGTGGTTAAAATTGAAATGTTCAATATCTATAGGCGTCCAACACACTATAGCAGTCACCCTATATTGCTACAATGATTATACTACCGTGTTATAGAAAAAACTATTGCATTATTTTAGAAATCGTCCTTAGTAGGCAAAATTATAAAAGTAGAAGAATGTTTTATCAGTTAACATTTTTTTATATAATATTACTGTGAAGAACGGGAAGCTAGTATTTTACCTCATATAATATAACACTAATTGTTTCTGAGTCACTCGCAACCGACAAATCTATTATAAAATAATAAGAAGTGTCGATTGGTCATTGAAATCATATTTCTAGTCAGATAAAAAAACGACATCTACTCAAATACCCGGACATTGTTTCATCGCTACTTAATCACTGATTTATTTATTAGAATTACGAATTAAACTATTCGTCACTATATTATTGCTATTTCTTCAGGTGATGTCATCCCACTGCTATCATATTAATTACTACATCGGCGTTATTAACGATTAAGATATTTTCAAAAAGTCTTCTCGTCTTTATGGTTCACACCGTGGATACACTCAGAGCCCTACATAATTCGCGACTATTTTAACACTTATTTTAATCGTGTCGTATTCGCACGCGTGTGCCCCTGCCTCGGGTTAATTGACTTACACGATAACCGTTAACTGCAATTTCTGCTACATAACATTAACATACTTACAGCTGATCTCGAAAAGAAAATATGGAACGAACGATTGGGTTAAAACAGGACACTGTTTAGCTTATCACTTTCACTACGAACCGATCTTGGGATCGGCTAGGTGGGAGAGGTTAATCATGGCCTCGAACGAAAATCTATTAATCGTTTCGATCATCAATTTACTTATCTAAAAACCATTGTTTAATTGGCTTAACAATATTCATCAAGGAAAACCTTTCAATGTAGTATGGGTTCCTAATGGATTTTGTATCTCAACAGAAGTTTTCTACGAGAACCGTTGCTCAACATCTCTTTTTTTTAAGTGAGTAGGGATAGAAATGATAGGACTAGTGGTTAGCTAACCGCTCTTGCTTACGTCTCGTTTTTAGCATTGCATGGGTGGGAGTGGGAATTTTAGATACCACACACATAGAAATAAACAGAAACCAATAATTCCATGGAACAATGAAACTGCTCTGAATGTGATTCGCAACCAAAGACAATGACTTAGACACATGCCCACTACGATCTTTATAATATAACCTAAATTATAATTCTCACAGATAATCACTAATTACATTTTGGAATTGATAATTTATCACGAATGTTAGGTACTATAAATATGTTTTATTAATTAGGTTTATATGTATACAAAATTACTACGCCTCGCTTTTTATACATGCCTGCTGCAATACATTTCAGTATTACTCCCTTGGTAAATATTGCCGTGACGTGATCGTGGAATATAATTATTGTATAGTAAAAACTGTTTATTTTTTATTCGCCAGTTATATGCTAGAGACATTCTATTATTATTTCGCAAAAATTCACTCCCGTTTGTATTGTCACGACTGTCACAGCATTCGATGAACGATTCTTATGTTTATTTCTCGACTCGTATCGAATGCATATTATGCATTGAATATCGTAGTTATTAGATGCATATTAATCATGTTCATGGTAATGATTTCGTCCTTCGATTCAAAAAACTATAGTTAACTAGCCATACAATGCTAATTATTGACCTCAATATTAATAGGTTTTTGAATGCATTAAATGCGTAAATTATTATCAATGGTCTCATTTAAGAAATATTACATCGTAAATGCCGATATTTTTCTATTAAATTGCGGAATGAACATTTTTTTACAAGCCTATTGTAGCCAAGAATATTGAGCGATTGACAAATACAAATTGAATCTATATAACTGAAGACTAATACAATATCCTTTCGTAATAAATGCCATGCTTTGTTGTAAGCATTCATTGTATAGTATTTGTTCCTTTGGTTAATTCCTTGATTTATTGGTTTTAGTTTTGTTGGAAAATCCCGATTGAAAGCTAAAGCTCTAGTGAAAAGAGCTTTTTTACATGACAAATTTTACCGCCTCCAAATCGCATCGAATCCGTTTCAACTGCCTGTCACATTCAACCAAGGATGTCAAAGGACTCATGTTTAATATTTTGGTACTCGGTTTTGAGCTGTGCAGAACAGTGTTTAAGTATTAAAAAAATGCTTTAACTTTAATCGCTTAAATATGCAGCTGTTAAATTCATTTTACTCAATATTTTTTCTTCGTTTACAAAGAATAGTCAGGTTGGCTCGGATGTATCCGAGTACTCGAAACGAAGGTGTTATTCTTTCCCTATGTTCGTTACTCATTTTTATTTTGACGGGTTTTGAGTATATTTGTCGATCAAGTGTAGACCTTATTAAAATTGTCAGTTTTTAATAAGCATGCTATTCCAATTTGCATGGTTTGTGTTTTAAATTGTAGACTTGTCACTAGTAAGAGTAGTTAGTTCTTGGATGAATTGAGATTTAAATAATTATGTTACTATTATTCTACCGTTATTAACCAAGTCTCGTCGTTTCGTATCATTTACTTTAATCCATGTAGCCGAGGTCTGGCTGCAATGAAATATTTCTTCCCGTAAAGGTTTTCCCCACGTCAGTGTTTGTGTTTAGTTTAGTAGCTCGGGTTTAAGACCGAGAGCCGTCTACTGTTGCATTGTACGAGAGAAGTCGTGATTGTTTATACGAGAGCCTGTGTGAGAGCGATCAACTCAAGAGCCGCGACCGAAGAACGGTGACCACGCCGTTTACCGAGCGACTCTTTTTATTTCATATGCGAATAATCGTTTCCGCGTTTCGTTCATTGTTTTTGCTGGCATACAATATATCAGGGATATGTAAACGTTAGAATTGAATAAAAGTGTAGTAACCTTTAGACGAACGGTGAATTAATTGACTAAAACGATGTTGATAAGATAATCACTTCCACTCTTTTTGTTTTATTTTTAACGCGAAAAAATACTGAAATAAGTTTGAATGCAACCAATAAAAATACCGACTGGTCCACATTGCCTTTGACACTTAACTTGGCCCTCTTTTTTTTATCGATATGTATTAATTAATCGATAAAACAGAAATCCATAGTTGTCGTAACCAGATTCAAACTGGCGCAATACAATAATTCTGTACTGAATATTTCCCTGTTCCATCAAACTATTTTAACTGTATGATCATACATATAAACCAATGAATGATTTCAATCAACAATTCCAAAAATCGATTTATGCGAAACGTTAATGACACATTATTCTAATCACACTACCGATGTTTGAAAAAATGGTGTTGCCATCAATTGTTCTCTATTCTCCTCTTAGTTTCCTTCTTTAGCGTAGTCCATATTTCCTAAAAAATATAACTGTGTTAGTTGTAATGGCGCTACAATATTTGTTTATTTTAAACTCGGCAATAGTGAATAGCTAATAAAAATTATGACAGTTAGTTTGATTAATCTAATGTCTTAATTGCTTACATCATTTTTAGTAATTTCAATAAACATAAATTGTATGAAATTAACTATATATTTTTTTACATAAAATATTAGGAGTTTTTTGATCATCGTTTTCCTTGATTTTTAATTCAAACTTTTCATATCATTTCAAACAAATTTTCTCCTAACTATGGTTAAAACATAGTTCAGAGTTGAAAACATTGCAGTCACGATTCATAATATATATTAAAGATAACCGTATGTGTTTTATTTCATACTTATTCACTTCCGCTTTTATATTTTTATTTTGTGAACATTGCACTTTTTCTTCTGTCTCACCAAAATACCGTTAGCATAAAGCAACATAAAACTGCATCAGGTGTAATTTTTTCGTTCCATTGAAAAAATGTATTTTATTTCCGTGTCAACAACAGTCGCTTACAGTTATTGTATATTGCATTAAATCATTTACATGCTGTTATTTGCATTATAATATAATACTAGTAATTATAATGTGTTTCATTGCAATTTATGAATGCAGCTTAGGTACCCGTTAGAATAAATGATGTCATGTGTATGACACATATTTCTTATATGAATCACCAAAAGTCACATTCATTAGCTAATTGCGATTAATTATTCTTTGTGTTCTTGTGAATAAGTAATTGATATGATTTATTGTGGAACCATATTGGTCCAATTCCTATTTTAAGATATAAAAGCAACTCTTTTAAAAGTAATTGATATTTCGACCCATAAACTGAATAAAACATGGAATACGTGGAATAATCAAAGTTATTTTATATTGAATAAAACATCGCTTATCAGAAAAAAATCTACACTGCTGTAAAAAAGCGTTATTCAAAGTATCTTTAATTTTGGTAGGTCACATAATACATGAGATGAATTATGAAAGAAAACATACGCGGTGAACGTTACCGATTACCTAATTTTGCTATGTAGACTATCTATAATGTTTTTTTTAATTAATTTAATTCATTCCAATAGAATAATTTTGATTTGAGAATTTCGACCGAAGGTGCTTGATGGAATTTCAATATTAATTGAATCGCTTAAATTTCCTGGGTCGTTAGCGATAAAACTATTGGAAAAGTACAAAATTCAAACGATTCAACTTAGAATAGTTTTGCTCTATTAACAGTTATTTATGTTTAAGGTTAAGATAACCATAAAATAAATATGAGGAGTTCGTACCTACGATAAAGCTTTTTAAAATTTGTAATTAAAATGTTTTGTATATGCCAGGGGTTAATCAAATTAATTAAAAGAAAACAGACTTTCGTGTTATCTCCATCATTTTCTTAATGCATAATACGAAAATTATGTATCTGAAAATGAAACATAAATAAAACATTCAATCATACAAAATGGTTATATCATGTTAACCGCAGATCTAAATATACGATAAATTGTTCACACCGTGTTATAAGAATAAAGCGACTGTTGATAACATCGAATCTATCTTTTTCCCGTGTGATAAAAATATTTGGGTATTGTCTATCGGTTTCCCTCTCGTTGTTTTGTTGCATAATTAAAAGCGAGCCTGTGAACTTCCTGACAGTTGTATGCTATGCGGGCAGACCGGTCTCGCTGCAGCGCCTGATGCAGCTCCGTTTGCAAATTTTATTTTCCACCGTGTTCACCAACTTTTTGTCGCTAGTGCACTTTCTCTCAGAGGTATTTGGGCTTCGCTCGCCTCAGCTAAAGACGTCGATTAAGAATTCATAATCTTTGGATTTTATTTGGTTTTCAAACAATTTCGAAGTGAGTGATGCAGGTTTCATCGAGTATTTAATAGTATCGTTATTCCAAAAAGCGTAAGAACAATTTATTCAGATATTGATTTTTTTGTTGAATCTTATGTATGCAAGTCTAAAAGATTGAACGCAACACTACCGTTGAGAAATAAGTGATTTACCAACATTATTTCAGTAGCATTCAAATTACCAATTCGGCTGACAAATGAATAATATCAAACTTAATGTATTAATTAAATTAATTAAGGATTCGCTCGCCTCAGTTATAGATCAATCAATTTAAGCATACATAAGAAAAAATCTTTCCTCAAACAAATTAAACATTTATGTCAGTATATAAATTCTGCCAATAATAACGATAACGAAAAATTTTATGAATATTTTTCTCAACGCAAACTTTCGTGATATGAGCGCCGATACTATTATAATTTATTTCTCCTCAATAAATCGGATGCGTTATTTTTTATTATTACTTGTTCCTTATTTAAGATTCTTCGTGTCGATTCCTCTAGTCTAAATATTGTAAGTGCACAATTTTCTTATCAATTTGTTTTTCTTTTTGTTACAGGTAAGTGTTTGGATCATCATGAAGTTATCACTGCGGCTCATCAGTTGTGATCTGCACCACTGACAATATGAGTTACCAGGTTAAAAATTTAATAGAGTAATACGTAATAGTTTTCTTCGATTTATTTTAGGCCCGTCGTTAATCGATGTACAGGGATACTGCGATCAATGGTACACAGCCGTTCGAAGCAAAAGAAACTTTAGCCGTACAAATATAACATTATTTAGTATGAACAAACATTTAAAATTAATTTACTAATTTGATTAACAAAAAACGAAAACGTGCCAATGAACTTTCTTCAATATGGTATCCATTCATGTAGTCATTTGGATAGGCTACTGTCTCGCATTCCTCCGTCAATTCATACTTTTAATTATTCCTTGAATACATTGTTTGAAATCATTCATAAGGTGCTTAGTCGTTGACCGTTGCATTGTATAATATATTCAGCAGGAGTGTATTTATTATCGCTTCATGCAAAACGATTTTATTGACTTTTTATATCATAAAAAGAAAGATTTATTTCTCTTGTCATTTTAGTTTATGTGAGTTATTATCATACGAAGATGCTTATGCGTGGAACAAATGAAAATGTCTAAATTTCTGTTAATTTTCGGTCAGAATTTAAATTAACGGTCTCAATATAATTATCGATGGTTATAGTAAAAATTGTATACGGTCTGATTTTTATAAACATTTTAGTCGTAAAATAAAGATCCTATAGGATAGGTTAACATCATTATCACCAAAAATATTTCAGACTATGCGTCAAACAAATCTGACCAAATAATAAAACTTTACCAATTTTGTTTTAATAATGACCATTTATATATATTTTGACTGTAAATTATTTATTCTGCTCTCCGTATTATGACCAATTAATATGAATTCAGACGAATGTAATACAAATTATGACCGAAACTGTATTAAAATTCGAACCGGAAAAATACTAGAAAAAGATTAAAATATTGTATGATGTATTTCATCATTTTCTTCAAATATTTCATGTCAGAATTGTGCAGTTAATATAATTGTTCAACTTTTTCTTATTCGACTTCCAAGTGTATTTATTCATCCACCCGTGGTGTCGCAGGCCATTTATATTCCATGTTCGCGCGTCGTACGTCCAAAACAGGAAATCCACCACGTGTTGAAGTATTGAATCCCTAATGAGATTATTTATGTATCGATGAGGCTAACCGTACACACAATAAAGTGTGAATAAACTCGCTCCCGGCTCTCTGTGCGCCCGAACTTTATCGGCTTCATCAGCCGTTGAACATCTTTTGATTACAGATTATATTAACTTTTTAATTCAAATTTTGTCGTCACGATTCTTTTTTCTGTTATTACCGATTGAAATACGAACCCCGTGCAGCTCTGCATCGGACCAACATAACTCTAATTTCTGCCTAACTTAGCTGGTGGAAGGACGTCGTTGTCAGTTTTTTTTGTCAACCGATTGAATCTGCTTGTAATATACATATATTCCACATAATTTAGGAGGTAATATTTTTTTTTAAACTTCCAGTTTTAGATTAAACTTTTGAGACCTTTTTTATTTAAAAAATATTGATACTAAACTCAAATTTATGAGGAAAAAGTAATGAAAATATCTCACATTCTCAGTTTTATAACAAATGGATTTGACCACTTTTGAAAACTACCTCCTGATATATCTGTTACAGAATATATTTGGAAGTAGTACTATTTAGTGCTTTATTTATTTACATAATGCCTTTCCACCAAAAAGTAAATCTATAATTTGTAGGTGTTCACTATAACTGTCAAGTGATAATGATGGTAATAAAGATAATTTTACGTAGGTACATACATACATCCATGTACAAACACAAATAATTGAGATTTTAGTATGTAGGGAAATAAAGACAGACTAACTAACAAACCTACCCCGGCTTAATAAATCAAACACTCCCGTAATAGTGTACCGAATCTATTGTCTGTTCATTTTATTGTTGGCAATCGCTGATGTATTGGAATTTTGATTCAATCACTTTTAGTAGGTGGACGACGTTGTCTTCTGTATTTTTGCTGCCCGCTCGTCAAAATGTAGCCGTGATTGTATTTTTAAATTTAAAGCATGTTTTTTTCTACAGCTAAGAATACTCATAACAATCGCAATGTACCAGGGTTACATCACGTAAATTTGTGATCATTTTAAATACTACTAACTTACCGAATCGAGACATAGAATGTTCTGGTGTTTTTGTTTAATTATTAATTTGTTTTTCATAATTATTTAGTATAGTTGAGTGCTTATTCTTTCATGGAATGTCATTATAAAACCATGGAATGTTTTTATTAAATGAGTTTAATTGACGACATCACGTGGTGAACAGTGATTTATGGTAATTTGATCATTTACCATATCTGTACAAAGATGAAATGTGCAATTCAAGAATTATTTAAATTTGTCTTTGTCAGATGGAATTAACTATAGAAACTATCTGTTTTACTGTATTGCATAATATAATTCGGATCGTTTGATTATCAATTCCGAAGAAGCTACGTACATTTTAAACACGTCTAGACGATCTTAATATAATAATTTAGATGTCGGATAAATTGCATAAAGTAAAACTTGAATAATGTAAATTGTATACAAGCATGCCTGTCGCATGCGAAATTTTCGAAATCACTTTAATGTGTCAAGTGAATTGATTATGTTCTCAAGTCAAAAATATTCCAAACTCTAACTTGTCTCGATGAGCATAGCCGGTCCCGTAACTTTACTAAAATTGTGGAAGTTATACAGTTAAATTTAAACAAATGTTTTCGTTTGTTTGGAAGCGTTATTCTGTATTCCCGTAGCCAGTGTGTTAAAATAAATATTTTTCTATTCGATAATTATATTTATTTCAAATATGAATCGTTGCATTTATGGACTGACACCAGTTCAAGCTCATTCAAGCGAACCCCGGGTCATTCACGAAAAACCTCATGATAAATTACTTAATTCATACGATTAATATTTGATATTAAAATTCCATCAAGCACCTTCAGTCGAAATCATCAATATAATTTTTCGATGTACCCACCCACACATTTAAAAGAATGCTCGCTGTCGAATCGAAATAAACCCATATCGATATTTTTGTAAAACATCACTACTATAAATTATATAGTCTTCGTTTCTGACACTTTCGGTGGAGGAATTAAATCTTTCATCGTCTTCTGTCATAGCAGGACCGTTATCAGTCATCTATTTATTATTATGATGAAGGATTCTGCGAAATAGAATAAATGGGGCTGCCCGCCAGATTCATATCGAACCCTGGCCCGTAATATTATTCTTTTGTTGGGAATAACAGAGTATTATTTTTTTGACAACGCGTCTGTTATTTTTTTTTGATTCTTTACCCCATCCCATTCTATAGCTGTCCGATTTATCCCTCGTCGAAACATTTATATCGATTATCGTACACGATAATCCATGGAATGACATTTTAACAACCGGCCGCATCTTTCGTCGCCCCATCAACACTTTAGTACCATAATAACATTAATAAAAGAAATCTTCACCGATTCAACTGATAAAAATGATAATTTATAGAGAAGTATAATAAGATTAATCTATAGTACATTTTTGACATAACGTCGTATTTATAAACGAAACATTAATGCACATCTTTACATATGTTTAAAACAATAAATACGTTAAATTCATCGAAGGTTTACAGTGGATTTTCTTTTTGTGGTCTTCAATCCTTCTCTAGAATTTAAAATTTTAATCTTATATATTTAAAACAGTTACGCTAAATAGGTTTTAAGAATAATCAAAAACAAGCTTTTCAAGAGAATTGTAATAGAAAAGAATTTTATTTTTTAATTGAATGTGAAAATTTATCTTTTAATCAAACACACGTTCTCATTATTTTTGATTAAAATGGAGCGTTACTATGGATATTCATTATGATAAATAAGTTACTTTTTAAAATGGCTGCACTTTAGGTCATAGGGCAATTTTATCGGTTTCGCTCAAGTAATGAAGAGCTTGATCTAATTGTGCACATTCAAATATCACCGTCGACTTCGGTAATAAAGTAAAAATTGTGGAAAAAGTACTAAAAATGTATTATTATTTTTATTATAATGCCTTTCCACCAAGTATTGACAGTGAACACCTTAAAAGTGATTAAGGTTACTTTAGAAAAATATTTTTTTTTTATATAAATTTAAAAATAATATCTTCCACTCGTTATCCGAACTACTGCGCCAATTTTTCGTGTTCTATGGCTAATGTCTATCATTAAATAATATCCAATAAGTCGTTCGTGTACACGTCATCTACATATGGGACGTCAGTATGAAAATGAATAAAACCGTTCGTGCAAAGATATTCTTTCGCGAGCATATTTGATTTTCGAGACGCGGCTCATCTGTCGACGTGAACATCTTCAAACACTTTATCGTCACATATATCCATTGTAGTGTGAAGGTATGGAGAATGCGAGCAAGTAGGCATGTCATGTCGATGTCGCGTGATACACGGGAATAAACGATCCCACCCCAACGCCGTCGTACTTGCCTCCTCGGTGTCTGCGAGGTGAGTACACACTTGTCGGAAAATTGACGCGACAGCTAGCTCACAATCTTCGTAGCGTATTTTTTTCAAAATTATAATTTCGCACCTTTGATCTGACTGTCGTTTGAATTGTATGGCATCAAAATAATATGTCATTTTTTGTACGCTTCCATATGGAGCACTAGTAAGTTGATCTACATCTTTTCGGAGAATGTAAAGATCGAATAATGAGGTAAAGAAATAATGAAAGGATGGCTCATTGCCAAAACCTTAAATATATTTCTTTACTAAAATAAAAATAATAAAACATTTTTAAGTACTTTTTCCACATAAAATTTATTAGATCAGGACCGGTTCCGCTCATGGCGAGCATTTTTAACTGATAAGAAATAGTGATATTTATACAAAGGTAAGTAAGAAATACAAGGTATGACAAACAATTGGTATTACAACTAAGCAAATATATTGAACCAAAATACAACGAAAAATAGACATAAGAAATATTTCTGTACCTCGGTGGTAAACTACACCATGAAAATTTTTGGCAAACTTTAGATATCGACATGCATCGGGACTCTGTGTCATCAATCGCATAATAGCAAATAGTACAAGAAAACCACTTGTGCTTAAACATACACTTTATAAAAGGACTTTCGACACGGTGTAGTTTACTACCCCCCAGGTACAGATTTATAAATCAATAAAAGCGTTCGTACATGGGATTCGAACATGTGAAGATAGCGACCTGGACTAGATGTCAATGTGGTACTGCGGTAAAACTAATTTCGTAAAAGATAGCAAGCGATTTAGTATTACTAGATTTATGTAACACACTTGATGGTTATTTTGCGAAGTAACATAGTTCCGGTGTTTATGGCCATCAAGATTTCAAAATTGTTTGAACTTTCTCCTAACGAGCAAATGTGTCCGGGATCAAGTCCCGGCAAGGTCGATTTCATTTTTCATTCAATTTACCATGTAAGCATTATTTATGTGTTGTAAATACGCCTTAGCCGTAATGCTAAATGCAATACAGAATTATTTTTGCAAATTCAAAGAAAAAATACTTGTGTTGTTCTCTGAGTACCACGAATAAAAGCTTGCTTTTATGATTGGTCTTATAAAATAGTTGGGAAATACTTCGAAAAGATTATTAGGTGCGAGTTTTCATTCGCGCCATATATTTTACAACCCTGTGTCGTCGTGTTGATCATGTTATTGTTCGCCCATATTTCATTTGCGCCGTCAGTTTGAATACGTTCTTTCTTCGTGGAATATTATCGATCTCTCATCATTCATCTGTCGCGAGTTCTCAAACAATTTTATATAATCTTATTGATAATTCCTATAGAATTTATATTTTTTAGTTTTATATTTCCACTTACGATATCCGCGTTTCGGCGTTTATTAACATATCCCCAGAGGTCGTTCGTTACTAATGACAATTTCACGATGGCATGCCTCCGAGGCATTCGATTTCTCGATTATGATTTTTTAATCATATTAGCATGACGAAGTTGTTGTAATAAATCCAAATTGGATGCAAATTACTTTGGCATGCAAAATTCAGTTTGTTTTTTTAAAATATGGAAATTGATTTTTATTATTATAATTTTTAATGTATTAGAAGCATCGATTTGCGCAAATTTTTGGAAATTAAGTATGATAAGAACTTGGCAACGATTTCACATTCTATATCTGTTTGCTTTGTAATATTGCTTTTATTGCTTGAGCATTATTTGATTTAACATGATATACAATTTCAAGCGGGTGTATTATTTGTATAGCAACGATTATAAACATAAACATTATATGATATTCCCATGTATGGGCCGTATAAGCGAATCGTCTTCATTATTATTTTACATTTGCCATTTAGGCGTTTGATAGAAAAATTACCCTGTAGTACGCAATGAAGACAGACGTAAAAATCTACGCGCATATTAAACGTAGTAATATTTTTTTATGCCTCATACGAATATGCTAGTTACAATATATTACGCGAACCGTTTGCGTGCTAACAATATTTTTACGAGCCGCGATAAAAAAAAGTTTTACGAACATCATCCCCCCCCCACCCGCCGACGCTCAACCACCCCTAGACTAGCTGAGCGCCTTCAGCGTAATGCCGCTTTGATGGCGGCGCTTTGATCGCGATCTGCCATCAGTCAGATTCGGAATTCGAGACGATCTGTTGCACCTGCGGCCTCGCTGAACCCAGCGCACCCCGTGTCGCCACCCGCAGAGCATTTTGGCACCACTCCTCCACTTTCAATCAATCACTTATATATACCACTTATAATTGTATTCATTTGACTTACATGTTAACTTAAGGTGTTCGCCCTTTATTTTATACACATTATTAAAACATCACCGGGAACAATCTACCCACAAATCTCATTGTTATTTTATAAGTCGATAGAAATTGGCTGAGAATTTTAGTAACAAAACCCTGAGCTGAAGCTTGCCCCACAATCGACTATTTTGATTTAGCTGTCCCGTGGATAATCATTTTAATACTCTATGCTTATTTACTATTTCTATTTTTATTCTCTCGTCACGAAAACATGATGATAAAACTGAAGAAAAAAACGTGCTGATTTAATCCATTAAGTAATCTACCGGTAGGATTTTTTTTCCCTTGTCGGCTGACTTTACTTCTATAAATACTTTACGAAACAGGTGTTGTATTCACAAGATGTATTATATATGTATTTGTTGACTTGTGAATAAAAATAGAAACGCTTTTTTCTCCACCAGTTGCACTTATTATTAATTGACAATAAAACATGCACAAAATTTGCATTGGCGAATAAACTCACCAAATTTTTCCCTTATCGCCCTCGTTTCACCTGCTCCGAAAAACGATGCGATGCATTAATGATCGATTGCATAAACAAAAAAATACACACAAAATATCGCCTCCACAATTATTGGCCTTTTATTTTGTACGTATCGATGCGAGATATGCCACAAAAAGCGGTCTGCACCCGCCTTTGAGGAATTACAATTAAAAGTAGCCGTTTTATGAATGTCCTACGAAACAAACGGCGGGGCATACTTGAATGTCATGATGCTCCCTCGTTAGTACACCGTGATGAAATGCCGCTTCGAAATAATTCCTTCGATTATCTCTGGCCGTTTTTGTCAGCGATCGATTGGAATCGAATGCTATGTCAATGAGGAGATTCATTCCTCCAGACTCTTATTGACGACTGTTTTTAACCTCCTGTACTCACAAGGGGTGCGAAACGTATGCTGACAGGCACATATTCTCTTGCTTTATGATTCTTTTATTTAAAATAAAACACGTCAATTTGATAATATCTATTTATTGTATCGACTTGTCAGGAAAGCGGACTTCGGAAAAAAATAATTTCTAATGCAGCCCTTGTACTACCAAAGGTTTGATAGCCGCCCCTGCTGTAGTTAATCGAATCTGAAGATTTTAATAAATATCTAAAACTACATGCGTTGTTCCCAACCACCACCCGCCACGGCCGTACGTTCTGGTTTCAGCAGACGTGTCCCGTGGCGTAACAACGTGAAGCGTATCTGTTCAGTTTTGATCGCAGGAATTGTCCGAGAGCAGAAGCTCAAGTACTTGGAGGCTTGCACTTAAGTGTGCTGATTGTCTCTATCATTGTAGTTTAAAATATTAAAAAAATGCAAAACAGTGAAATGACTCTAGTTTCCGATCGCGAAGCGGGGGGACTATACGAATAGGTCCGCTCTGTTGCCGTACGACGCCGCAAATTTGCTGAAGGCCGCGTAATTCAATTTACTAGCCACCAAGTCCGCATGTCCCGTGGGTCCGACAGAAGGTCTTACCACCTTGAGCAACTCTTCTCTTTCTCCCGACATTAATGGACAATCCCACAGTATGTGGTCAACATCCTGTATTTCGCCGCATTTGCATGTCGGCCCATCTACCCTCCGGCCAAGCTGGAAGAGCTTGGCAGCGAAACCACCATGGCCAGATATGAACTGGCTGGTCCAATGATTAACAAAAAGTCCTCTCGAGACTTCCATTCCCCACTTGACGGCAGGAAAAAATTTATAAGTTTGCCGCCCCTACAATGATTTATCTTGACACACTTACTCTAGATCAGTGGTTCTCATGTGCGGGCGGCCACCAGAGGATTTTGCTGCGGCCAACAACAGCTGCATAGATCATATTGATATTTAATAAAAATGTGTTTAACCAGTTAATTTTCCAACATTGACACAGAAAATGTAATATTTCGTATGCATTGTATTGTGCATCAAGAATTATATGTTCGAAAAAACTCAAACACATACATGTTTAGGTCTATTTGACAAAAAAGACTCGACACAAAAATTTGGTGCGGCCACCAGACATTTCCGTTCGACAGCTGATGTTCCTAGTGCGGCCACAGCCATTTTACGTGAGAACCACTGCCCTAGATATACATACCCGTTATTATAGCAGTTATATTATTTTCTATGGTGAGAAAATCTTTGTTTGTTACCCACCCCTTCGATACGTAATCGTTTTAAGTTCCTGAGATACGTGTATCAAAAACAATTCGCATTTTCCATCTCTTATTTAATTGCAATGGACATTAATTATGTCAATTAGTATCGATTAACAAAAAGTATTTAATTTCTCATCGATGAATTACGTCAAATTATTTTTTTGTTCGCACGGTATTTATCACTAATGTTTTTTTACAATTCAAATTCTATTCACAAACATCACATAGACTATGTCAAAATAATTCACTTTCATAGTGAAGTTTTATGACATATTTTCCCAATTATCTTTATTAAGGTAAATAAATTGCTGACATATTCTCGAATAATATTTGAGGCGACGTGGTGGAGGACTCGCTTGCTATTCTAAAATTCAAATTTGTATTCATTAATGTATAATGAAATTCTAAAACTTTGGTTCGGCATGCCATTTGGTTTATATTAATTTTGACGTTATTTGATTATTGAGTTATGACGTTCGTGAATTATTGCTGCGTCGGGGAGTCTTCGATATTTATATGTCTGCATAAATATAGGAATAAAAACAAAATTGGGAGCTGATTTCATCTCCAAACTTTTTTGAATTTGTTTGGACCGTGTTTATTAATATTGATATATTTTCCACTGCAGATTATATTTTTATCAATGCATATTGTGCTACAATTGCTTTGGTTTAAGTGCATCTTTTGTGTATATTTTTTAACGTTCGCTGACAAAATAACCATTTAAAATCCACGGAGAATTCTTATACAATTGAATCAAATATATGCCAAAGCAATGAATTATTAATTAAAAAAATAATAAAATATTTTAGTACTTTTCCCACATAAAATTTATTAGATCAGAACCGGTTTCGCTCATGGCGAGCATTGTCAACTGCTCAGTTGAGCGAAATGAATGAGCGAAACCAGTCCTGATCTAATAAATTTGATGTGGGAAAAGTACTAGAAATGTTTTATTATTTTTATAATAATGTCATTCCACCAAGTATTGACAAGTGGACACCTAAAAAGTGAATTATTAATTGTCACGTTGAGTATATTTGGCCAGCCTTTTAAGTTATTGACAACTTTTAATGCCAATTCTTGGCGGAAAATTATTGTACTTGCTGGAAGCTTTGCTGGAGTTTGGTCACCAACGACTCGGGTATCGCCTATCGACAATTTTTTGTACCATTTCCTGAAATATTGTGTAAGAATCAATGTCGGTTTCGCTCACCGCGAGCATTTCCAACTGACCGGAATTGTGTAGATTTAAATCGGGTTTTTTATTCACAGTACGTAAACGAGTACTGGAATCATTATTTTTTGCATGGCAAAGAAATTAAATTACACCAATATTCAGGATGACAGAATTTCTAAAAATATTTTTGAAATATTAAATTCAGCACTTTAATTTCTTTAATGCAATATGTTCATCTTTTCAATAAATCTGCGAAAGCTCTATCAGGAATTCATTTTTATTTTTCATCTGCCGTAGTCCCACAATACTTCTTTCAATTTAAAATATAGAAATAAATAATTCCTTCAGCATCGGGAAGAGCGTAAGCCCACTCTCTTTCGTTCAACTGTTGCGACTCCCAAACTGTCACCGTTTCAATAGATTTATATACATATCAATATATTTAACTGCGAAATATGTTGATGAATTAAATGATATTTTCTATAAGCTCTGCACACAACCAGTCTATTTTTCAGCCTGATTAGAATTAATTATAATTATTAATTTACAAATTATACTTTAAACCGAATATTTAGCATTTTACGTGTTTTGCAGTGATGTGCCTGTGTCCAGCGTAACCTATTATTATAAATATTATGAACTGTTTTTTTTCTCAGTTGTCAAACATATTTTTAATGATAATAGCCTATTACAGGACTATTGGTTAGCTAAACGCTATCGCTGTTCCTGATATTGAAATTTCGTTAAAAATATTGACCTCACAAACGACGATGGCTTTGGAAACAAATACATAGATCGCTTGGAAATTCAATTCACCAAGCGGTTGCAACCGAAGTTAACCATTCAAGTAAAATTACAATTCGATTGACATTAGAGAAAATCACTATTAACATGATGAACTTAGCCGGTTCTGATATCCAAAAAATCGTCAAATGTATTCATTTATGTGAAAAAAACACGCAAGCTTGAAATGTTTTAGAACTTCTTTCTCCGATTGTGTTGACTTCAAGCAATACGATAAAATCGGCGTGCCATATTTGACATTGGAGATTTTATGGGATTTTTGTTCATTAATTTTTATCGCGGACACAAGCCATCCACAATCTCTTTTGTGGCAATGAAAAGTATTCCAAATAGACATTATATTTTAAAAATATATATTTTTTAAATTTATACACTTGTAGAATGAGTGTTATAATGACATCATGATTAAATTGAATATTTATTTATTATTTGTTTTCTTAATATTTCAAACACGTGATCTACACATTTTGATGAATTTGGTTCCATTGACACCAAGTTTTACTGTCATTAGACTAAATAAGAGAATGAATCGAAACGAAACAAAACTTATAATTGTTTAATTATTATTTATTATAGCGGCTGTATCATCGTCCAAATTATCTTTCAACCCCATTATTTGGAGTTGCCCCGAAATATCAGAACAACGGCAGTTAATAATAATTATCATGTCGGCAGTCACAGTAAGGAGGCCCCTGGTCCGACCTTCCGTAATAGCTCTTCCATTTGAAATAATTTCTAAATTGTTTCGAGTCTGCCTTTCACATAGTTATGTTATCATATCTACGCGGGGCTCTAATTATGCTCTGTCCGCCACATCATCGGTGGTATTACATTTGCCCGTACTGTCTTGCACGCGATGCGTCCAGAGACGGACGGATACCCAACAAGGCGAACCCTCGAGTTCTGTGTTCCTGTTTAAATATCAAATTATTTTCATTATAATTTTTGTTACCGACATTATTAGCGATATATTTTCTCACTTATTAGTACATTACTGTGGTGCAACTCCGCCTAATCCCAGCTGATTATGACCACGCGTAACTTTATATTATAACCTTATCAAAACGAGAAAAATCAATTGACAGATAGAAGTAGAGCAGTTTTACGCGGGGTATTTTTTCATACACATATAATATATTTTTTTAAATTTTCCCTGTAAGGATTGTAAGCCTCGACACTCGATATTGATCGCATGTGAAAATCGTATTATGAAATACCTTAATTTGTCGATCGTCTCGGACTGCTGCAATTTTTGTAATAAATAATATTTAAATGTAATATTTTCTGGTCCGTAGCGCAGTGTCAACGTTGTTGGCTTGCGTGCTGGACTGCCCGGGTTCGATTCCCGTTACGAGTGGATTCTTTCAGTCGATAAATCTGTTCAAAGGCATGGGTGTATGTGTTGAAAATCCCTTCCCACTTTCCCGATCCCAAAGAGCGACGCATAGTGACAGCGATTAGCTAATCACTAGTCCTGTCCTAGTCCTCGTATCCTTTCCATCCCTACTCTCTTTGAAAAAGTGAGGTTGAGCAACTGAGTAACAAGCAGTTCTCGTAGAAAAAAGATTTGTTGAGATAAACTCCGTGAGGAGTCCATATGCTCCAAGCTGGGAGCGGACATGGTTAAAAAAAATTATAAAAGACGAGTGGAGTTTTCACAAAATCTTCAAAACTAGTTTTTTTTACTTATTTTTTTCTTATCTTTTTTCTTATCCGAGCGGCGACCAATATCAAAAATTATTATAATATCGGGGTTTTCTTTCATTTAATACACCCAATTAATCCTACGCACGCAGACGTTTAAATCGCTTATTTACTTTTGTTTTAATTTTATTTCGTGGAAGCAATTTTTTCTGTGTGCAGGGTTTGCCTATCTGTTCCTGAATTCATAATGCTTCCAATTAATTTCGGACAAGTTGATACTAGGTATACCGACTGCTATTATTCCCCACCTATCACGGAACATAGTTTAATTTTGTTATTTCCGTGCTAGATGGAAATGATTGTGGAATTCCTCCGTTTGCCTACAACATTGCGAGTTTTATATCTATCGTATATTTTTTTTACATCCTCTTCGTGTTATCTTTTCAGTGTTACAGTTTATTTATTACGTCCACACGTTGCCGCTCGCTCACACTAAATCATTCGCAAATTGTCATATAAACAACACAACAAAATTAATTGTTAAAAAAAGAACAATAACTTGTATTATTTTAGTGACCATTAAATAAAAACTATTATTGCCGTTCGTTTATTTTCTGTTATTGATAGTTCGCTAGACCAAATTTTCATTATCAAAGTATTCAAGTCAAGTGTGTTGCACAATATATTTTTTTTTGGAAGATTTGCGTTCCTTATTTAAAAAATATTATTATCACATAAAACCTCTCGGTGGCCGACTGCTCCTAAATTTTTCTTCCAGATCGGTATCGGATAACTATGGCCAAGGACTCAAAGGTTATCATGTTTATTTACGATATGTTTGTTGTTGAAATCTCTCCGAGAAAGTGCATGTTATACATTATATTGCCTGCTCTCTTGCCCTTGACGCAGACCGTCCAGAAGATTGAAACATTTACCGTCATTATTTTATGTTGAGTGCATTTTAAAAATCGATTAATTCACTGTTATTACAAATAACGATTTATTTCAAAGTTCATATCTAATAATTGCCAAGCAAGTATATATTGGTAAATATAATTTGAATGTAAATATTTCGTGGCGTGTAGCCGAAATAGTTTTCAACTAAATTATTTAATTCTTTTCGGGCATAAAATACTTCCATATTTTAAACGTTATTAAAATAGAGCTCTACTAAGAAAAGGCCAATTCAATCAGCGTTTATTTGCAATAATCGATTTATTTTGACGCTCGATCATGCGTATTGGAATAATTTAACGTTATCTAAGAATTAGAAATTTATATTATTTTTGGATGTTAAATTCATATTATCTAAATAAAAGAAGCAGTGAAATATTCTCCTAAATTCATTATATTATAATGCTTCTTTCCTCACAGTTAGCTGGAAGCATCCGCTATGTGGAACTTGCAATATATTATTTTTTTAAATGAAAACTTATACCATCGAAATATCATCATATTATAAGAAAAATTGCGACAAAGTAAATTGTCATCCTCCGCAGTTTCAGGAAACGTACATAAGGTCGCGAAATCTAAAAAAATCTAAAATAGACGCTGTGTTGTATGCGAGTGACACAGTTTAGGATGGCTGCTCCATTTTCTCCCTGCATCATTTCTCCAGAAGACGCACATCGTGAGAAAGAGAAGCGGACAGTGAGTCGTGTGGTGTGGGCGCTGGGCCGCTCGTTGCCCAAGCTCACCCGTGAGACGTAACCGACCCGCGATGGCGCACGACCTCACACTTTTATTTTTATTTATTACAGCTTACAGATGATCATTTACATCATTCGTATGTTCTTGCAATGCCATAACAAACAAGGCGAATGCCTACTAGTTTGCGTTTTACACAAAGTTATCGTATCTACATTGTAAACTAGTACGCTATATCGTTAAAACATGTTAGAATGAGCAGCCTCGGCTATATGATGTATCAAGATTTTTTTTCGACATTTTACATGTATATGTACTACCCTTTTTATGTCCATTAATAGCTTTACTGATTAAAGATTACTTTCCTTTCGTTCTGATTCGTGAGGTTTTATATTGCACGGAAAAAATAGGGATACAATATATATAGGAAAAAGACCCACCCCATCTATTATTTGCTCATAAATTCGTTGAGAATTAGAATCGATGTTCACGCCATAAAGAAGAGTAGTCCGGAGATTCTTTTCAATTAGGGAAAGTCCTGCAACACCCAGTTACACGACCAGTGGGACAAAAAATATATATTTCTTAATTTTGTATTTAAAATGTAGTTCAAATTGATCGTTAAATCCTTCTAACAAGATTGTGTCGTTTTGGTTTATATTGTCGAATTGTAATGTGTAAACCAATACATTTAAGTGCTAAACTTGACTGTAATTTACACAAAGAAGAAAGGTCAGCATCGTAATCGGCGATCGTCAGGTATCATTAGTCTGGCGCCCGCCCCTGATTCGTCTCATGTATCTACCATGGGATGATGAATGCTAATTTTGATCGATCCCTTCTATGAACCTATAATGACGTGGTTTGCGAAACTCCAGATACGATAATTCGACGTAATCATATGCCTACTGCAACCCAGACCAATACACAGAATACGCCTTTTCGTAAGCAGCCGGGTGCTGACCTTTCCTGCATTGTATTTTGTTATTTACCATGGGACGTAATCTATGACTTTTTATGCAGTGAGTTTGTAGCCTATGTAGGTGTTGATTTCTTTCTTACTATTTACGGACAGTATTCGTAGAAAAAATGTTCGGTTTAGAGTGTTTAGACGATATATGCTTCTCGCTGAGTACATACATGCATAGTAGGCGAATAAAATTATATCACGTAATCTGCATGTCATAAATGAATGTTTCGGGCGCGGAATTATCGATAACTTCACTCTGTATCGTCTGTCCATTCAATTGAGTCGTGACTGCTTTCTTGCTCATTTCTACAGTGTCCAATGTTTGAAATAAATGTTTAGTCACAAACTGTAAATTGATTACTAACGCATGCCGCATATAAATCGCTTTATTTTACCATCGTTCGTTTGAATTGACCGAGTGGACGAAAGTGTTTGGATTTTTTTTCATGTTATACACAGCAACCTTTTATCGATATTCCAGTGTAATCGTCTTGATGCGAAGATCTACAGTAAAAGTCCTCATTATACATTTTAACAGTTCCGTTAAATAATGATTATTTATTATTAAGTGTTTAAAAATAAAAACTAACTATTTAATAGAGGAAATCTCGTTCATAGTTTCAACTAGTATTGGAGATTTTGGTTTTCATGTGCTAACCAACATTAAAAATGGTAAATGACCTTATCAATAATTATACCTTTCGAGAATCAGACTAACGGTAATAAAATTAGTCATAAGTTCTTATATTTGCTATATTTATAATCTACTTAATTATGTTTAACGTTAGCATTTGGTATTCTTAGTTAGATATCTACATATATAGAGGTGCTTTCAAATATAAATTTTATCGATTAACTATCTTTCGTTTGACTTCATTGGTGTATTTATACAAAATCAAATCATACCTGTATAATATACAATTTGAAACATTGAAATCGGAATTTCATGTACTTGATATATGTCAGTATTATCTTGAATAGAATAGTATGGATAATTATTGCCGTTTAGTTTGCCGAAAAATCCTCGATTCCAATTCAAATAAATACGCTCACCTTAAAAATGTAGCGAAAGAGAGAAGGCCAGGCATACATTTGCCTCTCCTTGTCCATTGTGTATTTTAATGCTCATTGAAATTTCTGCGTGTAATTGCGTAGACGGCAGCCGTACGTGCCATGCCAACTTTTTTTTTGTTTTATTTCCCGCTAACCGAAATGTAAATGAGTGTTTTCTCTATTGTGCCCGTCTTATCGGACCCATTTTGACTGGCCAGTCGGTCGGCCGGCGGAGAGATACGTATCCGAGAGGCATTTATCAATCACCCATTTGTATACGTCACAAGAGATACGGCGAATCCTATTAGCGGGAGAGATGCTATACGATTATTAGATTGATGAAAATCATTGAGAAATATGTGTCAATACTAGAGACTCCAATTCGAGTATCGAATACTCGATACTCGAGTATACTCGTCCATTTTTCAGATACTCGATTCTCACGTTGACTATGAAAATGCGAGATTTTTTTGTAAACTTTTGCTTTGGGTCCTGCCACATGAATGACAAGTTTATGATGACAAAAGACAAGATAAAGTATTGAAAAATAAAATAGAAAACTTTATTCTCTATTATTTTTTAAAATTAATATAAATGGATTAATGAAATAGATAAGCTTATTTATCATCTATTTACATACGCAAATTTGAATTAATAATATATATATTGGAACATGTGAAACTACTCGAGTATTCTCGAGTACTCGAGTATTTTAAAAATTTACTATTCGATACTCGAGTAGTTGAGATGTCGAGTAATTCTCTAGTCAATACTCAACAGTATCGATTGATGTAATTTTTACACTTTGACATTTAAAGCTTATCTTACCATAGGCCAGATTAGATTTTAAACATTTGTATATTTTAACGATAATTTACTCGGCTGATATTCGACATGAAACATGAGTAGATTAAAGTGGAGCAAATCTTTTTACTCATCTTACAATTGAGAAATCAATTTTATTTGACATGCAAATAAATTCATTCATCTCGAATGTGTTGGGGGAAGTATTCTGTAAATTGATGGAACTATTATATATTTAGCTGTTTTGTGTATTACTCGACGTACAAGGCTAACTGTGATTACTGTTGCTTTACTTAATCAAATATACATAGTTTCTTTAATGTTTGAATTATTAAATCGTTTCCATATACATATTGCCTTCTTTGTTTTACACAGCATTGTAAACTTTACGTGTTTCTTATCAACGTAATAAATCCCGTTCGTGGACGGATTAAATGTAATCAAATTTCAAAAATCATATTGAAATAGCTGATACTAAATTATTTTATGTGAAAAATACTTGGTTTCACTGATATTATACTTTGGTTTGACGAATATTTTGTCATTTGTTTTTATTTCCATATTAACTGCTGATAATTCGTGAGGCTACAACTTTTACGCGATTCCCCTTTTTAGTAGTATTGCATGTGTGCTCGATTTCCATCGCCCAGCGCCGAAATCTTTGGACATTTTTTTGTAAAATTTTCCGCGGTTGTAATATTTACACTGTTCGTGTAATATCTAGAGCGAATTGCAGTAATATCGCATTTCTGTCAATATTATGCATATTATTTAATTTTAAAATATATGCAATACCGTAACGGCTGTATTATATATAATGATAACGAAATATACTGTTTATAAAACATTGGGACATATATTTGTCACTGCGACAGTTGTGTTGCAAGACGAAAACCAACCTAACTCTGTGGTAGGTATTTTTCGATATTGGCAAATGAAGCCGTAAAGAACATTTCTACAAAGTTACATATCTGTCCACTATGGTAAAGCGATCGCCTTTAGCTAAAATACACAGTAACGATCGGTTATGATTTATTGACATCGATGTAGATACCAGATTGTATTTTCGACAAGGCAATTTATCACGTCAATATATTCGCTGACGCGATATATTATTAATTTACGGACGAACTTGTTTGTGACATTAACAAAATGTTTTAGAATACACACACATTTATTTGTGATCTCAATTAGTTAGTGTCATTAAACACGATGTTCGCCACCTTTTATTTGTTTATTCTAATAAGACAACCATTCGCAGATGACAAATTAACCTTTAAACGCCCGAGCATTTTTTGCAAAATATCCGCGCGACCTGTAGCTCTTATAAAAATAATAATATTTCTAAAACAAGTCTGCCTATGCGGAGAAAATAATAAGCATTAGCAAAATAAAAGATTGCTTATAATGTACAAACAAAGACCAGCAACGCAACTTTTACGCTTTCTAATTCTCTAGGTAAAAAAATAAATGTATCCATTTAAGCTACAGCTATCTTGAAAATATAATCGGTCAGTCCAAAGGATAATTTTCTAGATATGGAAATATATCTGTATTAGCATTGATATATGTTGTATGCTGTGAATAAAGCTGATTTATTGCGGTCCACCGTATATAACGCAACGCATATCCCAAGAGTAAACCTTGTTACGCAGATTTTTATATTCCAAATTATGACAAAAATATTTAACGAAACCGAAAATAAAATAATGGATCGGTATCTCAAATACATTATTTATGAAAGCTAATATTCATATTTTGAAAACTATTATCATACATCAGTCTAATCCGATAGCGAAGTGAACCATTATCACTGATGTCATTCATACCCGTAAGGCTGTAAAAGGTTAAGTTAGTTCATACGAAAGTATTTTTTTTAAACAGCAGTTTTCGCTTACTAGGCAATTAGTTTTAAAACTATAATACTTAATGAGCTTAATTTAATTGTCAACACTTGACGTCGCCAGCAAACTTATTTTCGAATCGTATACAATGAATCAACATTTTATATCGAAATACACCCATCCCTTTCTTAGCACGGTTGTTTCGCTTTAGCACGGTTTCAGTTTCAGTGGGAAAAAATGGGTTTCAACGTAAAAGAAAGTTTGAAGAACAAGAGTTAAATGAAGAAGAATTAATTGATATGATACAAGTGTTCCTCCTGAAATCTGAAGCGATACCGAAAGCGACACCGAAAGTTCTGGTCAAATTTAAGCGATTACTGCTAAAACAATAAAAGATGGGTTGCAAATGGCAAGAAATATAGAAATACATTTCCTAAATCATGATCCAGATATGGATCGAGCTTTGAAATTTCAACGAGAAATTAAGCAATGCGTGCCAGAAATGAAGAGATTTACATGAATGTCAAAAAGGATGAAGAATCAAAAATTACCGATTTTTAAACGACAACGGAACATAACAGAAAATGTAATTGAAAGTAGTAGTGATAATGACATTCAGCCAATAAAAAGAAAGAAAATTCCTGTATTAATATCTTCTAGTGATAGTGATATTGAATAATATATTTTATCCGTGTTCATAATATTTTAATAAATTTTCAGAAGTTCTACATACCTACGTTTTTTCTTAATATTTCTAAAAAAAGAACCTATCCTCTCTTTTTCATATATTTGTTAGTCTCGCTTAACACGGTTTCGCTTAGCACGGTGATCTAGCAGAACCTATCTTCCGTGTTAAGCGAGGGATGGGTGTAGTATGTTATTATTACGTTCCCTTTTTACATAGAAAAATGAAGATTCGCGGGCACACTTGGTTACCCCACGAACCTCAGGCCACTGTGTTTTTTAAGTGAGGGTAAATACTAATTCGTGAAATTATTTTATTTCTTCGGGGTTTATAAAGAAGTTGAATAATGCAATAAATTTTTATCTAGCATCAAAAGATATATATTATACTGCTATTTCGCCATTCAATCGTGAAGGTAACTATTACGGAGCTAGACCAGAACTTAATGATGAGTCTTAATTTTATGGTGCGGTTATGATAAATGTGGTCCGAGACCATCAACCAGCACGCCATACTCAATGTTACCATATTCTTATCCGATAACACTGCCAGTTAGCTTTTTTAAACTCACGATGAGAGTCCACCTCAAAATGACTGGTGTTCGACGTTTTTGAACAGGTGGATTTTATTTATGTACAAAATACCCGCTCTGCGCAGTATTTTCCGTTTCCCGGATCTTCATATAATATATATTTTTGTATTCACGAACACGAGATTTTATACATGCAATTACAATCCGTTTTTGTTAATATTAAATTATGACGTATCTGCAATCTGCTTCTTTCCATGTTAATTTATTTCATTGATATTTTCTTATTTGATTTTTTTTAAATGTGTGAGACACATACGATCGTTATGAATGAATGACTCTTCTTAATTGATTGGTCCATGTTATACACTATGATATAGAGTGATGAGCAACCTTGTTTCAATTAAGTTTATTATATAAATTCTAAATCGGTGATGCAGAACCTTTTTTTCAGAAGTGATAGCTTATCAAATTTCAGATTACTCGATGGCTGCATGGGTATGTGTAAAAAACATATGTTAAACTGAAAATTTTATAATTTTATATTGTTCTTCCATCGTCCGTGAAAAGTTCTGATGAAAAATATGTGATTGATATTTGTCATATAGGCCGTATGAAATGTCGTTTCGGGCCGAAGGTTGTGCATCACTGCTATTAATAAACCGACGGCCTCGCGTTGTGAATCACTGCACTAGTATATCTCCTAGTATTACTGTACAATTATTTAACACGTAGAGCTTTAAATCAAAAAGGTGTTTGAAATAATAAATAAAAAAACCAATCTATCTGCAATCAATGCCCGTGGTACATTCTGTCTCTGTGAAGTTACCCGTCCGTTTCAGCGTTTATGAATCATTTAATGTTATTAGAGTAAAACGGCCGGCATAATTCGATTTCAAAACTACCAGCGAGACGCTCTGATTGAAATCGACGATAAAATAATATCCCCCCGATCAATGCCTCGAGATGTTCGCCCGTTTTGTGGCCGCAGTGCCATCTTTATTACACCTCATTTGGTCGGGTGCATGTAATCAAATCGAATCTGAACATTACGCTGTGTTATTTTGATAGATATATTTATGAGAGATGGCTCCGCAGCGCCGGTAAAACATCCGCCGATCGGGCATTTAATCTTAACCTTTTGCACTCCAAACGCTTTTTAAACACGTGCACTAGCTCCAAGCCTATTTTAGATAATTTTATCAAAAAAGATGTTTTTAAAATTGATTAAACAAGGGTTTTAAAAAAAATTAAATCATTGATTTATTGCCAAGATGTTTATTTATTGAATCAATTTTTAAAATTCGTTATATTATGATAAATTTTGAAACATTCTCCAGGGTGAAGGGATGGTTTTCGCTCCCACGTATTACAATAATAGTAGTAGTAATAGTTTATAGCTATATAATTATCTATAAACACATAAGATGTAAAAACTTACTTGCAATCAATAAATATTACGACTATTCACTAATATAATGTTGACAGTGACACAGTTCAACAGATGTACTAAGTATACATTATACCTGCGGCGCCCGAATAGCCGAAACTCACCATATTATTTTCCCACATTCCAGGAAACACTTGAATGGCTCAATTCAAAGGGAAATATTAATAAGCTCTTCTAAAACATGTACCTTGGCTCAAAAAATATCATAGAAGCTAAAAACAATTTGTAGAATATATTTGAAAAAAATGTCCACACGCTGTAGACATTGGAGCTGCCAGTAAAAAATAAATATCCACTACGTGTGGACATTGGAGTACAAAAGGTTAACCCATGATCGTGAGATCGCCGCGTAGAGTGCCATGAATTACATGTGCAGGTGCGAAATTAATACTTTCTTCTATCTTTAAAATATATAGAATCTAAATAATGCGGCATCCTTTTGCTGAAGTTTGGATATCGAATATTATCGTGCTTCGTTTTGTATAAGAGTTCTAAATATCAAAATTAATGTGTGCTGTTAACGTTAATATCACACATAAATTGTCTGGTGTCAATAGCAAAAGCATCGTGTTTTTGATTCAACTCTATCGATCTCATTGTATCGAACATTGGCTGCTTTTTAGTATCTTACCGAAGCAGTGGAAACTACAAAAATAGCTGTCCTTTAAATTGATATAGTATACCTTTTTCATTTTTCCATAAAGAATCTGCGCCAGAATTATAAAGCGGCTTAAAAAGCGTCGTTTTAGTTGTTTCGTATCCACTTTATGCTACAATCAATAAGTTTTAGTACTAAAATCTGCATTTTCCAAATAGATGTTGTTAATGTACACATAATACATATTATTATGTTTATATGTTTATGAATAATTCATCATACGTCATTATGTGGCCGTCGGTCCCTGTGGTCTAGTGGCAAGAGCTTTGTCCTAGCGATCGGGGGGCCCGAGCTCAATCCCCGGCAAAGTCAGATTTTTTCAATTGAAAAAAAAAGAGATCTTGGGCTTGGTGTATGTTATTTATCGTTGATTTTGTGCACAACTGATACATTATTTACCATCGAGTTAATCTCGTATGACTTTCACAACTCAGAATATTTGGCGCATTGCCGTAAGCTGTAATGCCAAATATTATATTTTTAAATTGAAAAAAATAAATAAATATTAATGCTGTCATTCGCTAGTTAACCAATCTATTTCATTACAGTTCAAATTAAAATAGATTCAATTTGTGATGCTTTTCAAATAATCAAAAAACCGTCGACTGCTTTTTTGTCATTATCGGTTTGCTTTTTTTCTGCCATGATTATGATATCAATGACGTTTGAATATTACTGTACAATTTTTTAAAACATTATATATTTTATGTATGTACACGTTTATAAAATTGAAATACTGCACTTCAATAAAGAAAAAAATCCGCAAAAAGATCTTGTATTCTTTCTCATTTGTCGCGGAGATTTCTTCTCGATACACCGTATTTCCATATTATTTTCCCGGCTGTTTCTCGTTCGCCGGGTCAACACATTCGCGAAGTTTCTTTTCCGATTTGGAAACCGGGACAGGGGATTAGCATATTCCATTACATTCCAATTTCTCATTCGCCGCCTGCATAACGCGCGCCAGTTCCACACAGAATATTCAGACAGCGGCCAAATTAATTTCCCCCTCGCGCTCTTTTCTATATTATGTTTCTGTCTTGTTACCGCTTTGTTATTGTGCAATTCGACGTTGCACATTTCGCATTCTATAATGGATATAACTAATCACCTGGCACCCGAAAATAATTCGCAATTATTTACTTAAATGTGCAAGTATTATAGTTTTAATATTATTTAAATGTGAATCTTTGATTGAACTCGCCATTTAATTTTGTTTTCGACTCATGTAGATTTCACGTATATAATATTATCATCACAAATCAGAAGATTTACATTCTTACGTGGAATACAATTTTTAGAAAAGTATGTTGACTGTGACGTAATGGCAATCATTTTGACGATTTATAGTTTTATGTAAAACAGGACAGTGCAATACGTATAGAACAGTCAAAGTAAAGTCTACGCATGCTCATACCATATTAAAGTGGCTGTCCATCATTTTAAATAATTATTGTTTGCTGTCGAGAACTTCATTAAAGTATTCAATATCTGGTTTAATTTTTGTTACTTTTTAATATCTTAAAAATAATAATACATTTTTAGTACTTTTTCCACATAAAATTTATTTGATCAGGACCGGTTTCGCTCACTTTAATATCTTTCAAAGAAGATTATTGACACTACAACATTCAATTTTATTTTCTATGTTGGAATAAAATTTGGCATTATTGGCTAGGCCAAATGGCTGAACTTATGGCTTAAGTGGATTATTTCGTGGAAATATACACAATTACATTAAATGATATTTTCCGTTTTAAATTGAAAGTCGTTGTGAGAACCAACAATTCTTTAGAAAGACTAGACTTACCACATCGAAATATAGTGATTGACAGATATCGTGAATGCATTATGCGAAAGTGAAATTGGCACTGTGCCAAACTGTTGGCTCTCTTTTTTACGTAATTCTGTAATATTTTTGTGTCTCGTTGTTCATCGCAGTTGTTGCAGAAATAGCCTGTGATGTATGGCAGCAAGAGGGCCCAGCCTCTGCTTCTTTCTTAAATCTTCATACTGTATCAGATAAATTTTCCTCCGATTCCATCGGAAGTATTATTTGAATAGGTTTATTCCTTATTCAAAACGTTCGTATCGAGTTGCAGAATATACATAGGTTCACTTGTCTATAAAGCAAAATATGTACTGTAAAGAAATCTTGCAGATGATTTTCAGAATTTTGATGTTAGCTATGCTTACATTGTGTCATGTAATCATTACTCTATTTCGAAACCTTACTTTTCTATTATGAATCATTGTCATTGAGCAGTGATCTTAAAACTGTGTTCCGTGAATCATCGAGTTTCCGTGGAACATTTTCTGGTGCAACCGCTACGCACCCGAAAAATGATCTGAAATTGACATAATTCGTACAATTTATAGCTTGATGGAATTTTACAATTTTTAAATAGCAGATAAAGGTTTAAAGGAGCAAAGGTGGCCCACGCGTGGTTTGCTAGGGGTTAATTCATGGATTGCGCAGTTTAAACAAATATATATTTTTTTTTAACTTTTAATGTATTTTATCCTGATGAAAAGATTTCCATAATGCTTGGCTTATGTCTGTGAAAGTATCTCAGCGTATTCGTATTAAGAAACGATCAATAAATTATTTTTGCAGACAATAGGTACTAGATTACAATAAATTCTATCTGCCGAAATTACTAATTCAAAGCAGTCAAATATCTACTTTACGTCTTTTGCCATCATACGAAAGATCAAACATATTTATTAGATAAGAGTTACGCAATACAAAAAATATTAAAAAACATAATCAAAATATAAATTTTAGTGAGTCATCTGATTTTGTTTGTCAGAACTAAGTTCATCAATGTTCATAACGATTGATGGTGTTGCTACACGCAAAGAGTTTTCCAAATGCTCATCAGTGATTCCTGTTCTCATTTGAGATTTAATATGCTTCATTCGACTAAAAAGCTGTCCACACGTGTACGTGTTTCCAAAAAGCGAAATCATCGGTAGACATGATTGTAAAATGCAGGATATTTCTCCTTAATTATTTGTAAAACTCTTCCAAACCAACCTGATTGAATATCTCCATTGCATGCATCACAACACATTTCACAATGTTCCATTTGTAAAATTCCTGGCTATAAATTCACGTCTACGGAGAATGGCGTTGCAAATGCAGCAAAAAGCCCACGATGCTTCTTAAAATCTTGAAATCTGTTTCAAAATCCAGGTTTAAGTCGTATATCATCGAAGCGTATTTATCTGCCCCTATTTGTGTGACGTCTGGCTGCAATAATGATGTAGGAAAGTGAGTGAAGATTTTTGTCCTTAACTGTTGTTCCCAAAGCCCAAGTTTTATTTGGAATGCGGAAATAAGATCATACGTGTAATTGATTAGTTGATCTTTGCCTTGTAGACGAGTATTAACAACATTTAGGTGGCTAACTATATCGACCAGAAATGCAAAGTCGCTATCCCACCACTTGTCTTCAAATTCTGGGATACTACTCGACTTGCTTGCGATGAGTGATTGCATTTCTTGCTTCAAATTAAACACTATTTTCAACATTTTGGCACGCGTCGGCCAGTCTTACTTCTGCATAAAATGTAACGTTATTATACTGTGAATCCAAAGATTTGAGAAACTCTTGGAACTGACGCTAATTTAACCCCTTCGAAATTAATAAAGTTCACTGTTTTGACGATCACCTTCATGACATGATCAATTTTATGAGACTTGGAACATAATTCTCCTGATAAAAATGCAATTAATATTTAGCATCGAAGTATTACCAACTTTGCAGACCTCATTTTCAATCAATTTTACTAAACATTCGTGTTTCTCAGACATTGCCGGAGCACCATCTGTTGTTAAGACCGTTAGCTCATTGAGTTATAACGAAAAGCGATGCAATGTAAAAGCTCCTAACAAATCTCGTGAACAATTTGTGTCCAGTGGGTACAGTGCCGCTAATTCGTATATTTTGTTCAGATAAACATCAACACCCCTGATAAAAATCGCAACTTGGGTGTATCTGGTAGGTCTGTGCTTTCATCCAATGCTAGAGCATAAAATATGAACTTGGATATTCGATTTCTCCAATTATCTCCAATATGGTTTCGAATGTCGTCGACACGCCTAGTCATAGTTTGACGATACAGGCTTATTTTTGAGAAATTTACTTTTTTATAAAATTGGTTTTATGTACACTAAAAGAAAAAAATGTGTGCATATGCTACACGGGCCACAGTTAGACAACCGCGGGCTTAAAGCCTTTCAGTTCCGATGGCGCTGGAAGATTGAAAACCACTGCTATAGATCGACAAGGCATTCCACGTTATTTATTCGCCGCAGCGTAATATCGGCGAGCTCACCTAATAGGTTACAATAACGAAAATATAAATCATATTGTCGTGGTTTATGACCCCCAGGCCGCAGCGAAGAATTTCAAAACGACAGGCGATAGAGTCTTGTAGACTGCTCAGGTATCATGCGGAGACCATTGCCGATTTCCTTGCCTGCGGTCTCTTTGCTTTATTGACTCGCCGTGATTTACTTGCGCGTGTACGAAGCTGAATTGTCTCCAATAGATTGACTCATTTAACTATTAAATGCGGCCGGCGTTTTCCAAACATTGCTTCGAGGCATCGTCTATATTTATTAAACAAATCGTAAATGACATAGATCCACCTGCTAAATCTCAACAAAAGATATAGCATTGAGGTTTATTTATTTTTTTGAAAACATGTTTGATTCCCCCCCCCCGCCCGTTTCGCAGACCTCTCTTAGGAAAATTTTAGTGCCGATGAGTAGTACATAGTAAGTAACACTTTATTTTATCTTACGTGATAAAATATTAAGTAACTATTCATAATGATGAGATCAGACGTCATAAAAAAATTTAAAACTTTATTTCTTTATAACCTGAATAACCCGTGATACATGTTTGGGAAAGCGGTGATGATTAATTTGAGGTTTTATGCAATATGAACAAATTTAATATTTCATAAATCTGTCAATCTCGCGATGATTGAGATCTTATCAGTTAAAAAATGTATTCAGTTATATTATACAATTTTTATACTCAAACTTTCTTTAGTCATTTATGCCATAACATCAATCCTTTTCAATTGAGAATCCTTGTGAAAGTTTAAAAGTAAAATAAATTAGCATACCAAATAGTGTTATAAGTGTATTAAAGGTCCGCACGGGCTCGGGTTTGGCCCGGCCCACGGGCTGGGTCGGGCCGGGTTACGAGGGTTTTGATTCGGGCCCGGGTCGGGCTCAGGCCCAGGCACACACACAAAAATTAACAAAAATCGGGCTATTTCCGAATGAGCTCACCATTATCGTAAATCTAAATTTAATATTATAATAAACTTTAGGTGCTCGTTACAGTCATCTTTTCGACGCCTTGTTCGTTATTTAAAAACCTTATTTTCCCTTATGAACACATACATCCATTCGATAGAACAACACGCATTGTTCTCGGTTTATTGACTGCTTAAACCACTATATTATTTTTTAATGGATAGTCTTCTGTTGAGGAGTTTCTACAATACGCATAATAAATTTCATAATATGATCCTGAATTTAGTATTTGTTAAATGTATTTTGAAAAAATGCACACACGATAATTGGTGAGTCAATTTTAATTATTTTTAATTTTTATTAGAATTGTCGAAAAAAAATCGGGTTTTTTTTGGGCAAGGATGAAAAATGTCGGATTCGGGTAAGATTTTGGAAATGAGCCTCGGGCTCGGGCCGGGTAAAATTTCAAAATTTCGGCCCGTGCAGACCTCTAATGTGTATCGTGTTATTATAACACTGCATAGTACTACAAAATAATTGCTGCGTAATGGAAATGACAGATATAATGAAGGCATGCAACTGTCCCTAACGATCATGCAATAAATGAAATTGAGCATGCATACTACTTACTGGAATTGCGGTGTACAAATTTATGATCTTGTTGGGCAGCAAGAACTCATGCGTACATAGTTAACAAGAATGATTTTACTTTTAGCTACTTATTGCGTATTACATGCGTTTTAAATATTGATTTTTTCTGTCTCAATTTTTTCAGATCCGATGAGGACGACCCGAGTGGGAGCAAATACACGAGGATGGATGACGACAATATACAAGACAAAGAACGGTTTGCCAGGTTAGTACATACTTATATTGTCTAATATTTAATAAATAACAAGTGGACAAGATTGTAGTTACTCTCATTCATGACTGTCTTTCAAAAATATTTGTTTCGTTGCTTAGCATTACAAATTTTTACTATACATATGTAAAATCACAAATGAAATTAAATTCTTAACACAGATGATTGGCGAACAGTCTCTTGAAAGTATCAATACAGCCAAATTACAATATAAACGCGGGATAGTGGAAAATATTAAAATTACTAATTAAAATAAAATAATTGATTACATAAATAACACGTGTGAATGTAGTGCCGTAACACATCACGGTACTACATCTACAGATCGACCGGTTGGTTTCGTTCATCGCGGGCATTGTCAACTGATGTTCGATAATCGGCGAAACCGGCCCTGATCTTTATCAGGATAAATTTGAAGAAATACTATTTATTCAAATAATGCTATTCCGCCAAGAAGTGACAAAACACAGTAAAAAGGGGCTTTCAATTATGCTGTTTCTTACCTTATAATACATATACATATCGAGTTGTTGCCTATTCAATCGCTGACACAAAAATGTATTATAATACGATTTATTTTCTTTCTTTTTCACAAAATTTCTTTTTAACGTATACTTCGTTTCCTAATGGAATGCTACTTATTACTGCCTACTTAATTTTCATTCGAGTCGTATATGTAAAAGCGTCCGTGATTTTTCTGCCATCACCATTATACGACTGTTTTCACTGTGCACGTTTACTCGCACAACATTATTATGGCCGCATTAAACCGCAGAGTGAGCGTCTTCGAACTGCCCATTTCGCCCGGAAAGAAAAATACCCGGAATCGTTCGCCACTTTTTAATGATGTTGTCTTTTCGCGGCTGCTTTTGGGGCTCAGCATCCGGCGCCGGAGCTTAAGTCGGCTAATAAAGTTAGACACGGCAGCCTCGCCCCCTGGTTACCTCCGCTCCGATATCTGGCTGTTCGATCACGCGGACCCAACTTTGTGTCTGCGAACTTTGCCACCATTTCGCCTCGTATACCAACCACCCTGTGGATATTTGGATCCCATCTGGATTGGGGAAATTAAACAACCAAACTTCATGCCGAATGATTGGAATAAGATGGGTGTGCAGGTGCTTCCAAAAGATGTAGATTTATAATTGTGTACAACTATGTTCTGAAATTTCTCAAAAAAGTTCTCATATACACATCACTTTTAAGGTGTTCACTGTCAATACTTGGTGGAAAGGCATTATAATAAAAATAATAACACATTTTTAGTACTTTTTCCACATGTGATTTATTTCATCAGGACCGGTTTCGCTCATGGCGAGCATTATCAACTGATAAGGAATACAATAAAACAGTGGTATTTATGCAAAAGTTAAGTATGAAAACAAGGTATGACAAACAATTGGTAAAACAACTAAGCAAATAAATTAAAGCAAATTACAAGAAAAATAAACTAAAAATAAAATAAAAAAAGACCTCTTAGCAATGCAAAACTAACACATCAAAAATCAATTAAGTATGAATTAACATTAACAAAGTAAAAACCCAAAATTAAGTGAATTTAATAAAAATAAATAAATCTACACTGTAGATTTATTTATTTTTATTACTTTTTTATACAACCAAACAGTGATATTTATACAAAAGTAAAGTATTGTTTCTCATCAGTTGATAATGCTCGCCATGAGCGAAACCGATCCTGATCCAATAAATTTTATGTGGAATAGGAAGTAGAAATGTTTTATTATTTTTGTTATAATGCCATTCCACCTAGTATTGACAGTGAACACATTAAAAGTCATCATATACACATATTTAACTAATTAAAATGTTAAGTCAATTGACGAATGAAATATTTGGTCAGCCATCTCACAAAACCACCGATTTATAGTTGTAGCGTTATGGAATTGGGATTTATTATACAAGTAAGTTATAGAAACAGTTGTTGTCGGGTAAAATAATATATTAATTTTGTCTTACGCAATCTTTACTGAGAGTAATTTGGCAAACAAAAATAAGTACGTACATAAAGTAAGTATATTGGGAATACACTATCAGTAGCATAAGTCTTATATTAACATATTTGTGTGTTTCATAGATAAAATTGTTTCATCCAGAATTCTAAGATACACGAGAGAGTTTACGTAACGAAGAAACGAGTCATTGTCAAGAGTCATCGATGAATGACAATGACGTCGCGCAGATTTTGGCTTTTTATACCTTACCACCATCACACTCGTCATCAAATCTTTTATCCCTTGTCATAAAAAAGATGCACTTTTGGACCTCTCTCTGTATAAAAAAAATCAATGCAGCCTAACAGTTAAAAATATTCAAATTATCCAATTTCATGAAAAAATTATTCCATCGAAAATCATTAGATTATATTGAGCCACCCTCCCAAAAGAACATGGCGCCATATCCGAAAGTTCATATGAAAGAGTGACTATTTT